>CAOLHI010001004.1:0-459167 GCA_948474755.1 Ctenosaura bakeri | reverse complement strand
CACTGGCTATCAGTAGAAACAATACTGAACTAAATGGACCAATGGTCTGACCAGAACATGGAGAAATTATTTTGTTGGAATACAACCTCCCAGAATCCCCCAGCCAGCACACCTACTGGACATGCAGGCTAAAGGATTCTGGGATTTGTAGCCTAGCAATTTAACTTTTCCAAGCTTAAGTCTGACTCAGTATTAGACAGCTTCCTAAGTTTTGTTCTAACAGACATAGAGGAAATAGCAACTGTGCAGCTCAGGAATGGATACAAGGGATCACATTCTCATCATTGTATCCCCACATGATAAACATAAAACATGAGCCATTCAAATGCAATGACAGAGGTCCACATTGCACCCAGGAAGAGGCATCAAAAGCAACATCGAAAAGAATGAGTAATTATGGGCAAGTGGGAGGAAGACAAGGCAAGCGCACTGCAGAAGTCAAAAGCAAGATTATCTTTGAAATTAATTTTTCACAATAATTTTCCATAAATGTATTTTACAGTTTTAGATACACACACACACACACACACACACACACACACACTAGATTCACTTATCTTTAAAGAAATGAAAGACAGAAGGTGCCTTGGACAAACTTTCATAATTTCAAAATACACACAGGGGGAGTGGGGAGTGTAACAAAATACTTTGGTCAAGAAGCATCACCCTTGTTGAACCCACTGCTAGCTTCCTATGTTCTCAGAATATTTTTAACAACTGGCATACAGCTCTGCACCATATGGTACGACACACTAGCAAGTAAAGAACTAGATTTAAATATCCAGAAAAATAAAAATAAATGTTATACCTATACAGGCACAAATAAAGATATATATTCATAGGCCCTGTAGCTCTTCTTACAAAAAGAATTTTGGGGTTATTCCAAAATAAAACATAAAGTAACGCAAATCGATAACACTTCACTAAGTGTTACCACTAAATATAACCATCACTTTATCGCTATTTAAAGCTTCTTTCCCTATCGTCGCAGTTATGGGTGGATTGTACATATTCCTCTACTGAAAAAGAGAGAGAGAGAGAATATACAAGGAAGCATTTGGTTTGATAGTCTAGAATGAAGGGCCTGCCCCAGATTTAGTTTCTGTCCATCAACCTTGTGGTGAGAGTCAGTGTGGTTTAGTTATTAGAGACATATTGGAACTTGGGAGTGCTAGATTTGATTATCCACTAAGCCATGAAACCCACTGAGTAGCCTTGGGCTAGTCACCTTCTCTCAACCCAACCCAACCCAACCCAACCCAACTCAATCCACCTCACAAGGTTGGTGTTAAGATAAAATTAGTAGAAAGAGAAGCATGCACAATGCTTTGAGACTGGAAATAAATATAACAATATAAGCAAATATCATAATTTTAGCAGATGGGAGACTGGCCTGATTGTCACCTTTTATTTACTCTTTACCATACAGACGTCTTATTTACCATTATTAGACACCTATGATATCTTTTGGAGAGTTAGGATAATGTAGTAGTTTGAGGCCCTTTCTGCAGCTTACCTGCTTCTGGCATGGGCGCGTGGGGATCACACGAGCAGCTTCTTCCACAAGGCACTCGTGTCCCCGCTGCTCCTGCTCTGTAACAGCTGCCTGCTGGCTGGCAAGCAGCATGAGGGCTCCGCCTCTTCCTTCCACAGCGCAGCCAGGTACTTTCCCAGGCCGCGCTGGGGGAGGAAGGGGGAGGGCCGCGTCTCCGGAGGCTCCGCACTGACAGTAAGTGCATGTGGGGCCCCGGAGTGACACGCAATCACACATCATTTTTGGCCAGAAGCCAAAAATGATATATTGCACGATCGGCACCTGCTGGGCCCAGCAGCATCACGCAATTGCGAAGATGTCATGTGGAACAGTCCTTGCAATTGTGGGATGCTCCAGAGGTCCTTTCGCATAACAAATGCTGTGCAAAAAGGGCCTGAGTGTTGGACTAGGGCTCAGGGAAACCAGTATTCAAATCATTACTGAGACACGGAAACCCCTGAGTCACGGTGAACTTGGAAAACCCATGTTCCCTCAGCCTAAATGGAAGGCAATGGTACACCTCCTATGAATAAATCAAGGGAAAACTAGGGAAACCCTCTGGTAGAGTCAGCACCATACATCAAAGCTGACTTGAGGGCACATAGCAACAACAAACGATATCTTTTATGACAGAAAATTAGGGAGAAATATTTCAACAATCATGGTAGTATCACATATTATATTGCCCTGTCTTATTGTTCTTGTATCCTTCAAGTTGTTCCTAACTTACAGCAACCCTAAGGCAACCCTATCACAAGCTTTTCCTGGGAAGATTTGTTCAGAGAGGGTTTGCCATTACTCAGGACTCAGAGTGTGACCTGCCCAAGGTCACCGAGGGGGTTTCTGTTGCTGGGTGGTGATTCAAAGTTTAGTCCAGGGCTTTTCAAACAGGGTGCTGTGACACATTAGTGTGTCATCTGAAGTGCATAGGTGTGTTGCCTACAATCTTGGAAATGTATGTTATTATTTATAAATCATATTTTTAAAAATATATGAAACCTTTTCATGAGATATGTTGTGTCCCAATACATTTTGTTATTACAATTTATGTATGTGACTGTATCTCTTATAAGGGGTTAGTTTAACCTCCAGTTTGCTAATAAAACTGAATCGCTATGCCATGAAATGATGGTGTCTAAAATGTGTCACCAACATGAAAAGTTTGGAAAGTTCTGGCGTAGTCTCTCAAAATCTCAGTCTAACACTCAAACTGCTATACCACACTGGCTCTCAAAAACGGCTTCCCCCAACTTGGTGCTCTCTGGATTATTTGGATTTCAGTTGTCATCATCCCCACAGTCAGGAAGGCTCATGAAATCCAAATACCTGGACATCATCAGGTGTCTGGAAAATTCACACACACCTAACCACTTGCTAACTTAATTCTAGTCCAGAGGAATTTGAAATATTTCTCCGAAAACCCAGACTCTCTCCAGAGCTGGTTTCACCACTTGGTAGAGTAAGATGGTCACACCAGGGAGCAGATGATGATAGGCAGCAGCAAAGTCACAGAGAGGAAGAGAGCTACAGTGCATACTATGACCTCTTCCCCCTTAAGCTTCAGATATGGTAGATAATGGATTCCTGTCACCAGTGTTGAAGAAAGACTAAAATGACAGTCTAGTCAGCTTTGTACATGTAACAGGAACTGCATGTACTACAGGTATATATAATAACTGTGTAGTTTGAACACGCCCCAGCTTTAAAAGGTGATGACCATATACTTCAGCTCATAAATGTGTTGTATCAGTACAACTATGGCCACCCATAGTTGGCATACTAGCACTTCATGAATATCTAAACAAGATTCTTTTAAATAGGCTACTGGACACAGGGTTTGTAAGTGGTACCACCCTGTCTAAAAGTCCACAACTTGGGAGTACCAAGACTACAAACTTTTGAGTAAGGGCTGAAAAAAAAGCAGACGGTCCCTGGAAAAACATGATATGATCACAACATTTGCCTTTTCCCCAAATGGTGTAACATAGTCCAGAAACAGAGAGTTGTGCAGTTAACACTGAGGACAATCATCCTCAGTGTTCACAGGTACATATTACTGCTAGAAATTAAGAAAAATCACACTTCTCAATTTTGATTTCTGCCAGCACTGAATGCGTATGTTAAAGTATGTTAGCTAAATAAACCCACTCAGGTATTTTATTTGAATGCTAATTAATTTTTATAGTTACTTTTTTTTGCTATTAAAATAAGAATGAGAGAAGCATTTGTTTTCCTGCTATAAAAACTGCATATTTAAAAAATCGGTTGCTGTTTTAAGTGAAAAGCACATTGCTAGACAACAGTGAAGGTAAAGAAAGAGAGGAAGAAAGAACTGAACAATTCACAGAGTGTAAGACATACCACGTACACTTTTATTGTTATGAAAGGGTATAGATAAAAAGTGTCCAAATACAGTTAATTCATAAGCAATCAGTTGCAATTAGAGTGTGGAATATGGGCTCTTAGGTCAACAGAGTACAGGTATACCTCAGTTAATAAAGCAGATGTGTTTCTGGGCATTATTTCTTTAATAGACACTTTAGTACCAGAAGCAGAAATAATATGGAAGGGATAGGGATAGCTTCCTACACCACAAAAAAGAAGAGCACTTCAATAAGTTTTAGCAAACTTTTTATCCAGGACTAACAATATGCACATATGAAATGAAAGAACCAGATCAAGTAAGCCATGAATAGGTAAACAAAAGCATTTTGAGGCTGCTAGAGACTACAGGAAAGCATGTTCCAAAATACATCCAGGGACAGTTTGTTTTTTTCTTTCACCAGCCTGTACTTACTTATGACTTATAAATCCATCCTCTTGAAAAATAAATGCTGGGTGGCACTGGTAACGCAGGCTTATCTGTTCATCCCTTTTGTATTTCATGTGCAGTCAGTAAGGAATTCTGGTGGGAGCAGCTGTTTACCTATCCTGTTGCAGACATTAATGGTAGGACTGGCTAGACTAAACTCCAGCTTTTTTCGCTCTTAAGCTTTATTGCAATAATTACGTCAAATATGCTGTTGCAATCTGACACTAAAAACCTGTGTTTCTTCAGCTCTTTTTCACCATGCTTCCAATGCTGAGGCTGCTAGAAACCTTCCAGCTACACAGAGGATGAGGGGGAAAGGGGGGCTGGGCAGACATAAAAGGACTTTGAAAAAAGGAGCTTCTTAGAGTCTTTGTTAACTGAGTTATGTCTATATGTGATACAAATCATCAGAAATGCATATATCATTCCAACTATATTCATCGGCTTTGCTTTCGTTTGTAAAAGACTGTGGATGATACATTGTTAGAGAATAAAGAAATTAAACCTGGCATCACTTTCTAGATATAAATCACCTACTTTGTGGTTGTCAGTAGAGATTAAAGCAAGCTGAATTAGAAATATTTCTTAAATAAGTACCTTAATTAAATTATGCTAATGTAGGTGAAACCAGATTTGAGAAATGAGTCTTAAGGCATCCAAAATCCCTCAGAGAAGTTCCTACCAAAAAAAAAGTCTTGGGCCTGTTGGGGACAGTTGTTTTCAGTAATGCCCAGTGTGTAAATAAAGAAATCTAATTCCTACAGGTAAGACATGTTAGCAAGGTGGGACCTGAACAGACTAACAACTATGTTGTGGCATCAACTTTCCTGGACCAGAGACCATTTTGTCAAGTGCATCAAGAGTCAGTCTGAAGAGAGACCATAATTACACAGACTTAGCCTCAGAATGGAAAAGAGGGTTTGTTAAGGGGATGCACTAAGACCACTTACAAAGTACCAGAAAAAAGATATGCATAAAATATACATATACTAGGGATTACCCATGGATGCCAATCTGAAAATAATAACTATAATTTAAGTAGAAATATATTGTATTTCCACCTAGTAGAGAAGACTGTGATCACATGTTCAGAGTGTTGACATGGTTTGTTATTCACATTATCGGTTAACTGTTACTATGTATCTGATAAGATGCTAACTACTAATGGGTACCTTCAGAGACCTAACTCTCCCTTGCTGGAATCCTTTTATCTTTTAACTGGATGTAGATTCTGCAGTCCTTCCAACAAAGGACTGTAATCTGTAATCTAGGATGAACAAAAAGGAGGAAGGAAAGGAGAGAGAGAGAGAGAGAGAGAGGGAAACAAAGAAATGTAGTAGCATTTTTAAGATGTTGTTGTTGTTGCGTGCCTTCAAATCATTTCCAACATACTGCAACTCTAAGGCAAGCCTATCACTTTGGAGATCAGGGTTCAGATCCGCTCAGGCCATTTCCGCACTATAGCGCTATCACTCCACTTGCAACATCCTATGGAATCCTGGGGTTTTCAGTTTAGGGAGGGGCCTGCTGCCTGCTTGCCCCTCCCTAAACTGCAAGCCCCAGGATTCCATAGGATGTTGCAAGTGGAATGAT
Organism: Ctenosaura bakeri; assembly: GCA_948474755.1. NCBI lineage: Eukaryota > Metazoa > Chordata > Lepidosauria > Squamata > Iguanidae > Ctenosaura > Ctenosaura bakeri. Next base: position 453,228 of record CAOLHI010001004.1, on the reverse strand, counting down.
AGCGCTTTAACAGTCTAGTGCAGAAATGGCCTCAGCCATGAACACCCTTGGGAGACTTTTAAGACTAACTGGCTTTAATTATTTCACAAGCTTTTGTGGACACAAACTCACTTCTTCAGATGCAGTACTGAGTGGTAATAAAACCTCAAGTATAAAGCATAGTTATACAGTTGTGTGAATGGGATAGAATGCAATAGAGTCAAGAAAGACGCAAATCACGATCCTTGCCCTAAATTTTCAAATGGCTGTGTAAGGTGACATTGGTCTTTCAGATCTTTACAGTGGTCAGCTAGTATTGATGTGTGAAAACAGTAAATGCCCTTACTAAAAGTCAGTTCAAAAACTCTCCCATAGTTTTTTTGGTGATGATCACCATTAACGCATTGCTGCTATAGCATAAACTTTTTTTGGTGGTAAATGATGCAGCAAATGGTATACAGCAGAGAAGCATTCCAGCCCTTTTGCTGATAGAGTCCAGCATTTCCTCACAACCTAACAATTTTTATCCAGACTTATCTCTTGGGGAACGATCAACCCAAATCCACATCGCAGGACACGTGGGCAACGCTTGGGCTAAGCAGCATCATAGCAAGGCAAGGCCAATGGGAAGATGGATTCCCAAGCATTATATAGTCAGAAGCAAACAAGGGAAATCATAGTGCACAAGTGTCATCCATCTCCCCCCACCACTCCCCAATAGCTATGAGACCTGTATTAGTAGGTTAGCAATAGAGAAAAACAAATCAGACACCCCCAGTCCATTCCTAGCTTTCATATCACTTCCAAGCTTCAAACTGCCAAGCTAACGCAAAGAATATCCGACAAGGTCATTAATACAAGTTAATTATTTCATACCACTGAACAGCTGTTAAGGATTGGCCATGGTGCTAACAAGTACTCTAAAACACAAGTACCTGATGGTAAAGACTCAGCGTACTACCCCTTTACAAATAACAGTCTGCACACATATTACTGATAGAAGACAAAAATTGGGGCTGCTTGTTCTCTTTGTTCCATAGATGACTTAAGCCACTATAGATATTTTCCTCCTTGTGTATAGGACTAAACTGAGGGCAGGGATGTGGGGAGGCACATAAGCCTCAATCAAAATGTCAACATGGGCCTGGCAGCTCACTGAATGTGTAGAACTGTACAGACCTATGTACAGTTTCTGCTGAGGTCTTGTTCCAGGATGCCCTGTGGACAGCAAAATCCATGGGTACTTAAATTCGATTATATACCGTGGTGTCCCTTATATAAAACAGTGAGTGTACCTTATTTAAAAAGGTGAACAAATCAGATGAGTGTCAGAGAGAACCTGAGGGTCTATAAAATGGTGAGAGGCTATAGCAGGGTACGGCTACACATCAGCATAGTGCTCAGCTCACAGTAAAATCAAGGTTTGCTTTTTGAATTTTTTTAAAATATTTTTGAGCCATAGTTGGTTGAATCTATTGATATAGAAGTCATGAATATTATAACTATGTTCAGTTGAACATATTTACAGAGGCCCCAAGATTCAGAACCCTACCTTACTAGCTTTTCTAGTCAACAGGAGCCCTACATTGAAGTGAACACAATTGCAGGACCCTATACAGATCTTCACATTCAACATATGAAGCTCTGGAAAGCATGCACAGACATTTTGCAGTGGGGCTTACATGTGTGCCCATGCCCCTCTTCCTTTTCAGCCCTCCACACATTCAGGCAAATATTTGAACAGGGTGATAGATAGCTAATTTTGATACGAAATGACTATTTGGTCTCATGGTAGACTCGCTGTAGTCGATAACTACATGGTATGAGAAACAATCACTGACATCAATAGTTGCATTTATGGTGCCAAACCATTCTTACATACTTGCTGGTCAAATAAAAAAGTATATAAAAAGACACGTCAATTGAGTTAAATTACAGTGCAATAATGTCAGGTCTGTCACAAAATAATGTCTTAGTTAGAATACTGCTTTATGATGTTGTATTTTAGTCACAATACTGCTGATGTCACAGTGACAGTACATTTATAGTGCGCTGCAACTTTCCACAATTTGTGCCAGTTGCAAGTCTCCCCTACAGATCTTCTGAGGGTAGCACTTGCTGATAGCAGCAGTGTTCGCAAACTAAAATCTCAACAGATACGGGACAGAGAGCACAATCCACAGAGCTGCAAGCATATTTGGGTACATAGGAAGAAGATCTGCACATGGTTCAGTGGAGCTCTTTCCACAACTCAGTTTGTTTTCATTGCTTAGGGCAAGATTACCTGAAATACATTTGTCTTGAATATGAACAGGCCTGTGCATTAAGCTCTTTGGGATAGACTCTTTCCAGATCCCACCAATATCTCACTTGCCTCTGGTAGGGATACAGACAAAGCCTTTCCTGTGGCTAAGCTTATGAAATCTCTTTTCCAAAAATGTTTCTCTGACACATAAAGACCTTTCTGGTCTGGCAGACATTTCATCTTCTGATTATTCTCAGCTGTTAGCTGGCAGCAGGTGTTGCATTGTCATTTTGGATTCTGTTGCATTATTTTATTGTACATTCTTGCAATTTTGCATTTTTATTACTGTTAGCCACCTTGGGCATCTGTTATGAAAATGGACTGCATGAGTAAGCAGAGAGATCACTCAAAAGGCATTGCTTCTATCTGATTTCATGCCTCTCCCTCCACCCTAACTAAGACCATCTCTACACTAGCCTGTTGTAATGCTGTTATTCCACTTTCAACATCCTATGGAATCCTCAGGCCCCTAAACTGCAAACCCCAGGATTCCATAGGATGCTGAACATGGAATAATAACACTATTACAGGAGAAAATGGCCTAAGACACAATCGTGTTGTAACCAAGCCATGCAGAGACTGGAAAGTTAATTCTAGAAAGAATCACTCTAATGACGTGTTGAAGCCACTCTAGATACCAGAGAACCATCCTAGCACTGCTCAGTTATAGATGGTTTCAGCATGTCACTATATTCATGTTTCTTAAAACTAACTTTCTGAACTCTGGATCCAAGCAACTAAATGTCAGGGCCCACAGAGGATAGCAACATTGCAGAAAGCTCATCAAATTCTCCTAAAAACGTGCAGCTTGGCTATTTAGTAGCACTGTTGGGCTCTATATCTAAAATCCATAGATTCTCTAGAATTTTAAACCTTTGTTTGAAGCATGAAAACCTATCAAAGCCACCAGGACTCCACTGACAGTTTTCCCTTTTCTCCAACCCCTTTCCTCTCCCCCCACCCAAAAAAAACTGTCTGAAAATTAGTTGGAAAACAGGGAAGCAGAACTGAAAATGGACTTCCAGCCACTACTGGGAACTCCCAGGATCCATTTTTGGTTGATTTTTGGCCCAAAATGCCAGTAGTGCAGCCAAGCCTAGAAGCCAAAGCTAAAATTACTTAATTACTTAAGATATATAGGCATCTTGAACTCTTCTCTGATTTCCAAAATTCAAACAATGACACAAGTATGCCACAATGCATAAAGGTCAGGAATGGCCAAACCATGGCTCATGTGCCATACATGGCTTTTTGACATATAATGTGCAGCTTATGGAGAAATGTTAGCTGAGCTCCTTTTTGCATTACAATTCATACAAAGGGTAATTTTTTTTAGCTCTATTATTATTTACCAGGTATAAGCTGATAGTCCACTGAATTAAGAGGTAAGTTTAATGTTCATAGTGAGTAAATATATTTAAGAATTTTAATCCTAATTGTAATGCTAGATTTGAGTCAGAAATTAAAACAACAAATATTAACACACATAATCAAAAATATCATTCTGACCCATTGTATCATTATTTTTGGCATTCTCATTCAAAGTTAATGCAAATTTTCTTTTTTTTCCCTCTTAGATGTTTCCATGTTTCATTACTATATCAAATAGAATCAGTAGAAGACTAATCAGGGTTTTGAAACCATTTGGTATTTATGTGTGTAATTTGTGATTATTAAACTAATACTAATTAACAGTTTAAAGATTACATACAGAAGCAACTATTACATGCATGTATTTCTTAATATTTATTATAATTTTTGTAGCAACATGTGCATGTAACAATAACAGTGTATATAATGTTTGTTCCTGTTCTGAAGCTCTCAAGCACCTGTTTATCGTATGTGGCTCTTAGTTTCACCAACCCTGCTGTAGGTGGACATTCCTACCACAAATCTAGTATTTTGACCAAAACCTAGCAGGAAACGCTATAAGCTACTGAACGAGTGCCACCATTAAAAGGCACTAAGCAGTGCACATTACTATGGTATGGCAATAGAAATTGAGTGTTCTCCAAGCAACTCACTCTTTTTGCCGTTAACATTTTATAACCTAGTAAAACCTTCTTGCTATTTTCATTTCAATTAAAAACATCTAACATCCTTTTAGATATAAAATTAGTCATTTGCCATTTACGTTCTTCCTCTGAATGGACCATTTGCGCCTTTGAAGATGTTAAAAGACACAGTTTAAAGGTAAAAACAGCACAAGCATTCTTGGCTCAGAAGTCATACAAATAGCCCAGGCACTCTCCAAAGAGTGCAAAAATATATAAACAGGATTTCCAAATGTGCACACTAAACCAGAATGAGGCAATGGTTTATCTAACTCATGCTAATATATCCTAAGATGATTATATATTCATGGATTCATTTTAAGAGTCCCTGGCATGTATGAGATGAAAAAGAAACACTGGAAATATGGATATCTGCCACTGCAATAAGAAGACCATCAACAGAACATCCACACAGTTATTATGTCTTTATTGGAGAAACAACAGTAGCTGGAGAACACAAGGCTTCATTTTTACATCCTGGTTATGCAGTTTTTATCACAATTGAGTCAGAATTGCCTTCTACACTAGAGCACGTGGCTTCTACAAACCTTTGTTTTGAACCTTCACCATTATGAACCTTCACCTCTACAGCTCTTCTGGAGATGAGCTGCAGCTAACCTATCTTTAGAGGAGTGTGCATGGTATGTATGGCAGAATTTTGTACCAAAAGTGACCAGGGTTTGGTTGTTGTAGTGGCAGGCAGCCCACAGAACTAGACTGGGCAACAACCCATATGTTATCCTAAGACCTCTGGAGCTTCCCATGGAGCGAGCAAAGAAGCTGTGTTGTAGTTGCCTCCATGTCATTTGGAACAATCAATTCTGTGGTGTGAACATGAGAGGTACCAAAAGCATGTGGTGCTTACAACTAAGAGTCAAACTGAACATGAAGAAGCCATTCTGTGGCTCTTTCTCCCTATGAAAGGCCACTTCTGTGCTTTATTCACTTTATTGATGCCAAGGCAAGCAAAATGTAGCAGCTGCTTCATATCCAAAAAGTTCAGAATTTCCTAGGGGAAGAATGCAGGCTTGGTTGGGATGCCAAATGATTAAGGTCAACATGGGTCAAACTTTTCAGAAATTCATAAATAATCTGCACTTCATCTTTCTGCATGGCTATTCCAAAACTGGATGAGAGGAAAGACTTCCAAAAGCACCTTAAGACACAAATCAGTTTGTAAATGAGCTCTGCTGTCTAGGAGAGGTCTTCATCCTTCTGATCCAAGCAAGCGTTTTAATTAATTAGTTAATATCCTGCCTTTCTCCCAGCGTGGCATCCAAGCCAACATACCACATTTTAAAAATGCAATGCCACTTAAAAAACTTCTTCATATCAAAGTTAAAACATGATTAAAATTAAATGACAAGTTTAAAATGCAAATTAAAAACAGCTTTAAAACATAATAAAATAGAAACACAACACCCTCTCCACCACCAAAGCTTCATCTGCTAGAACATATTAAAAACCAAATGCATCCTTCAGTAAGAAGGTCTTTAGCTGCCAGAGGAAAGACAATAGGAACAGGATCAACCAGATCTCCTGAGGGAAAGAGTTCCATAACTTGGAAGCAGCAAATGACAGTCTTTCTCCTGTGTCCTCAACAAATGTGCCAGGTATGGTTGTGGGGCCAATAGAAAGACTTTCTCCACAGATCTTAAAGCTCAGGCAGGGTCAAATGGCTTAGCAACAATTGTCAAGAAAAGTTCTCCTCATGCCACAAGGCCTGCATTTCAGACAGTTTTAAAAAGTACTTTCATTGTCATGTGGAGGGCTAACTGTTCTGACCATTTAAAAAATTCCACAATCCATATTACAGTAACACATTTATTAAACCAAACAAGAAGGCACAAAATTCTATAATTCTCAAACACTTTGTTGAAACAAACACGTTGAATTCTTCATCCTTCATTTGCAACAGAACTAATCATTTTCTGCAGTCTCACACAAGGCAGGTAAATTGCAATTACTGATGGATAATAGTGTCTTTCGCTGGGATGCACCACATGAATTTGTTCCTCTTCTTTAGTTCTCCTGGTGGGAGACTATTTCAAAAGTGTTTCCTTTACAAAGAAAGTCATTAATGGATGTTTTTTGTTTGTAACAGAAACACTTTCCAAACGATCTCCCACCAGGAGAACAACAGAAGACAGATGTCATGTGATAAGTCCCAGCCAAAGACACTACTATCGTGCTGTAATTACAATTTACCTGCCTAAAGTGATAAGCTCACTTTTGTACTTCCCCAAGATCACTGAAACAATCTTTGTTCCTGGAGCTAAGCACTGAGGTCTAATTTTGCACTTTATCGAACAGTTATTCATTTTTTTCATATCTATTGAATATTCATATTGATTGAAAAACATTTCCAAAGTCCGGTGTCAACTTGGTACATCAGCTCTCCTGCCTGAAAAATATCCCAATCTCACATGCAAGTTCTGTGGATGTTGTAAAACTTGTTGATATGTTACAAGACTACAACAGGGGCGGACATGAGAAAGTTTATGTTACAGAACCTCAGTCTGTTCTCTCAGGGGAGAAGAGGAAACAAATAATCAGATTTAATGGTGTTGGCAACTTAGCCACTGTCAGCTATTTCAACAGACTTGAGTTACCAATAGAAAAAAAGAAACCACCCACTAGCTGCTAAGAAGAAACATAAGATCTGACCCAGGTTCTCCCTTCCCCACCATTATGTGCCAGAGAAAGAAAACAATCAATCAAAGTGTCTGGGAATCATTAAGTGTTTTCTTGCTTGTTCGTTTTGTTTTTTAAGAAGATTGAATGTATCTATGTGGCTAAGGATTATATTGTAGCATCAGGAGTTTGCAAAAACACTTAAAAGTCCATCAGTAGAGCCACTATAACACTTACTTATAATTAAAATGTACACCAGAAAACAACAACGATAGACATCTTCATAAGTAGGGGTTGACGGTGGAACCTATATTGTGGCACTCCTTATACGTGTGTACTTGAAAGCAACTTTACTATCTTTTAGGAACCAAAGTTCGTTCTAATCTCCTATGCCCTCTATTCCATTTTTTAAAAGCCTATATCTGTTATTGCCTTCCATTTTATTGATGTTATTTTAGATTTTCACTGGCCAATTTTATTGTTTTATTTGGTGCTTTCATGACCTCTTCTTGTTGTTTTATTGCTTTTTATCCTGTTAGTATAAGACACGTTGGCACCATTTGAAGATAAGGGTGGAATACCACTGTTATACAGAAGTGGGCCACATTGTTCTGTCAAGTTGTCATACAGTGAATGTGCCCAGAATGCTAAAGGATGAGGTTTGAAAGTTCTCACAGGTAGTAGAAATTCATTCTATTGGTTAGAGCTCACAGGTTTTCACAAATCTGAAATCAGATTCAGATCTGGAGCCCTGCAACACTAGAAGCAAAGCACTGGATTGAACACGTACATGGTAACCTTTCCATGAGAGTCATCATGATGTAGTGATTTGAGCATTGGACTATGATCCTAGAAAGCAGTGTTCGATTCTGTGCTTGGCTATGGAAACCCACTGGGTGACCTTGAGCACATCACACCTTCTCAGCCTCAAAACGTTAGGGTTTCCATAAGTAAGAAATGACTTGAAGACACACAGCAGCAACAGGCTTTCTACACAATATAACTAGCCTGAAAGTTATCTTGACAAATCTTCAAGACAACTGGGAGCCTTTAAGTTGACTGACTGTAACATGAATCTTGCTAATCATATCCACAGGAAATCATATCAAAAATCTAAAACATGCTGTTGGATTCAACATTTCCCACTCAAAGCTCATTTCCTGGGCTTGCATATGTTGTCCTGAAATATATTGTAAAAATCTAAATGTATATCAATAACACCAATACACTTGTGACTGAGAGTGCCCATATGCAAGAGAATCCCGTCTTGTGTTTATTTAAGTCTCTGAAAGATTTGAATTTGGCTTCTGTAACGTACAGAATACTGACCTGAGTACAGCAGCATTCTGACCCCACGCTGTTCCACTTCTTACATTTTAATGGATTCTACACTGATCAAAGAACTGGATCATCAGGAAGTCTTAAGATGCAAGTATTAACTAACTGAATAAATAAAAAAGATGAAACAGAGTCAAATCTGGCCCAGTGCTTCCTTCTAGATGTCCATAACTTTGCCAACCATGACAAAGTCCCTTTCCCCTGTAGGAAAGCATGACAAGTTCAAATGTGTTTCTATCCATCAAGCCAAATGCTATCTCCATTAAAATTGTTCCACCCTCACAAGTCTCTTCCTCTTTCCACTCCTCAAAGTTAAGGAGTGCTAAGCATCTGACTTGTCAGTATCCCCACCAGCAGATCTACACAGGAAAAAGAGATGGCATATGTTGGACAAGTACAGCAGTAGTGAATGGGTTGAACACCAGCTAGCACACTGAGAGACGCCAGGAAGTATGGCATGGGCATTCACATTTTCGGTACACTCATGTCAAGATTATTCTGTAAGAAAAAGGAGAGAAGTGTCAGCCACAGTACACGTGGCTGCAAGGGTGAGCAGCTAGAAGAAAGAGAGGAACTAGCTGGACCACCACACTGGGTCCAAACTGAGGCAGTGGAGAGATCTTCTTTTTTCACACGTTTCAGAGGCACCTCCAATGTACAGCCCAAATGTAAGCAAGCCTTTCTTCTAATCTTGAAACTGGAGAGGAATATAGATGGATCATTACTGATTTTGCACTGCACTCCAGAGGCATTTGCTTCTGCTGTTCAGCACATCATCACATGCAAAACTAGCATTAATAACCAACCAAAAATGTGTGGTTGTCTTCATCCTGCTCTGGAAGTTGGGACGGGACCAAGCAAGCACAATGTTTTAGCTGCCCATCAGAAGGCAAAAACTGTAGCCTACTATAATTTCATAATTCATTCTAAGATTTGGCAATAAATCATGTTATAATTATGACTGGGGGGGAGAAACCCTGGATTTCTGCCCTTCGCCAGCTATCCTCCATGTTCTAGGGAGTGAGGAGGTGAGTGACTTCCACTTGCCAAGGCATGTGGAAGTTTCTTAGAAACTTCTAAGGTTTCTTAGAAATGAGTCACTTCTCCTGGTCTTATATTTACTCTGGTTTGTTGGCATACTAGAGTATTATTTTTTTTAACTATAATGCTTCTTCTATTCCCATCCCAGATTCACAATTAGCTGGTGAAGCTCTGTTCCAGACAAGCACTACCTTTCAGCATCAGATTACAACAAAGCCCTGTTTGGGGATACCCGGAGCTGTAGGCTTCAGAGAAATCCAAACAGATCTCTGTTCTGTGAAAGCTTAACCAGCCAGGCTCCTAAAACTGCTCTCTATCTCTTGCTGCATTTTGGCATTCATATATTGTCTACTTTTATGTTTTTACAATGTTACATTAACCTCCCTTTTATGTACAACCCACCTGTGTGAGAAGGTTGTAGTAGGTACATCTGGTTAAGTCAATAAATGCTGGTGAGAACCAGTATATCTGAGCCATAGGTCAGTTACACAACAGAAGGAAGAAGAGAAGAATATTCCTCTCCCATGCAGAATGGAGGGGACACTGAGGGGTGCAAGGGAGGGATGCAAAGAAAAGCAACTATTAACTAAAGGTGCTCAAAGCCCCTTCTTCTTCTAGACCAGAAGTGGACAAACTGAAACACACAAGCCCCCTTTGCATCCCATAGCATTTCCCAGAATTTTTAGTTGTTTTCCAAAAAAAAAAAAAAATTGGCTGTAAACTGCTAAATTCACTATAATCAATGGGGAAAGGAACTAAATGCACTATAATCAATAACATATTTGATACCAGAGTCAGTTTAGTTCTTTAGTTCAGTAATAATAGCCATTACCATACTATAGTCAATTAAGAGCATTTGAGATCTATTTATAACGCCTTGCAGAAGCATTCATCACCACTCTTGGCTTTTCCACATTCTGTTCTGTCACAACCTGGAACTGAAATGGGTTTAATTGGCATTGTTACTATTTGATAAACACAAGATAACACGAGGTGTAAAATATTTTTAATGTGGTAAAAAATTTAACCAAGTAAAATCAAACAGATATGTGTTGAGTGCATAAGTATTCACACTTCATATCCTGAGACAGTACATGATAGAAGCACCTTTGGTTGCCATTACAGCTGTGAGACCTTGTGGGTAAGTCTCTTTGTGCATCAGATCTTGCCATTTTGCCCTTCCTCTTGGTAAAATTGGTCTAATTCTACCAGGTTGGACGGAGATAGCTAAGGAACAGCCACTTGCAAGTCTTGCCACAGATTCACTACTAGGCTTTGACTAGGCCATTGTAAGACATTTGGCTTTTTTCTTTTCTTTTAAATGACTCCAGTGTTCTTTGGCTGTGAAAACAGGCTCCTCATTGTCCTGCTGGAAGGTGAAACCCCTGTCCTAGGTCCCTTGCAGACTGCAAGTTTTTCTTCCAGAATTTCCCCATATTTTGCTCCATCCATCTTTACCTCAGTGCTGACCAGGTTCCCAGTTCCCGCTGAGGAAAAACATCCCTATGGCTTGACATTGTTACCATTAGTCTTCACTGTCAGCACCAGTATTCTGAGTGTAATGATTGCTACAGTGTTTTTCAGCAAGGCCAAAAAGTTCAGTTTTGTCTCATATTTCCAAAATCCACTGTGTCTTTTACCTACTTTTTTGCAAAGCTGTAACAGTCTCTAGTATGCTTCATTTTAGGGATGGCTTTCTTCTTACCACCTTTCAATATTGCCCAGTCTTGGGAAATGTCTGTTAACAGCTGCCCCATCTAGGTTGTGGATCTCCCCAGTTCAACTACTTGTGTGACTCCTAGAACCAACAAGTTGCACCAGAAATTACTTAGGCATGTCAAAGAAAAAAAGGCTAAACATGTACAATCAACACATGTCCATTTGTTTTTATGTAACTTTTGTGTCTTACGGGTGAGAGATAGATATCGTACTTTCAGTGTTGTGTATCCTGTGAACATTAAATGGTAACAATTCCAGGTTGTAACAAAATATGTCAAAAGGGGGTGAATACTTCTGCAAGGCATTGTACCTAGAAATAAAAGCAGGAGCAGGGGAAATTTTGTTTGTTAATATTGAGTCAATATTGTATGTTAATATTGAGTGAGGGAAATTTTAGTGAATTTAGTGAATTTAATGCTTAAGTGGATAATTTAATGCATATATATAATATTTAATATAAAATTTTAATTCAAAAAAGAGAACCAGCATGGTGTAGTGGTTTGAGTGTTGACTAGGACACTGGGAGACCAGGGGCTGTCTGTTAACCCATGAAAACCCACTGGATGACCTTGGACAAGTCACACCCTCTCAGCTTCAGAAAAAGGCAATGGCAAATCTCCTCTGAATAAACCTTGCCAAGGAAACCCACGAGAGGTCACCATAAGTCCAAGTCAACTTGAAAGCACATAACAACAATAATGTTCAGTCAATGTTACATACCTGTAACTAAATTGTATGTAAAAAAAAAAGAAGTAAACATAAAAGGCCAGACCTTAAGCAATTGGCCCTAAAAAGTAGCCCCTCATCCTCAGATGGTTACCCACCTGTGCTGTGGAAGGTTTAAAGCCTGGGTTTGAACCATAGATGGGGCAGTGTACAAGAAAAAGTGGAGGTGACTCCTGTCTGCCCATAGGCCCACTCTTTGCAGGAAGGGCATCCAGTGGGTTTAACTGAACAGAAGGGCTGACTAGAGAGCATGGGAGGAAGTAAAAGCAGTAGCTTTGCCAAGGAGCAAGAGAAGCATCCACTCTTTCAGTCATTTTCTCCAGATATCACAGAGCTCAAGGGTGCAGTTCGGGCTGGACGAAGACCTGCTAAAGCCCTACACTATGTCAAATTCTATTGGCTGCCTTTCCTAACAGATAAAACATGAATTTGGGGAGAGGCTTTGGTGGGTTTAGAAACCAATAATAATAATTTGAGGTCCCAAACTGCAGCTTAGGCCATTTCCACACTATACTACTATAGTGCTGTTATTCCACTTCAACATCCTATGGATTCCTGGGGTTTACAGTTTAAGGAAGAGTCTTTAAAATTTTCAGCCAGAGAGCTCTTTGGACTCAGTAAACTACAAACTACAAAATTCCAAAGGAAGTTGAAAGAGAAATAATAGCACTATAACAGTGTCATACAGAAATGGCCTTAAACTAAGCACAAGCTAGAGGGGGAACCAGAAGCTCCTATCTTTATCATCTTATTTACCCATTTGCTCTCACTCACTCTCTCTTGATGGTGCAACAAAGCAAGTTGGGCCAGTTGGACTGACCCTTCCAGCTCCCTCTCACCCAAAGCAGTAATTTTTAAATAATCTGGTGTGGGGGCCTGGTAGTTTTCCCCAAAATGTGCCAGAGATTGCCAGAATATTTGCTTCTTTCTTTTCTCAGTGGCTAGCAATTGATGGCTCACAGACAGCACCAGTCCGTGACCACCACTCTGAGTAGCGCTGAAACAAAGCATGCAAGCCACTCGACTTTTGGGGAGCACAGCAGCAAAATCTTAATGCCGCAAGCTTCACCCTTCCAGACACATCACCTAATGCAACAGGCCTGAAGAGCTCTGCAGGCTGAAGCTCAGGAGCAGCCAGAGGTTTTCCTCCCACAGGAGAACCCTTTGGGCCCAAGCCTCCCCAATGCACTTTCCAAAGCAGAAAGCAGGCAGGGTGGGATGGGGAACTTGTGGTCTTCCAGGTGTTATGGGATTGCATATCCCATCTGACTTAGCCAACACAATCAACGGTGAGGATCAAAGGAGTTACAGTCCAAACACACCTGGATGGTCCCACATTTCCCATCTCCAATGAGGAGAGAGAGCAGGGGAACAACCAGATGCAGCGATGCTGATTCTGGTAACCATCATTCCCCCAACTCTCCCTGCCAAGAAAGAAAATATGCACAATGCTACTGGGAAAACAGAAGCCACTGCCTTGTCTTGCTCACTCTCTCTCTTCAGGCAGCACAGATAAGATTACCATCTCTTTGTTGGACTCAGTATCCATTACTGGAGCATGCAGGGGGAGTGGAAGCAGACAAGCAAAAGAAAGAGATGGCTGTTCCTTGTATGAGATGTTGAGACTGCCTGCTTAACCCATCTGCATTCTCCCACTGAAAGTTATGAGGGTAAGGATCAGGCCCAGCAATTCCAACAATCCCCACACTCTTCCCAGAAAAAACAGGGCAAGTGAGAGGAGATAATAGTTCCCCCTCTCTCAGCACTTACAGTTCAATGCCCTAAACTGCAGCTATGGAAACCACAGCTATGGGCACCCATCCTCTCCTTTATAGCACCCAGAGGACACCTGCATTTTGGTTATAGGAGTTTTATATAACTTTTACTGTCATAGCTCCATCCTACAAAACCATGGGATCTGTAGTTTGGTGAGGTATTTAGAATTTTCTGGTAACCTGCTTCAGAACATTCCCTGACTTACAGTTTCCAAAGTATCCTAAGTACCTATCTACACTGCAGAATTAAAACTGGTGCAATCTTCAGTTGTTCTCTTCTAACTTTCTCACCAAACTACAAATCACATTCTTAGGATGCAGTCAAGGAAATGTTATGAAACTGCTGCAACAGTGCAGCACAGATACCTCTTCTGAGAGAGAAAAAGATTACAGAATCTACCACCTGGGTACATTCATTCAGCACTCTATAAGGCCATTTCTGCACTACACTGTTATAGTGCTATTATTCCACTTTCAACATCCTATGGAAACCTAGGAATTGCAGTTTAGGGAGGGGCATTTTTGGCTTCAGTAAACTACAAACCCCAGAATTCCACAGAATGTTGAAAGTGGAATAATAACACTGTAACAGTGTTGTGCGGAAATGGCCTTAGTGGTATGTTTTAGGGGAGGGGGAGGAAATAATGAGGAGAACTGGAGTTTGCCAAAGCAATGCTGCCAATCTCTCTTACCCCTAAAAAAAGTTTTAGTACAGCTTGGCTCCTCTTCTACCCTATTTGATTTCTATGTACCCAGAGTTTAACCGAAAATTTGTTTAACTTTGCTAACATGAGGACTATCAGTTTTCATTTATACTTCTAATTCTTTACCTGCATTTGAGACCTGGATCTCAAATGAAGACACAGCTATTTGGACCATAAGAGAAATTCTAAAGTCCATCTTATGCTAACACCTTTATCAGGCCAAGGGAAAAAATAAACCTACTGTAAACAGTTTATCAGATGGAAACAGAGTTATGCAATTACTAGATACCACTGTAAAAAAAATGTGAAGACTCTACTACTGTGATGTAAAGTGTAACCTCAAAACTGTAAAACACCCAGTCCGGTCCCAGCCCTTTAAGTCATACCATTTTTAGTCCTTCTCATAGAATCATAGAGTTGGAAGAGACCACAGAGGCCATCCAGTCCAACCCCTTGCCATGCAGGAACCCTCATCAAAGCACTCCTAACAGATGGCCATCCAGCCTCTGCTTAAAAACCTCCAAAGAAGGAGACTCCACCACACTCTGAGGCAGCAGATTCCACTGCCAGACAGCTCTGAATACCAGGAAGTTCTTCCTGAGGTTTAAATAGAATCTCTTTTCCTGCAGTTTGAATCCATTGCTCCTTGTCCTAGTTTCTGGAGCAGTGGAAAACAAGCCCACTCCCTCCTCAACATAACATCTTTTCAAATATTTAAACATGGCTATCATGTCCCCTCTTAACCTTCTCTTCTGCAGACTAAACACCCCCAGCTCCTTAAGCTGCTCCTCATAGGGCATGGCCTCCAGACCCTTCCTCATTTTGGTCGCTCTCCTCTGGACTTGCTCCAGCTTGACCATGTCCTTCTTGAATTGGGGTGCCCAAAACTGGACACAGTATTCCAGATGAGGCCTAACCAAAGCAGACTAGAGTGGTACTATGACTATCATGCCCACTTTAACCTTGCGCCTGAGTGCAGCCTTGATGACTTCCACATCAAACTAGACTGTAGGTCTACCCGCTTCTGTCTAATATTCTGACTGATAAAAACTTCTGGAGAACTGGGACGTTTGCTCACTATTTTGTACCTCATGTTGCTTGGCCCCTAACAGCTGCGGGTTTTGGAGAGTTGCTTTTTCTCGCTGCTGCTGCTGTTTCGCGGTTGTCCGTGTTGTGCGCCTTCAAGTCATTTCCGACTTAGGGAGACCGTGGCCATTTCCGCACTAGCCTGTTGTAGCGCGATGATTCCACTTTCAACCTCCTCTGGAATCCTGGGGTTTGCAGTTTCGGGAGGGGCCGTCCGGCCCCTCCCGAAACTGCAAACCCCAGGATTCCAGAGGAGGTTGAAAGTGGAATCATCGCGCTACAACAGGCTAGTGCGGAAATGGCCCGTATCACTTTGTTTGCTAGGCAAGATGTATGCAGAGGAGGGTTGCTTTTGCCTTCCTGAGGCTAAGAGAGTGTGACCTGCCCAAGGTTGCCCAGTGGGCCTCCATGGCCGAGCGGGGATCTGAACCCTGGTCTCCGAAGTGGTAGCCCAAGGCTCAAACCCCTGGCTCCTGTTTCGTGGTACCCTAAAGACGGCCGGATTCAGCTTAGCAGGTCCATTACGCCTGGGGCTAAGGAAGCTGCTCCTCCCCGTCCCAAAACCATTTTGCCCAAGCGATCGCTGAATGAAAGAAGATATCCCCCCGGTGATGGAAGATCGCCTCCCCTCCGCCGACTCCTTCACAGATCTCGGCGGCGGCTCCGGCCCTGCTGCCCCGGCCGGCGGCTCGCTGGCAGCCAGAAGGCGAGAGCGCGGCGAGGGAGCGGGTGCGCGCCTTACCTTCTCCGCCGGCAGAAAGCGCTCAACGCGCCCAGCGCCAGCAGCGTGGCCAGAGCCAGGCCGAAGCCGGGGAGGAAGAGCAACTCGGCCGGGCCCATCCCGTCGCTCCCGGGCGCTCCTGCTCCGGCGGCTGCCCAGGCCCTCTGCCGCAGCTCCCCTCCCTCGCAGAAAAACTTGCCCCGACCGGGAGGAAATTCCCAGCCCCTCCCCCGCCTCCCGCCGCAGTTCGCGAAGTTTGGCTCTTAAGTCGAAAGCGGGGAGGGGGGAGAGAAGGAGCCCCGCGGCTCTAATTGGAGGAGGCGGCGGGTTGGGCGGCTCCAAATGGCCCTCCCTAGCGGCCCGGCCCCGCCTCTCGGGAGAAAGGGTTCCATTGAGAGAATAAAGGCGCGAGGAAACGGGGGAATTCCTCGTGTCGTGAGAAGGCGCACGTTGCTCCCTCCTCCCCTTGCCAGCTGAATAAGTTCATTGTTCAAGATCAGCTCTGCCAGGCAGGCTGGGAAGAGGCTGGGCAGATGGCAGGGCTCTCAGGGAAACTGCCTTGGGGATGCTTTATGCCACCCGACTTCCCTGAGAACTTGCGAGCCCAACACCGGAGCCACGCCTCGTGGTGGGGTGGGATGAAGGCAGGGCTTGCCAAGGGCCGGGAAAAGGGGGGATTGTCCAACATTTCACTGGTGGGAACCGGGAGATTGGGCCGGGCAACATCGGGAGTGCGGTCAAAAGGGCAAAAGTTCTTAATAAGGAAGAAGGAGAGGCTGCAGGGATTTGATTTCGTTATACCCACTGGGAGGGGCACAGTTCTGCCCCTTCTCTTCCCTCCACCCCGACGGAGGCCATGTCTGCACCAGCCTGTTATAGCGCTATGATTCCACTTTCAACATCCTATGGAATCCTGGGGTTTGCAGTTTAGGGAGGGGCGGGCAGGCAGCAGGCCCCTCCCTAAACTGCAAACCCCAGGATTCCATAGGACGTTGAAAGTGGAATCATAGCTGCTATAACAGGCTGGTGTGGAAATGCCCTGAGTTTCTGCAATTGAGCACAATCTGCTTCTCCGCTTTTAATTTAGTTTGCAGCAATGGAAGGGAGGTGAAGACAAAGAGGAAAAGTGGGAGGAGAAAAGAGAAACTAGGACCTTTTTTAAGAAAACGGGATGACAGAAGATTAATCGGGACTCTCACTGCCAAATCAGGACAGTTGGAGGGTTTGTTTTGTTCAGCAAAGATTTTCACACTACACTGCTATAGCACTATTCCACTTTAACCACCATGGTTAAATCTTGTAGAATCCTGGGATTTACAGTTCAGCAAGGGGTATATAGAATTCTCAGCCAGAGAGCTTTAGTCCCCCATTCCCTGCAATTACAAACTCCTAGAGTCAATACGATGCAGCTATGGTAGTTACAGGAGTCAAATCGTGCTGTAACTGTGTAGTGTGAAAGGGCCCCAGGATACCCTTTGCCATCCAGCAGAGCTCCCCTGTTGCTCTGAAGTTGCAAGCCAAGCAAGGGGGCAGTGAGACAATTTTCATGGTAGAGAAACAAAAATGGGGGGGCAGAAGGGTTTGGGCAAACAGAAGAAGCTTCTGTTTTTGTAAGTAATACCAGTGCTACTCTAGATGGTGATCAGTGGATTGGTGACAGCATATGAGCTATTGGCTCATAGTAATTTTCTAGGAAAGAAAGAAATAGTTGTAGTTAAAGGGTCCCATTAGCCCCTGGGGCATCAAGGAGAAAAACCTGCCTGGTCCTCCATATCAGAAAGTTTAAGTAGCACTGTCATTAATAACTCCCATTTAATTAATTTAAATTAGAAAGTATGTTATGAAGCTTTTTTTTAAAAAAAAAATCAAATTATTTAAAATATATGCAAAGTAGTTGAGTAAACTAAATAATAGTGGTTGGGAATCAAATCCATATTATGTAACTCATCCTGCTATAATGATTTAAACTGTTAATAAAGTTGAATGTGTTGTGAACTGCATCATTCTTACTTCTGTTTAAATGCCTTCTTCAAGTTACTGCAAAATAAAAATAATCCCCAAATATATAGTGTATCTCAGATCAATTGTATTCTGAGCTTTGGTAAGAGTTTTAATGTTTTCTCTCCTTTTTCATTCATGTATTTTCTGCTGGTGAGCAGGACAGTGAAAACTGCTGAAATCCTGATGTGTGGAAAATGTAATTGCAACCCTGCACTGACATATTGTTAACATGCTCTATAACTGTATCGTAGTAAAGAAACTTCACTTGTGAACCTTTTGAATGGGAGAATGGACACCCAGTAACCATTTATTCAGAAACATTATATGTTTTACCTTCTGACTTAATTGAAAAAAACACAACATGGTCGATTTGGAGGGCAGACAACCTTCCTCGGCATCCTCAGTTGGGGGTGAGCCAGCCACTTCATGTCGAAGGGTCCCACCCTGCACCCCTCCATGCTGACACATACTATATTCTGATTTGTCTTATGGAGAAACTGCACAGTTGAAATTCCTTCAAATATGTTCCATTCTAAAGGTAAGATTACTAAATTTGCTGTTCTCTGATGAAATGACTGTATGGTGTCAGCAAATGTGTCAAAGGCCCTTTCCGCATGTGAGAAAATAACTGGGCGAAAACGGGACTCACTGGACTTCCTGAGCGTCCGGGCGAGTCCATTGGGACGAGGAGCAGTGCGAGCTTGTCGCTCCGCACTCCTCCGGCGTCCAAAATGGCAGCTTCTGGTTGGTGGAGGCTCTCCACCAACCAGAGGCTCTCCACCAACCAGAGAAGTTTGCCAGCCGAAAGCCCACCCCCGGAAGATCAGCAGGCACACACTTGCACGTGCCTGCAAATCTGCTCCGGAGCGCAGGGACGGAGCAACATGGAGTCGCACGCTCCATGCTTTCTAAAAACCTCTAAAAAGAGGTTTTTAAAAAGCACGCTGCGCGACCAGTTCCGGTCGCTCCGAACTGGACTGAGGTATGGAACTACAAAAAATAGTCCACCCCAGTCCAGTCCATGGTGCAGAAGACCTCTGTCGGAGGTCGCTCTGCCCTGTTTCCCTAGCCAGGTGCGGAAATGGCCAAAGTTGAGAACAAATTTTCACACATAGCTGTAGTTGCAGCAAGGGCGAATCTTACAGGATGCAAAACACACACAAATGGAAAGGCTTCCTTGTATATATGCAATGTTTTAGTGAATTCATGAAACGTCAGCATTGTGCTTTTGTAGGATTCTACCATATCTTTTTCTTCAGATCTTAAAATGAATTTTGAAATGCTCAACTCAAATGTTCAAGTTTTAAGTTACAGCAATGCTAGAAATTGGGGGCTGAAGGAAAAATTCAAGGAGGGGAAGCATTCTTGTTTGGAAGGCAAGGCCTTAATTCACCCAAGTCACTACACCCTTTGGTCCTTTTAGGTTGCAGGACACAAAAGATGAGGGGGGGGATGCAATTTGTCACCAAGTTGACTTTGATTTATGTTGATCCTATGAAATTTGAAAGGAAATTGAAATAGATCCAATACTTATTTTCCTATCAAGCCAACATATTTTACTGCTTTAAGAACATAAAATGCTTCATTTCTAACCTAGAATATTATACCGTTTGGAGTATTTATGAAAATTAAAATGTATAAACATACCTTAATTTTGTCTAAGCAAAATTGTAAATATATTCTATACAGCTGCAGTCTATGCAACTTAGCCACATCTGAGAAGTATATCTGAGGTGTACAGAAAAATGAAAACAAATGACATTTGGTAAAATAGTAATGTTGATGATGGGGGGATGGGTTGTACAGAAACAGTCTCATACCACTGCAGTCTTAAGGACTGTGATAGCAGCATGTTTTGATGCAATATTTAACTTAACACTGAAAATACTGAACTCTTCAACATCATATTATCATCACAAGCAATGAAGACCCCCTGTATGCTCTTCTCATGGAGATGACAGCACACATTAGGTGCAAAAATGCATCTTTGATCTGAGTGGTGTGTACGTCTGCAGTATGGACAGTAATGATCACTTTCTAATTCACAGAGTTGAGATTTTTTAGTAAATAAAGCCTTGCCTTTCGTCATTCCAAAAGACAAAATATTTCACTGGATTTTTTTTCCCTACATGTTGCTTTTCCCAATTTTATCAATGGGAAAGTTAAACATTCATTTGGAGGATGGGGAGACCCACAGGAATAACATTCCTGCCTCTTTTCCCTGGTTTTCTCAGGCCTTGACATCTCTACAGGGTGAAAGATACGCAATCCTTAGTTCTTGATCCAACATCCTGTTAATAAATTCCAGACCTTCCTCCAACTTACTTGCATGTCTGTCTCTGCTCTCAGCTATCCCTTACTACTAGGACTAGAATTTCACAATGGATGTTATTTGCCTTGTTTGGTGTGAGGAGAAGAGTGAAACACCTGCGCAGGTGCTCAGATATCTCAGTAAGAATGTGTTTTTGGTGAAAGCAAGTTTAAAAGGTGAGGAACAGCAATCAGTTTTTGTTCTTAGGACAAGTGACAGCCTCAAGAGAAAATCTTCATATATTTATGTAAAAAGAATTTGTCTCTTCATGAAATTAAGACAGTGTCTCTTTGGAGAGCAGGCCAAACATATATATATTTATATTTATATTATTTCTGAAATGGTTACTGAAAAGCTGTTCCTGTCTTGTATAAGTAGCTAAAATACCATGTATTTTTCCATGTAAAAACAGTAAGTAATATTTTCTGCACATGTTTACTATAGGACTTATGGCAATATTGTCAATTGCTAAAATCAAAACTGATAATATGTAACTGATCTGAATGAGAGAAAGGTAGAAACACTTCATCCATAGATTCTCCTCTGTTTCCACTTCTGTTGTGCCAACCATTTTTTCCTGATGAAAAAGAAGCTTTATTGTTGAGGCTGCAATTGCCAGATCTCAGGTCCTGTCCTGTCTTCTTCAGTTCTCAGAGCAAAGGGAAAGGAATCTCAGTCTGAGATCACATTTCATGAATAGGTATACACAGATATATTTTCTTCATCTGTTAGATTTCATGTTTTCTGTTAGAATGTGGATTCTGCATAGGTATGGTTGATGTTTAATGTTTCATACCTAATAGCATCATCAGGGCCTGCCTGTGACACTGTGTGTGTATATGTGACTTGAAATGTCCTGTTGACTTATGGGCCTCTGATAAATTTCATAGCGTTTTCTTAGGCAGAAAATACTCAGAGGTGATTTTGCCAGTTTCTTCTTCTGAAATATAGATTACAGCATCTGCTGTTCATTGGCAGGCTCCCATCCAAGTACTAACTGATGACCCTGGTTAGCTTCCAGAATCAGACCAGATCTGGTGCCTTTAGGGTGTTCAAGTTCTACCTGGGGCATTACAAGGAGATACCTACAGGCTTCACATTTTGCCCCCCAAATCTCAGGGCCTAGGATGTTCTTGTCCTGACAACCTTAGTTCAGCTGCAGTTATCTCTCCCCAGTAGGCCTGATTTGGTCTGTGAGCCACCAAGTTGCAGACCTTCTGTGCATCAAGATGCAGAACAGATTCTTAGGTGCTGCTTTATTTTGGGCTGCAATTGTGTTTTAAAGAGTCAAAGCTCTGTGGTAAATTAGTTATGGTGGACCCTCTGTATATGCCACCTCTGGATCTGCAAGTTCCAGTGACTGCAGAGCATTGTGTTCAGTACCTAAAATACCATGAAGTATCTCCATGCATGTCACTGCCATTTAATAATATGGGATGCAAGCATTCATGGTTTGGTTGGTTGGTTTTTGCCACTTGTAAGGGGTTCTGGAATGGAACTCCCACAGATACAGGGGGTCAAATATAGTTTGGTTTAATCAAACAAATGTGGTGGTTACCCTGTGTGTTGACCATAAGACAAATTCCAAAATCCAAAAGCATATGGAGTGTTTTTATTAAGCCAATCAAAAAGGCATAAAAATATCTACAAGTTTTTGAAACCAAAGTTTCTTTCTCAGGGAAAGAAGCTTTTTTAAAAAAAAAAAATTAAAAGCATGCAGTGGAAAAAAGTGGTATTAGTGCTATGCATACTTTGTGTGAAAAAGCCTCACATGTTGTGTTCTGACAGCACACATCTATCTGACGGTCATATTAGGTGCATTAGGCTATGCCCCTTGGTCCATCAGAAACAAGAAAGGCACTGAAAGAAAGAACAATAAAATTTCCTTCTCCATTTGAGAAAACAAGAAACCTCATGAAACCTTAATCCTATTTCTGTTCACTCGCAGGCTGCTTTGTAGAAAGAGAGCAGTGAATGTCTACATTATCAGGGTTGTAAATGAACTTAGACATGGGATGAGGCAAAGCACATTGACAGGAGACAATCTGAGCAGCTTTACCTTGGACTGGGGAAACAGTCTCTGAGAAAAAAATAATGCTTTTCCTTTGCATGCTTTTGAGTTCTTAAAAAAAAAATCTCAGCCTGGTGAAAAAACATTAAGTTTCAGTAGCCAAACGAAAGTGACTCTAACCCAGTAACCCTTTATCTACTGAATTTTTACCCTGCCCCTCCTTTTTTAAAATGGGCTGGCATTGTCTTTCATTGGACTACAGTTGAGGGACAGTGGGCACATTTAAAGAGTTAGGCACTGTGTTCAAAACAAACATTTGAGAAGCCCATCATTCCAGAATCTCCCTGGCTGCTTTTCCTGCCTTATGCTTTTTCTTGCCTTATATGTGCTTCTAGTCTTCCTGATGGGATATGATGGTTCTCAAATTTATGGTGCTCCTTCCCTTAACTTTTCTTAGGAAAGATCATCTCCAAAGGTCCCTCTTTTTTGATTTGAGGTAAAACAGCTCACAAGATACAGCATGAACAACTGGGACAGGAGACTCAACAGTTTGAGAGCTTAAGTTGAGAGCTTGAAAAAGTTACTTTTGTCAATTGCAGCTCCCAGAATCCTCTGGCCACCATGCCAATATCTTTGTTGAATGAGAGCTTCTGGGAGTGGCCATGCAAAAACTGACTTTTCCCAAACATTGCCTAAATCTATAGGGTTCTCGATGTGAAGCTGACTTATCACATCTTCCTAGACTTTGTCCAGTGATCTCCCATTGAGTTATTAGGGAAGAAAACCAAAGTGCAATGAGGGCATTTACAAAAGTGGCATACTGTATTTAGAAAGAGGAAGATGTTGGTCTGCAAAAGAACAGAAAAAGAGCAGCTTTTCAATGAGACCTAGCACAGTGTTCTGCTCCCAGCAATGAAACCACTCTGAGCACAGCGCATGCACAGTCTGAAGGAAACAGGCACCTCCTATACCTGAGCCTCTGGGATCCAGCGTTGTTGAACATGAAGGTCCCATACAACCATCACAAAATGACTGATCCAGAATTACCTACTGGGGATTTGAACCTAGCCCCGCCCCCCAGTCTAGTCCTGCAGTCATGTAGGGATGGGGGTAGGGAAGGTGGTTCACCCCGGGCAGCAATGTTTTTGGGCTGTCCCTGCCCATAGCCATGTGCCCTGACCACGCCCCCACACACCCTGGCCATACCTCCACGCACCATAGCCACGTCCCCACACAATGGCCACACCCCTTGTGCTGTAGCCCCGCCCCTCCACACACTCCTAGATCCACCACCATAGTCCTGCCTGCCCAAATTCTGCAAAGCCACTGAACTAAAGCTCCCATCATCCCCACTCAGCATGAAACATACTACTGCAATGCATTTACCAGGATTGTACTGTACATAAAGTTATCACTAGCTTGCTTGGCTACAGAGTTGTTCCCCACTCATCATACCTCACTGAAGCTTGCCACTTCTTGTGGCAAGAATCTCTTGTGATTAATCTATTGAGCAAGAGGCCTTATCAGAACATTTTGTGTTAAAGCAACTTTGACATCACATAGTCTGGCTGATGGATTGCGACTGGCAGATCCCAATGGATGTCCCTGTTGAAATTCACTAGGTGGCCTTGAATCAGTTAGTCTTTCTCCCAGTTTGAACTGCATCACAGGGTTGTTGTAAGGATGAACTGATGAAGAAAGCAATATATGCCACCTTGAGCTCATTGGGGAAAAAGTCAGGTAGAAGTGCAACCATTAAAGAAATAATATGCAGAAAAGGCCTTAAAAGTATTTTGGGCCAAGGCAAAGCCACACAGAAATACACAATGCTTCCCAGAGGGAAACAAGCATAATTGTGTTTGACTTCAAGTTTCTGAAAACTTGAGTATTTTGCATAAAAAATGAAGATGCAGAAAATTACCCATCTAAAGGAAATGTTGAAAGCTAATCTCAGATTTTCAGATCCTAGCTGCCACCACTGGAGTATGAGAACAAGAATATGAAGCAGCCTCCCCAAAACTGGTGCCCTCCATACTTGTTGTACTCCATATCTCATCATCTCCAGCTAATGTGGTCATCTTTTCTCCTCATACCTCTTTCAAAATCATTTAAGCCCAAATTTTAAAAAGAACAAAACTCATTTGTTACCTTCCAAAATACCTTGTTGCTGCAATTCATTTTATATTTTAATTGCAGGCATGATAAACGTGGCACCCTCCTTATGGGACTGCAATTCCTATCACCCCTAGGGAGCATAGTGATGGGGGAAGGATTTGCAGCCCAGTGGCACCAGGACACCTACATATTCCACATTCATGTTCTAAACTGTTGCAAAATAACCAAAATAAAAAACAGAAGCAAAAGTGTTATTTAACAAAAAATGAAATGATGGACACTGGACTTTTTAACACTCCTTAAGCAAATACTGTAATTGGTTTGCTGTAAAACTCCACCTCCAAAATAGTAGCCTAATTATGTTTACACATTTTTCCAGCACAGACTTTGAGGGCTTATTACCCTTTCCAGTTCAACTACAATGAAGGGAGCAGAATTTAGATACTTTTTGTACTGCAGTTCCCAAGCTGACTGGGAGGTTGTGAAAGTTGTGGTCCAAAAAGTAACTTTTCCCAGCTCTCTATAGGAATAAATTTCAAGCCTCTCCTTAGCTGCCTGCCTCTTCCTATAGGGATGTAGCGGAGCAGGAGAAATGGGGACTTTGTGCTTCTCAAAATAAGAATCCTGCCCAGCCCTCAAGTTTTCCTTCAGTCTCCAAAATGTCTAGCATTGCAATGACCTAAAATTCAGCTGCGCAATCAGAAATACAGTACAGTTCAGGCATCCAAAGTGGCAGGAAAACCGACTAAGGGAATCAGAATACAAGATGCGAATGCTTTTCCCTGTCTCAGTCTTCGCAAGGCTAGACATTGGGAGACTGAAGGGGATTTTTGTTGGGGGAGGCAGAATTCTTTTCTGGGGAGTAATGCCCTCATTTTGCGCTTAACCTACCCTCCCAAACCCTTTTGCGGTAGGCCCTTTCCCAGTCATAAAGATCCTATTTTTCCTGGAAAAAATAGGGGGATTTCTAAGTTTCTGTGCCAAGACAGCCCAGTTAATTCAGCCCCCCTTCTCCTTTTTCGGGGAAAAGGTCTTTTCTGGCTCTCCCGGGTTCTGCAGAAGAGGGGCTGCCGGGGGAACGGCGCTCCGAACGTGCGGGGGCGGCTGGGAGGCGAGGCTGGGGCTTGCAGCGCTTCGCTCGGTTCGTGGTTCATTGAATATTTTAGCAAGCTGCCAACGTTCCTTGGGGGCCTGCAACTGGGAAAAGGAAAACGGAGGCTTTAACACCTCAGACTTGATGCGAACCTGAATGAAAGGTGCCTGGGTGCGCAGAAGTAACTTGATTTGTGTGGAACGCAAAAGGTCAGCCGCAGTTGACGCTGAGGACGAGTTTCAAGAATTCCGAGGAGTGGCGGTGGCGCGGCTGCGTCCAAGTGCGGGTTTCTTTCTTCCTCTTAATGCTGGCTTTGCCGTTGGATTGCGTAATCGTAACAGTGCTTGGGTTTATGGCAACGTGCGCTTTTTTTTCTTTTCAATATGTACCATACTTTTCGAAACCTAGTCGAGGCAGCCGGTCTTGTTTTCATTCTGAAGAAGGAGAGAGCAGAGTCCACACACTTCCACTTCTTGTTGTGTGCCTTCAAGTCGTTTCCAAAGGCCATTTCCGCACTACACTGTCATCGTGCTATTATTCCACTTTAAGCATCCTGTGGAGTTTTGGGGTTTGCAGTTTACTGAAACCAAAGAGCTCTCTGGCTGAGAATTCTAAATTCCCCTCCCTAAACTGCTAATCTCAGGATTCCATAGGATGTTGAAAGTGAAATAACAGCACTAGGGGCGTTTCCGCACTACACTCTTATAGCGTGATTATTCTGCTTTCAACATCCTATGGAATCCTGGGGTTTGCAGTTTAGGGAGGGGCCTTTAGAATTCTCGGCCAGAGAGCTCTTTGGCCTCCTAAACTACAAACCCCAGAATTCCACAGGATGTTGAAAGTGGAATAATAGCGCTACAACAGTGTAGTGCAGAAATGGCCATAACACTGTAGTGCGGATATGGCCGCTGGCAAACCTAGCATGGGCTGTTCTAGGGCTGAGAGTGTGTGATGCACCCACAGTCACCCAGGAGGCTTCCATGGCCAAGCAGGGAATTGAAGCCTGGTCTTCCAAATCCTAGTCAAACCCTCAAAGCACTACTACAGAATCCTGGCTGTGCACTTCCACTTACCTAGGAGTAAATTTTAGTTTAAATGGAGTTTTTTGTTAGACATGTATAAGCTTGTGAGGGCAAACTGTATCTTCAGGTACACACAAACTCCTTCATTTCTCCTGTGCAACAAGATATTTGTTATAAATAAATCTGAGCTGGGGAGGTACTTTTTAGACTACATTTCCCAGAATTCTCCAAATTCATACAACCAGTTCCTGTGCAGTACAACTGCACCAGTAAGATTTTCAAGCTATTTTTAGGGGGAAATTGTGGAGGTGCTACATTTGTCCTTAATAAGGCTGTTCTTAATGCCTGTATGCTCATCATCAATGTACAGAGTTTAATCCAGAAACCCTCATTCACTCCCCCGCCCCTGGTTTAATCCTGAAATGAGTGGAAGCCAAGGCACTAAAAGAACAGGATTGTTTTATAAATTTTACAGGCTTTAAGGATCAAACTGAAACAGAGCTGCTGCGTTCTCATGAAGCTCCCAGCCATTCAAAGGCAGCCAGTGCAGGTGGTGTCTAAAAGCACAAAAATGAGCACATCTAAGGAGGATGAATTGGGCATAAAACACAATACAGCTAATGTGCAAAATCCCACCTCCACCCCCCCCCCGGCCTTCTTGAGGAAAGAGAACTCACTGCAATACTCCTGCATGGTCTACATGAGGGAACTCTCTGGATTACTACTAACTTGCCTTGCCAAGTTGGGCTTTTTGGAGTTAAAAATCCATGAACACCTGGGGAGCCCAGGTTGGTAACCACTGATCAAGACCCAATATGTTGTTCTGGCAAAGACCATACTTTTCTTCCCAAGTCCAATGCATAGTAGCTTGTCTAGCTCTGTTGTCCATTTATGTAGATTCATCAGGCAAAGTAGGACTCTATTGCAGCCCTAGGGCAACAGCCTTTGTGTCTCGCCCTTTGAGTCATGGCTCTAGCAAGATGCCTGCCTTAGTAATACCTGCGGGGGAAGAAGCCAAACAGCCTCAACAACTCAAGTTGTCTTCAGTTTCAGCTTCCCTTCACAACAACCAAGCCTTTTCAGGTCCTCTGCCAAGATGACTGCCTTAACAATACCTGCGGCGTGTGGCTGGGTGGGTGTGGAGCCAAACCTATAGGCCTTTATACTGCATAACCAGCACTTTGAATTGTACCCCAAAACAGACCAGCTGGCTAGTGGAGTTGTTTCAACAAGGGAGTTGTGTGTCCTATAGCCTATCCCAATTAACAGTGTGGTTGCCGCTCTTTGGTCCAGCTGAAGTTTCTGAACACTCTTCAAAGGCAGCCTCATGTAGAGCACATTACAGTAATACAAATACAACTAAGGCACATTTCCCCATGGCCATATCCAACGTCTCAAGATATGAGCTCAGCTGGCATGCAACGCTTAACTGTAAGAATGGCTTCTTCACCACCACCAAAACCTGGGCTTCTAGGTTCAGAATTGAGTCCAGGAGAACATCAAGCTACAAACCTATGTTTTCAAGGGGAATGAAATCCCATCCAGTACCAGCGGAATCTCTATTCCCTGTCCTGCCTTTTGACTGACCAGGAGCACCTGTGTCTTGCATGTATTAAGTCTGAGCCTATTCACCTTCATCATTCAATTCATGATGACAGCACCAGTTTAGAACCAAGACAGCTTCTTTCAACAGAGGCAGGAAAGAGTAGAAGAGCTGAGTGCCATCCATGAACTGATGACACTAGACCCCAAAACTCTAGACAACCTCCTTCAGCAGTTTCATGTGTATGTCAAATAGCATGGTAGACATGCTAACATTTGATTCAGTCATTTGCATGTGAAATTTTTATGGATAGTGGTAAACGCCTTTATGTCTAAGAAGGATGACTGCTTACAAAATGGACCAGTCCCATGAAATCTGATTTAAATAAATAAATAAAAACTTTAAAAAAGTAATTGGTGAATGAACAAAAAAGGGGGAAATTATTACAAATGGAAAAACTGAAATAAATTCACCAAAATCACTCAGCAAAAAAGAAAAAGAGAGTCAGAAAGACAAAAAGAGAGAGAGAGAAATACCATCAAGACTAGAGTTATGTTAAATTTACAAGATATATTTTCACCATTAATTAAAAAGCATCCAAGAACTCATTATCAAGAAGATTCAGTTACTAGTACCATAGAAGACCACAGGTATATAAATAAAAGTAATATTTCAGCTAACCTCTGTTTGTTCTCATAATCTTCAGTGGGTGGTCAGCAGGTCTTTCTTAGTTGTGGTAAACTATCCCAGCTGTACCTTGGTACTTTTTTATTTGGGAGGGTCAGTTGATACCAATGGTGATGTCACTTCATCCCAGGGAAACATTTTATTTGTCCAGCCATTTCAACACATTATGAAAGCTCCCATGTTCTGATAGTATTTTTATGCTGGACTTTTGTTTTGCTTTCTGTTATAAATGTAAATGTATATTTTTTAAAAAAAAATTGTTAATGCCATCCTGAGATTTTTCTAAAAGAGACAGGGTTCCTAAAACAATTAAATCAGAATATGCATGGTGTATTTGGGGCACTTTTCTTCCAGCTGAACCCCCATACCAAAATGGAGTGAAGTGATCTTGAGTTGATACTAGGAGGTAAGAATAAGAATGCCTCACTCTTCTGAAATGCATGCAACTTTCTTGATGTTAAAAGCAGATCCTATTCTCCATTTTATGCATGAACAAGATAATCATATGGTTCAAAACTTGGAAAAATAACTTTTTGGACTACAGTTCCCAAAATCTGCAGCTATCTTGGCCAGTGGAGTTGTAGGCCCCACAAATAACTTCTTCAGGTTCTGATATGAATAAACAAACATAGCTGTCTCTAGTATGTCAATTATGAAAACTACAGCGTTTCTACATTTTGCCCTCATCACCTCCTAATTTTTCATACTTATTTTTTATGCAACACAAACACTATCTGTGACTTTTAATTACACTTTCCCTAAAATTGTGCATTCTGGCTATCCTCCTAAATCTACTTATGTTGTCTAAACCTCAAAAGCATTAACTGGAGCCTGCCAGCCTAAGCGCTTCTAGGTAAACCCAGCCTTAGATTCTAAAACTTTTTAAAACGTTGCTTACTAAAAGTGATCAATACTAGTTTGAAACAGTCAGATGAAACTATGCACTGTAATAATCAGAAAACTACAATAGGAATCTGTACCGCCTTAGGGCTGCAACATGTACAATTTCTCCCTCCACAAGGCATTATTTTGAAACTTTACTTCAAATTTTCAAAAAAAAGTGATTTGTGTTTTGGGACATTCATTCATTTGGAGGACCTTTTTTTTAAAAAAAAAAATCATCAACTGCTATAAATGGGCTGGAGCCAGTTGTGTCTGAAATGAAACCAAAAGCCTCAAGAGCAGATGGCCTAACATGTTCAGTGAAAGTGCTGCCTGGAAACATAATGCATTCTTCACTAATGAAGAACCTCAAGGACTAGCCTCTCTGCTCATCACCAACCTTTGAATCTGCCTCATTCCCTTATTCTCATCAGTTACATATGAGAACAGTTAAGAGCCAAAGTGATCTGAAAGTCACAGTGTATTTCTGTTCCCCCAACCCCATATTGTTACTCTTTTTATTCATATATCCAGTAGTTTGAGCCTTTAGAACAAGTTACCAATGTACATACAAGAAGATAAAGGCATGCTTATATAAATTCTTATAGTCTCTATTAGCATACTTGAAGAATATTTAACTCTCCAGATTTTGTGGGACTCAGGGATGTCTGGTAGCGTCCATATCAGTGAGATGGATCCACTCTGAGGTTTAGTTTAGTTTTAGCAGAGCTATCCAAGATGCCAATCCCATTTTGAGGATAGGGTACAGCACTTTGGATAGCTTTGGTAAATTCTGGACTAAAACCTGAAGCAGGTTCATTGCTTCATTGACATAGAAGTCACCAGCTGCCACAGACTGGGGCCCTTTTTGCACATTACCCGTTCGCGCTGCTGGGCAGGGGTTCTCACGCAAGAAGCCTTGGAAGGAATGCTTCTGCTTCCCTGTTGCTCCCCTGCTGCCTGGTCTCCGCAGCTCCTTCCTGGTTGTGCTAGCGCCCTGCCCGCACCCCGCCCGTTCCTTCTGCAGTGCAGCCTGGGAGTTGGAGGCTAGTGCTGGAACAGGAAGCATGACCGGCGTGGTGCAGGAGGCTTGACACGGCAGGTGAGTACGCCCCAGGCCCCTGACCGGTGTGCAAGTGCACAGCATTTTCGGCTAGAAGACGAAAATAAAATGCGTATGCTCTGCGCATCCGGCTATTGAGCGTCGCGTAAATGTGAGTGCGTCATGCAGACGGCTCCTCACATCTACACAACGCTCAAGGGGCCCTCTCGCTTGCAAAATGCCGTGTGAAAAGGGCCTGGATTGCAACCCCTTAGCATCCATCACCACTGGCTGTGGTAGTTACGCCTGGGCTGGAGTATACCAACACCTGGAGAGCCTAGTCTTTATTACAGAAACTAAGCAGAGTCAGCTGTAGACAGCCAGCATGGTGTAATGGTTGGAGTGTTGAACTAAGCCTCTGTGACATCAGGGCTTGAATCCACTCTCAGCCATGGAAATCCACTAGGTGACCCTGGGCAAATTACTCTCTCAGACTAAATAGAAGACAATGGCAAATTTCCAAAGAATAGATCTTGTAAAAAAAGAAAGAAAAGAAAGAAAGAAAGAAATGCCATGAAAGGATCATCAAGAGTTGGAGTCAACTTGAAAGCATGTAAACAACAACAATGAAGTTCAGACCTGGTTTGTACTTGTATGGAAGACTGGAGGAGGCTTCCTTAGCACTTGGAGAGTCTATATCAGTCCACTAGAGATGCCAACTTTACCTCCATAACCACTGTCCTTGGGTCTTGGTTTTTTCTACACTATGTTTCTAGCAGTTCTGCCCAACTTCTAGACTTCTGGTTTGTCCACTGACCAGTCTACAGTCTTTCTCTGGGAATTATCTTCATTGCTGTTGAGGTCATTGCTAATACATATCCTCTTGAGACTGCACATCACCACTGACTTCTGTAACTCTCAGTGGAACTTTGACAAAGCCAAATAATATGGGTTCTTATTCCAGTATCTAATCAAAACCACATGCTCTTGTTTTACCCTGTAGCTAAAAGATTTGTTCATGCATGAGTACACCCCACCTTGTTTTCTTCTTCATAATCAGATAGAAAAAGGAAAAGACATAAGTTGCCCTTGCTTGCCATATTCATATTTAACTTTTACCCTGTGCAATTCTAGCTTTTCTTATTTGCATGTCCCCCTTTCAGTTTTATTTCATCAATGTACATTTCTGCAATTTTAAAGAGGGGTGACTTAGAACTGATCTGTACAGCCACATTTTTTTTTACATTTCATTTATTTATTCACCCAAACATTTATATCATGCTCTATATTGTAGGATCTCTGGGTAGTATACAAGGAAAATCAAACTAAATAGTTTAAAACCATTTTGAATTTTGAAACAATCAAGGATAATTTAAACAGACTAAAGCATATTTAACAATTTAACAAACTAAAACAAATGACAATTTAACAAAAGGTTAAAGTAGCTTAAAATCATGTGCATGCACATTTTGAAAGAAATCAGTCAGGCCCCAAAGGTTGTAACAAAGTGCTATATTTTTACTTGGTGCCAGAATGAAACCAGATTGCCACCAACAGGCCTCTAAGGGGAGATCATTCCACAACAAGGGAACCACCACAGAGCAGGCTCTCTCCATAGTGTATGGGAAACAGAGAAGGGCCACATCACAAACCTTAGTCCTTGGAAAGGCATATACAGGGTGAGGTGCTCTTTCAAGTGCTGAGGTCCCAAGCCATTTTTTAAGCCTCTGAATATTATCACCAGTACCTTGAATTCATACCAGAAGTTTTTTGGAGCATATTTGCAGTTGCTACGGTTCATTGAAGACCATATACAATTGGCCCTTCATATTCACTAGGGTTAGGGGCACAGGGCTCCAGCAGAAGTGGAAAAGCCGTAAATAACAAAATGTCTGTGGGAAGGAATCTGAGGTGTAGTAGGGAGAAAGGGCACCCATGGTCCAAATCAGGCCAGGGAAAGGAGATGGAGTGTCATGGTGGCCCTTTACTCTCTCTCTTAGCCACCTCCTCTTTTGGGTTTGGGGAGGGGGTTTGAAGTGCTGAGAAATTGGGCTGCAAGCTGACCATGCAGCAGTTGGTGGAGGAAGAAGAGGACCAGAAGTGGGTTTTTATAGGGCTGGGCAGCCTGATCAGAGCTGCTGAGAGAGAAGGTTCCTCTGGGAAAGAAGTGCTTGAGGTGGTGTGGAGAGGGGGAGGGTTGGAGAAACTAGCAGATAATTAAATCCATGAAAGTCAAACCCACAAGTGTAGAGGGCCAATTGTTATCACTTCTGTATGATACTCAAGTCACTGTGGCTGAGTTTTGCTCCAACTGCAGCTTCCAAGTAATCTTCAGGGGAAGCACCACATATTGAAATTATATAATTGTTTTTGATGTATTTTGTAGATGAGAATAATGTAAGCTGGTCTTATGGACACTGCAACTTATGCAAAGAATGAAATTCTGTATATCATAATTCAGCCCCTGTTTTCAAATGTGCATGTGTATATATGTGTGTGCATTTAAAGATGTGTTGATTTGGTCATCTGTCATGAGTAGAAAAGGACCGTGTTAATTTACTCCACCTTTCCACAAGCTTGTATCCTCCAGGTGGTTTAGACTACAACCCCGAATTAGCCAACACCACTCTGTATAGCCAAACGTCCAAAATGGTGGGAACTGTAGTCCAAAGCTACATCAGTTTGGTAAAGGTCTTGTTAAAACAATTAAAGTAAGTGACCATCTATCAGCATGTGGAGCTTTGTCTCCTGTTTTGCTTCAACATCTAGAATCCATCAGCCAGCATGGCTATTACTGTCCAAAAAATAACTTTTCCCCAAGCTCTGCTATGTTGTCCTCTTTGCTTGGGAGACTGTGGCCAGATTCTACCTGGTAATGGAAGACGCCCAGAAAAATCCAATGAATGACCAATGGTGTCATCCTATTTCCCACATCTAAACAATTATTATAGAGGAAAACATAACGTTATAATGAAGAAGAGTCCCTTGAAAGTCCACTACATTGTCTAAATTTTAACTGGCTAGTACTTGAATAAATATAAATGAAAATTGAAAGCTGCTTACACCCTTGTCTCGTTGGTAAGGTCAGGCTACATTGACCTGAACCTTATGTAAGTAAGCAAAACCTGTCACAGAGACTGTGCTCTTAATGGAAGAGACACAAATATTTGACTTTAAGCAGACTTTTTTAAAAAAACTCATCTCTTATGAAACATTTCAGTGCTTTCTGTTTCTCTGGGCATAGCTACTTAAGCAAGGTAAGTTATCTTGACACAACACCCCTGGAGCAGCTCATCTTTGGGGGATGAAGAAAGTGTTTTGTGATGCCAAGCTGGCTCGTTATCAGATAGAGTACACATGATGCAGCTTTGGAAAGTACAACTGAGGTTAGGGGAAGTTCTGGAGACAGCTTTTTCATATATTTATACGCCTCCAAAGGCAATGCAATCAACTTGATTTAAGAACATATGGGCTGTGATCACAAACCACTGAAGTGGGCATGTTTGCCCTTAAACTAAGGATGTAAATCTTCATTTATTTCATCCACACATGTGAAAATGATTTTTTCAAAGGTTTTCTCCCCATCGGGTGAGCTTATTAGAGTTTGGACACATTTTTGGGTGATTTCCCCCCACATTTTAGGAGTTATTTTGCAACAAAAAATTGCATTTTTTTCCTGTACTCAGTGCAAAGTAACACAGGTAAATTATGTTTTTTGTGTGCAAAATATCACATTTTTGCATGAAGGAAAAAAAAAAAGGAAAATGAGGGAAAGTGCTTCTGTTTTCACTCTTACAGAAGTATAAGGAATTTTGCAAGCTGACCATTTTTCCAATGGAGTATCTCATCATATCAAGACATCCTCTCTTAATGAGTGCAAGAAGATTTGTAATTCTGGTACAAGTTGTCACTTATCCAATGTTTAACTAGTGGTCAGGAAAGCCTTTATGTAACATGACATGTGGGCCTGTAATTAACCAAAACCTGAAATCCATAATTAGAATTTAGGAAAGTTTCCACAGAGCAAGAGCACACTGGGAGCTGAAGACTCAAAAAGGATTCCCACGGGTTACCAAGAATGAAGAACAACCATTCATGTGGCACCCTGAGGATTCACAATTTTATCGTAGCAATAGAATTGTTCTTGAGGAATGTAATTCTCAAAGCTCAAAGTCATAATCTCCAATATTTCACAGAAGAAAATTAGAACGTATAGCTAGGCAATGGCAGAGTATGGTCGAGATGGCCAAAATTATTAAAGAAGGAAAGACACACAAGCTAGGACGGACTGCAGCAGTTTGGTTTTGCCTGAGCCTGCTGTAGAGGACAAGATTCTTTCCCCCTCTCTACTCTCCCTCTCCTGAGTTGAGTGCAAATTACTTTCCCACTTTGAACTCAGTTTGCAGCAACTGAAGTATGTGGAGGACAAAGGAGGAAAGTGGGGGAGGTAAGAGCAACTGGGACATTTTAAAAGTAGCTGACACGTTTTTTAAAAAAGTGAAATGACAGAGGATTAATCAGGACTATCCCTACCAAGTTAGGACAGTTTCTTTGTTGCTGTAACAGGCCAAGGGCCCTTCCCAATAGTCCTGGTAAGTGTTGGGATATCGTGCTTCTGGACTGTACAACCTGTAGTGGTTGTTCCCAGTCCCACATCCAGTCAGGGCTCACTTGTGCCCTACATATACTAGGATTTCATCCTTCCCCCCACATTTTTTTTTTTTTTTGAGTGAAGCACATTGAGGATGGATTTTTCTGCCTTGTCTGGAAATATAATAAGAGGGTCAGAGGACAACCTGCCTTGCAAAGGTCACATCCCCATTTATCATCTAATAGGACTGTCCAGAAGTAAAGGAGGAACTGAGACAGTAGAGCCAGACATGAGAATTAACCTTTGTGTGAACTGGAATCTCCTAGGCCTAAAACAAATGAACAAACAAGCTAGCAACCTATCTCTTGATTTGGTTTCAGAAGTTGCTGCATGTCCTAGAAATTCAGCAGAAATAGACTAGGACAAGAGGTATACCATTTGGATCTTGCAGAAAATTCCAATCCATTCAGGTGCAATTTCTGCCAAATTCTGAGGCTTTGGGTCAGTCAGGAAGAGCCTAACAAAAATACCACTTTGGGAATAGGGACTTCTAGTCCTCTTACTTTAAAGCAAGAATAGAATAGAGATTTTTCATTCCTGGTGTTAAGGCACAGATGAGAACCAGCTTGATACAGTGGTTTGAGCACTAAACTATGACCCTGGAGGCAAGAGTTCGATTCTTGCTTGGCCACGGAAATCCACTGGGTGACCTTGGGCATGTCACACATTTTCAGCCCCAGGATCACTTTAGGGTCACCATAACTTGGAAACAATGTGAAGGCATAGAACAATGAAGACACAGAGTACGTTTTCAAGGAATATACTGGCATGAAAAATTGAAAAATTTTAAGAACAAAGATGCTGTAATAAAAATTCATGCCATGGTTTCAGGTAGTTATAAAACAGGATCTTAACGTGTCACACAGCTTGTAGAGTGGACTATAATGAGAAGTTTGGCTTTTTCAGCACTCATTTTGTGAGATGTCAGAACATCATTGTACAAATAGAAGTTCCTTCATTCCTATTAAGATCATTGTCTTCTACAATAGAATAGAGTAACAATCCAGTTTCAATTGGATATTGCCTGTGGATTCAGATGATGAATCCTATACATATACAGTGACAACAGATACTAGAAAAGGCAAAATAAA
Organism: Ctenosaura bakeri; assembly: GCA_948474755.1. Lineage (NCBI taxonomy): Eukaryota > Metazoa > Chordata > Lepidosauria > Squamata > Iguanidae > Ctenosaura > Ctenosaura bakeri. The sequence continues at coordinate 416,697 of CAOLHI010001004.1, read as the reverse complement.
TTAGTAAAACCTTTCATTTTGCATCTGGATTTTCTACAGGTATTCCAGACTCTGAAGGCCAGTGTTTTGTTTTGTTTTTTTCATATGTCTAGTAACTCAACAGGATCTAAAAGACACTAGGTCCTGTTTGATCTTGGAAGCTAGGCAGGGTCAGTGCTGGTTAGTACTTGTATGGAAGACAGCTGTGATGAAGCCCGAAGGGAGGGGCATGGTAATAGAGCTACATAGCAACCAGGAGGGGTTTAAACTGGTTGGCTGGTCAAATAGAACCTGGAGAGCTTGAGGGAGGGACTATGTGATAGCTGAAGCCCCTGTCAGAGCTGCTGCTGATGAGCAGCAGCTGTTGGTCCCTGTGGCTCTGGCTGGAGATGAGTCCTGCAGCTCAAGAGCTCCCCCTGCTGCCATGGTCCAAGCAGGCTCAGACGTTCCTCTGCCTGCTCCTTTAGGGCAACAGAGATTCAGCTGTGATCCTGAGGATGCCCTGGAGGGTCAATCAGTCCACAAACAAGGCAGAGACTCAAGAGAGATGAGCAAAGGGAGGCTTCCTTGATTAAGTTCAAGAAGTGGTGACTGGCCACACCTGTGCCTGGGCTATATAACTGCCTGCCTAGAAACTTTCCTTTGCTTGTGACAAACTTTCTACAAGCCCTCTCCTTGTTTGTTCCTTGCTTCCAGCACCTGGCTTCTGATACCTTGGATTGGTTTCTGACCCCTGGATTTTGGACTCTGACTATGGCTTTTGTTTGTCACTCAGGCTTAGGTAAATGGACTCCCTATGAGTAACTACTTGCTTTGACTCCTCTTGGTGGGATTCTGCTATCTCTCCCTCTCCCTTTTCTGGGCTGGCTTGGTGCCTGGGTCTCTGACCCTGACAGGCTAACTGAGGGGGGGGGAGAAAAAAATGGAAATGTAACTGTGATTGTGAGATGGGGTTGTAGAGGGGAGTCAGTAGAGAAGTAGGGAAGAGGAGCTCTGTGTTAGAGAGAACTGAGAAATAGGATCTATGAGAGACAGTCAATGAACTAAGCATAGAGAGAGAGACAGAGGCCCTTCTCGCACGGCATTTTCCATGTGACAGGGCACCTGGAGTGTTGCATAATTGTGAGGAGCGATCTGCATGATGCATTCACAATTGAATGATGCTGCAGGGGCCGGCAGGTGCTGATTGCGTACCTTTTCATTTTCAGCTAGAAGCCAAAAATGGTGCATGATCGCGCATTGCTCCCAGGCCCTGCATGCACTTACCTGGTATGTGGAGCCTCCAGAGCCCAGCTGGTCGTGCTTTCTGCCCCAGTGTAGCCTGGGAAACTCCCAGGCTGCGTTGCGGAAGGAAGAGGCAGGACTCTTGTGTGAACAGGCAGCTCATGCCGAGCCAAAGGACCCCGGACATGAGAGCCTCTCGCCGGAGGCTGCTCATGTGGTCCTCACATCCCAGCACCAGAAGAAGGTAAGGTGTGGAAAGGGCCAGAGAGAGAGAGAGAGAGAAGAAGGGTGTGCTGTTTTATAAACATTTAGTTACAAACAAGTTCAAGTAACAGTGTTGCAATAGACGTTTGACTTTCTGGTTTCTTTAAAACAGTCTCACAGAGTATTGTTCTACATCATGGAGTATACATTCTACCAATGGTACCATTTTTACCATAGTTCCAATAGTACCATAGTCACTGAAAAAATAAATCACGGCTTGTCCTTACATCTGAAAAGGGGCAGATTTAAGGGAAGCAAGTGGAGAGAGATAACCCTGGAAGGAGAAGCCAAATGGGGGACAAGAGTGAGAAGAAGGAGCTGCGTTCTCAGTGAAGGGGGACTGAGACAGACCTGGTTGTTATAGCCCTGGCTAAATCCACAGATCTCTCTGGCTGTTCAGACCTGAGCATAAAGAGGGGCTGGGCTGGGCTGGGCAGGCCTTGAGTGAGGCTGAGTGCCTCACATTTGACAACGGCCAATGAATACTAGGTGCTGTAGGTTATGTTTCAGAGGAAGGCACTAGCAAAACCATGTCTGAGTATTCCTTCCCAAAGAAAACCCTATGAAATTCATGAGGTCACCCTAAGTTGAGAGGTGACTTGCAGGGATATAACGTACCCACACAATTCAGCTGTGTGATGAAGTTCCCAGACTGACAGGTTTCTGCCCTTGTATGAATTATTTGGATCAAATCAAATTTCACTTCATGTAATCTGGCATATGAGGAAAGCCAGGGTGGTGTGTTAATCAGAGTGTTGGACCTGCAGTTGGGAAATCTTAGCTTCTAGGCCCTATTAAGAATGAAACTTGGTGGATGAACTTGGGACAACTGCTTTCGCTTACCCTGACGTGTTCCCAGGGTTATTGTGAGGCTAAAGTGAGGAGAAGGAGTGGCATATATACCACTTCTAGCTCCTCGGAGCAAAGGTGGTATGTTAGCTGACAAATAAAGTTTCATTATGCCACAACTATCAGGAAGCTATATTAACAGTATTGATCATAATATTGGGTAGGTTCTCAAAAGCCTTGATGATAAACATTTTGGAGGCCATATTCTCATCAGATCATCTCAAATTGAGAAGTAAGGAGCATTACTTCAAAGGTGCGCATCAAGATACATTATAGTGGCATCATCTTAAAGTCTCCCTCTTCTTGAATTACAGCCTGCTCTGAATCAATCTATTAATCTCTTTGTCCACTATTTAGCACAGAGTTAAGTGTCTTTAAACCTCATAAAATGGATAAGCTTAATCACACAGAACTCTATTGGAAGACTGTGCGTGTTTTAATGGGCTTAAGCATCTTGTAGGCTGGGTGGATGATAAGCTAACCTGGTAAGTGTTTCTTCAGTTATTAGACAGGGCATACATTTTATATGTTGTTTATTTTATTTCTCAATTTGGACCCAAGGCAATTTATAATAGTTTTTAAAAAATAGTAAAAAATTCCCCAAATACAAAAATTAAAAAGTGATTTTCAAAAAAATTAAAAACATTTTAAAACAGAAGCCATAAAAAACACAACAAAATAATAATCCAGCATACCATACACTCCTGCACCCCCTAGGCAGTCAATACTCTAAGACTTGCTGAAATAGGAGACTCTTCAGCTATTTGGGTGCCAGTCTAACATCTTTGGAAAGGGAGTCCCAGAGCAAGAGGGCAGCCACTGAGAAGGCTTTCTTCCATGTTCCCACCAGGTGTCCCTTTGAGGATGGTGGGACAGAGAGAAGACTCTCCTGAGCAAGTCTGAAAATATAGGAGAGTTAATAAGGAAGAATGCAGTCCTTCAACCACAGATGAACAAGAGTACATCAGTTCTGATTTGCAAACTTGCAGTTTTCTGTTCATCTACGTTAAATGGCATGTGCTTGAATGATAAAATGCAAACAGCTAATGTGGTGTTTTGTTTTAAGATGAGCATGTTGCGAACCTTCCATTTTAGAATTGATCTGCATTTCTCTGTCTCCCTTTTGCTTTAAGATATATGCAGTTTATGTATTAAAATGTAAGATAAATGTTTTCCAGAATCCTTTTCTCCTAATCCTGAGTAATTCACAAAAGAAACCGTAACAACTGGCCCTACCCTGGTCTGAAATGTACAGATATCTTAACAATACATAACCTCTGAAACCTAAGATATTTTGCTGTATTCCAGCATAATTGTCTTGACACCCCAGCATTCACATGTCTGAATCAAAACAATACTCACTTGACCAGATGGCCAAGAGAAATAAATCTGTATTGCAACATGGGAAACAAAGACTTTTTATCTCAGAGTTCTGATTTCTCATTAAATAGTAAGTTGCTTTTGACAGATGTGCTGTAGTTGTATTCATTTTTAATCTCAGCCATATGGTGGCACAGTCTAATGATATTTCAGACATCCTAACAATTTGTTATTAAAGATCAGAGAGCATAATGTACATGAAAATGGATAAGAATGGAAGTGCAGGGATTTTCTATGATTCAGATTTGCAAAACCAATCCAAATTGCTACTGGTCTATAGATGATGAAACGGTTTCTAAAAGAATTTAATGGTAGAAACATGATGGACAGCTTGCATTTTTACAGTATAAAATAGACTGAGCTCCTTTACAGTGAGCTGCTATACATTTGGTATAGCTTTGTCTACCAGTCATACATGATGGTGTCTCAAAAGAGGTTTTATTTCTTGGCCTTGTCATCTGAAATTTTTCAAATCAAACTGTAGATATGCCAGGCTCAGTCAAGCAGTTCTGTGACCCTTGTCTCCCACCTTGATGTGGGAATGCATATTGCCCTGAGAGCTCTGAAAATGGCTTGGATTGGTCAAATCTATCCCCTTAGACTTTGCAGAGCCTAGGGCAGGAGTAGACAACTTGTGGACTTCCAGATTGTTACAGTTCCAATCATTTTCTGTCACTGGCTGCATTGGCTAGGGCTGATATGAGCTGCAGAGTAAAAACACTTTCTGGTCAGCAGTGGCTGGTGGCTCCAAGTTCAATGAGATGGTGAATCTGTTCATTCTGAATGTTATAGGAGCTGTGCAAGGTATTGAACTTTCTTTGTGATAAAGTTCAACTTTTTGGAAAGGTATTTAGTTCAAAGGATTTGTACTAAATCTCTTAAATTTTGGATTAGATTCACCACCCCATTAACAAAAAAGTCACCAGCACCTACTGTGTCTGGAGAGTTATAAACTTTGCCCCCGTCTACAGTTTCTTATAGGATAAGACACTCCCTGTGGTTCAGTCAGACCCTTCAAAACAAGAATGGGGAACCTGTCACTCTCCACATATTATTGGGTTCCAGCTTCAGACAGCATAGACCATGGTCAGGGATGTTGGAAGTTGTAGACATCAGGAGGACCACATGTTTCTTATTCTTTCTTTAGAAGCTAAGGACTTATTTAAGAGACTCACTATGAACCATATAATCATGGGGTCAGATTTTGCTAAAATCTTCCCTCTCCATCCATGGCTGGATAGCAGTACGTTTGAAAGGGATCTAGGAGTCTTCATAGACCACAAGTTGAACATGAGTCAGCAGTGTGATGCAGCAGCCAAGAAAGCCAATGCAATTCTTGGCTGCATCAATAGGAGTATGGTGTCTAGATGGAGGGAGGTACTGGTACCACTCTACTCTGCTTTGGTTAGACCCCATCTTGAATACTGTGTCCAGTTCTGGGCACCCCAATTCAAGAAGGATATTGATAAGCTGGAGCAAGTCCAGAGGAGGGCGACCAAAATGGTGAGAGGCCTGGAAGCCATGCCCTATGAGGATAGACTTAGAGAGCTGGGTATGTTTAGTCTGCAGAAGAGAAGGTTAAGAGGGGACATGATAGCCATGTTTAAATATTTGAAGGGATGCCATGTAGGGGAAGGAGAGGGCTTGTTTTCTACTGCTCCAGAGACCAGGACAAGGAGCAATGGATTCAAGCTGCAGGAAAGGAGACTCCACCTGAACCTCAGGAAGAACTTCCTAACAGTCAGGGCTGTCTGGCAGTGGAATATGCTGCCTTGGAGTATAGTGGGGTCTCCTTCCTTGGAGGTTTTTAAGCAGAGGCTTGATGGCCATCTGTCAGGAGTGCTTTGAAGGTGTTCCTGCATGGCAGGGGGTTGGACTGGATGGCCCGTGTGATCTCTTCCAACTCTACATTTCTATGATTCTATGATTCTATGAAAATATAGATCTCTTCTGAAACATAGCACTATAGTTGGAGGTTCTCCTGGCAGGATGAAAGCTTGGAAGATACAGAGAAAATGCTTGCTTCTTACTTGCTGTGCAACTTTTTCTGCCTCTGGAGTGCCATCCCGGAAATCAGAGCCAGTAGCCTTGTAAATGAGGCCAAGTTGCTCATTTCATGCTTTGACAATGTCAGCATTGGCTTGCTGACTCTGTGGACTTGGTTAAGCAGTTCTGCCATCATCAAGTTCCCTGTATCAATTGGGCATCCTATCAGGATTGGAAATCAGATCAAATCAAAAGAAGGTGTGTGCTCTCATTGTCTGCTTGCTATCCTCCAAAATAATTCTGTGGATGGATGAACAGCCATAAGAAAATCATGTAAAGATCCTAGTGCTGGGCACAGTTGGTGTTACCAAATAGCTCTGCCCTATTTTAAGCTTTGGTTTGGTTCTCTGTTTCAATACTGTGAGTGATAACTTGCACTGTGTGTGGTTTTCCAACCCTCATTCCATCACATTGCTACCAAATCTGTGGGGTTTCTCTCTAGAAATCTCAACACTGCCACCAACTGTGGGGGCTCCCCTCATGAAATCCCACCACTGTGGCCAAATGTGAGGTTTCTATACTTTAATCCACCATATGTAAAGATTTCCACAGTGCTTACTGCAATCATCAAGAGTGCGGGCTGTCCCTGATCTTTACCTTTGCCACCAGTATAAGGACTTCCTCTTGTCCCCCTCCAGTGACACTAAGTGTGAAGACTGTCTAAATGCCCTCAAAGTTGCTATGAGGATATGTACATCATCTATCCCCACTGGACACATCCTTCTTTATTCAATGCTGCCACCACAGACACCTTGTCTAAATCCAAGCTTTCAGTTAGATGGTATTCCCAGAGACCAAAAGTCTATAAAACCAGAAACAATTCTTTATTTATAGAAGTTAAGCATAACAAAATGGATTAAATATTTATTACATTGAAAATGTCATACTCTCTCACACACACTCCTCTCTAACTCAGACCTAAAAGCCTCTCATTTATTCCTAAACCTGACTCTTAACCCTAAATCTCCCACACTCTTTCACCTATACGAACCATACCAACAGCCTCGCTGTGCCAACTAATACCAAATACCAACCAACTACCTTTCACCAATTGTCACTTACCAGCCTTATGCAAATATCTTCCAACATTCCACCAATAAGTATATACTTCAACATTCTATTCTCTCCCCCTTTCCAACATCTCCTTCCTTTATACTCTGTTACACAACCAATAAATTAAACATTTCCCAATACAAGTCCATCACATACTGACCACTGCAGCTGAAGCAGACTCGTACATTTGGGGTGATGGAGTCTTCCTGTTTCATGCATATGAAGGTGTTCATGAAGGATTGCAAGGGATTTAGGAAACCCCAAAGTCCCAATTAGAAGCCACTCAAGCTCCAGGATTAATTTATTTTTATTTTTTTTAATTTTTTTTTATTTATATAACTGAATCACAAATACAAAACAAGAAAAAAAAATTAAACACCATGTGATATACATAATAGTGAATTAAAAAAAATTTTTTTTCTTTTTCTTTTTTTCTCTTCTCTTAAGCAATACTAACTTTCATTGTTATTTTGCACCTTTACCCTTAAATTTATAAATCTGTTCAACTGTTATAATTTCACATTTAATTCAATATTTTTCACATCCCCTTTAATCTATTTCTATTGTTAATTCTTTTAATTTTTTTTTTTAAAAAAACATTGACATCACTTATCCATTTAAATCTATAAATCACAAGTTTAACACACACACCTACAAAGAATTACAAAATATACAACATAAAAGAAAAACAAAACTAAAACTAAAAAATACCCACCCCCCAGAGCCAACTTTTTATTTAATCCACTTTCCAAAATTGCCATTCTTCTTTTGACAGGGTAGTATTACTATCTCTTTTCAGAGCTTTATCCAAAAATATTTTCCAAATTTCTTCAAAATCATTCCCTTTAACCAAACCTTTCATAAGCCTAATTCTACATGTTAGTTTATCATTAATTGCAATTTTCCACACTTCGTTATACCATTCCTCTATTTGAAATTTTTCATTTGCTTTCCATTTTTTTGCTATTATTAATCTCGCTGCAGTTAACAAATTTGTTATTAATTCTTTCTTTACTTGAGTACACTCAACCTTATCATATATAGACAACAATGCAATATTTGGACATACTGGTATATCTGCTCCTATAATCTCTTTTATCTCTTTAAAAACCTTTTGCCAAAACTCCATTATCTTATTGCAATTCCACCACATATGCATATATGTACCAATTTCTTGACATCCTCTCCAACACAATCTTGAATATTTCTCATCTATTTGATTTAATTTCACTGGAGTCAAGTACCATTTCCACACTAATTTATAATAATTCTCTTTTATTCTTATTGATAATTTTTTTAAATGACGTTGTTTCCAAATTTTTCTCCATTCTTGTATATCTATATTTTGTACTATCTCTTCCTCCCACATTTTTCTAAGAAAATCCTCTTCTTGTTCTTTTGCTAATATTTTATATATTTCACTTGTAATACCTTTTAGTATTTCATTTTCTTGCATATTTTCTCTTTGAATAATAATTTGTTCAAATTTAGTATATTCTTTAAAATCCTTAACATATCTTTTCATACTCTTTGTCCATTGCTCTAATTGTATATAATTTAACCAGGATATTTTAGTTTCCTGCAATCTCTCTTTCATTCTATCTTTATTTATCATTATTTTCATCCAATCTTTTAATCTATAAATTTTTTGTTTTTTTATTTCTTTCTCTATTATTTCTCTTAAATTTATTGGAAATTTTTCCATCATCACTATCGGAGTTAATATTGATATATTCGGTAATAATTTTCTTTTATTTTTTTTCCATATTTCTATTATATTTTTTATAAAAGGATTTTCTATCTTCTCCATTTCTTTCTTTGAAAAATTCCTAAAAAATATATTTTCTAATTTTGTCTCAATATTCATCTCTTCTATCTCTAACCAATCTAAATCACCCTTTCCTGAAACCCCCTCTATGATATATCTCAATTGATTTGCATAATAATACCATTTTAAATTTGGAAGTCCCAGGCCACCTTCTTTTTGACTTTTATACCAATATTTCTTGTTAATCCTCGATTTTTTATTTCCATTACAAAAATTATTTAATATCTTTTGCCACTCCTTTAATTCTTCCTCTGATATTTTTATTGGTAACATTCTAAACAAAAAGTTAATTTTAGGTAAAATTTTCATTTTTACCACTGCTATTCTACCAAACCACGATAGCTTTATATTTTTGTAGTCCTCTAATTTCCTTTTTGTTTCTAATCTTAATTTCTTGAAATTTTTTTCCTGTAATTCTTGTAAATTTTTTGTAATCTCTATTCCTAAATATTTAATTGATTCTTTTATTTTAAGTAATCCTCTTTTACTACTTATAAATTTTTGTACTTCTTCTTTAGTATAATTAAATAACATTATTTCTGATTTGGCCCAATTTATTTCTAATCCCGTCTTCTCCCCAAACTCTATTAAATGTTTATCTATCCTATCTATCTTTTCAATTGGATCCTTAATTGTCAACAATGTGTCATCTGCAAATAAGCTTATTTTATTTTTTTCCTTAACTCCAATTCCTTCCAAATTCTCATCATTTCTTATCACATTCGCTAACATTTCTATAACTATTGCAAATAAAACTGGAGATAATGGACATCCTTGTCTCGTTCCTCTTGTTATTTGAATCTGTTCTGTAAATCCATCATTTACCATCACTACAGATGTATTATGTGAATACAATTGATTTATTAACCCTTTAAATCTCTCTCCTAATCCTATTTTATTTAAAATTGTTTTTAATGCCGGCCATTCCACACAATCAAAGGCTTTAAATATATCTAGGGCTAAAATTCCAGCTTTTTGTTTATCTCTGTCCATTATATTTATTTTATTTATCGTTTTCCCTATTAAATTTGCCATCTGTCTTCCTTGAATAAAACCACATTGATCTTTATGTATATACTTATAAATAAATTTATTTAACCTCTTCGCCATTATTGCTGTCAAAATTTTTGCATCTTGATTTATTAAAGATATTGGTCTATAAGAACCTGGATCCATAGGATCCTTATTTGGTTTTAAAATTAATATTATTAGTGACTGCTTCCATGATAATGGAATTTTTTCACCCCTCAATATACTATTATATAACACTTTTAGTTTAGGAATTAAACCTATTTTAAATGTTTTATAATATTCTGGACCTAGTCCATCCAATCCTGGTGATTTTCCTCCTTTTAAATTATTTATTACTTCTTCTATTTCCTCTTCTGATATCATTTCTTCCATCAATCCTTTATCTTGTTCTGTTAGTCTTACTTTCCAATTTTTATTAATATACTCCTCTATGTTCTCTAAAGATTTATCTTCTGCTGAATACAATTCTCAAAAAATTCCTCAAATATTTTTAATTTCTCTTTCATCAACCTTTTTTCTTTACCAAATTTATCTTTAACTACGCCAATCATATTTCTAGTTTTTTTTGATTGTACTGATTTAGCCAGCATTTTAGAATTTTTATTACTATATTCAAAATATTCCCTTTCCAAGTATATTAGATTTTTCTGAACTTCGTCCATTTCTATCTTTTCTAATTCATCTCTTTTTGCTTGTAATATTATTAATTTCTGTTTAGTTCTATCTATTATATAATCATTCTCTAGTTCCTTTATTTCTTTTTCTAATTTTAATTTTTTTCTCCTAATTGTCTCTTTAATTTGCTTGATTCTTTAATGCATAATCCTCTTACCACTGCCTTCATTGTATCCCACAATACATCTTGTGTTACTTCCTTATTGTTTATATCCCAAATTTCTTGCCACTCCTTCTCTATTTTATTTACTATCTCCTTATAATTAAATAACTTAGTATCCAGTCTCCACCTTTTTGCTTCTCTATAATTCCTTTTCATAGTTATATCCAAGTTCATCAGAGCATGATCTGTCACTTTTATTGTTTCAATTTCTGTATTTATTAATCTAGGTATCATATTCTTTGAAACAAAAATATAATCTATTCTTGAGTAATTTTTATGAACTGATGAATAATACGTATATTTCTTTTCTTCACCCTTTATTAGCCTCCAAACATCTATCAGTTCATTTCTACTCACTAATTTATTCAAAATTGTTATATTATTATATCTATCTCTAATTGATGGATCTGATTTATCTTTCCATCTATCCATCACCATATTAAAATCACCTGCGATTATTGTATAATCTCCTTTCATTTTTTTGATCTTATTAAATATTTCTTCATAAAACTCTTTTTGCTTCTCATTAGGTGCGTAAATATTCATTATGACATATGTTTCTCCATCTATTTCACCTTGTATAATTACATATCTACCTTTTTCGTCTAACTCCACACTTGTTACAATGAAATTGCATCTTTTGGAAATTATTATTGCAACTCCTCTTGATTTGGATGTACCAAATGCTTCCTCATAAATAGCTACCCAGTTCAATCTAAGCTCATTTTTTTTATCTCTTTTCCCATGTGTTTCTTGTAAAAAAATTATATCGGCCTTATCTTTTTTTAATATCGATTCTATCCTTTTTCTCTTTATTATTGACCCCAAACCTTTCACATTCAATGTTGATATTCTCAATCTATTCTCCATTTTTCATATTTTGAATTTTCTAATCCCACTCCCCATTGGCTCTTTAATGTGATGGTGCTCCCCTTCCCCTTCCCTTCCCCCTCCCACTCCCCTCCCCCTTCCCCGCCCTCCCCTCCCCCACACAAACATTTGTCCCCCCTCTTCCTCCAAAGCGCTTCTGCCTTGGAAACGACCAGCCATGGTCCTGGGGGGGGGGTGTGAAGGTATGCCAACTCCCGGCATAGAGACCAATACCCTCTCCCGATTTATTTTCTTTCCCATATTTTTTTTCCCTCTCTTCCCCTCCCTTCCCTCTCTCTACCCTCTTGCTTTATATATATATAAATCTATCTCTATGCATTTATAATCTATAAGAATATATTTTACTCAGTAGTCATCTACCCTTCTCCTACTCTATGAAGTTCTCTTTCTTCTTCTTCTGTTATATCATATTGTTTCTTCCAGTCCTCCTCAGCCTCTGTCCTTTCGTTTATCTCCCGAAGTCTTCTTCTTTGCTCCTCCTGTTGCTCCTCCCGCTGCTCCTTCTTCAGTTACTCCTCCCACTACTCCTTCCTCAGTTGCTCCTCCCGCTGCTCCTTCTTCTTCCTTTTCCTCTTGCTGGATCAGTTTCAGTTCTTTCAGGAGTTGCAATCCTTGTTCAAGAGAATTTATTCTGTGGTATTTGCCAGCATATTGGAATTTCAGAAAGATGGGATATCCCCAACTGTATCTTATCCCAACTCTCTGTAGAACTATGATGCAGGGTTTCATTTCCCTTCTCCAATTTATTGTTTCGCGGCATAAGTCATTATAAATTTCCACTGTGTTATCTCGATACTTCAATATTCCTGGATTCTTTCTAACAGCTCTCATCAAATCATCTTTCTTGTTGAAATTCGCAATTCTCATTATAATATCTCTGGGAATTATTCCTCTTTTTGCAGCTGACACACGATGAATTCTCTCTATGTCATGATCTTCCCATAAAATCTCAGGAACAATGCTTTTTAGCCATTTTAAAACTTCCTCTTTCAAGGATTTTTGACTTTGTTGTGGCTGCTCTGCGAATCCATGAATCCTCACATTGTTTCTTCTGTTCTGGTCTTGGAGCTGGATAATTTGTCTCTCTAACAAAGAAATCCTGCCATCATGTTCTGCTAGTCTGATCTGCTGATTCCCTTGGGTTTTTTTTATATCATCCACTTTAAGGTCCAATGCTTTTAACTCCTGTGAGATTTTTTCCTGCAATTGCCCCATTTCTGCCCTTATATTAGATGTTATTGTAGTAACAAGAGCTTGATTAGACTCTGTAATAAGCTTGTGTATAAAAGTTTTTATCTCTTCATTAGCTCCGTTCGTAGCTTTCTTCGCCGCCATTTTAATGACTTTTTCGTCTCCGTTAAAGTTTAAGTTTATATTTTCAAAATCTCTAACTAGACGATTATATGTTTTATCTGTTGCTGTAGGTCGCTTCCAAACAGGGTGTTTATAGACCTTTTTTTTAGGCGGCATATATCTCAAGGACCACAAAGGGGGAAAAAAAAACTGTTTTGCTTTCGGTCCGTTTCAACAGTTATTTGCAGTTTAAACAGAGTCTTTTATTTTCCCTCCAGTTGGAGAAGAATCGAAACCAATCCACTATCTTATCTTACATTCTTTCCCACATTATTCAATTAATTACTCACATTCTTTCTTTGTTTTGAAAAGGGCTTCTGGAATTATTTTATAATCATCTATTCCGGGAGTCGAATATTTAGCCTCTCTCTGCCATCGTAGTTGGCTCCTCCCCCTCCAGGATTAATTTATAAAGTCAGTGAGTTACAGTGCTTGCCAATAAACTAAGAATGCTTTCCTGCGAAAGATGCTTTTAGGAAACAACAGGAGTGGGATGAGGATCTATACACTCCCACGTCTCATCATTGCAAACACAGCGGTGCAATTGCATGAGTCCCAACAATTTTAAATCAAAAATTTTCTTGTTTGTTTACTACGTCCAAGAGAGCAGTTTTCTCAGTTGTTTGTTAAACGAAACATCTGTCTACCAAACAGCTGTTCCCCCTTCCCCCAAATTAGCAGATTGTGCAATAAAGGATTGGGAAACCTATTTAAATGTGGAGAGAGTTAGTGAGCTAGAGTTATTAACAGCAGAAAGTGAAAGACACTTTCTGTGTTTATTGAAAATGTTATACCACTGGAGAATTCCAGCTGAAATTAGCACAGCTTGGAAGTGACTAGTTACAAACAACTAGTTAGCTATAATTAATTCCTTTCTCCAATAATGAAGACACAACTAAGTTGCACTATGACTATAACTTTACTAGAGATAGTTTCACTCTCTCTGCAGTGTAACTAGAACTTTAACATTAGTTTTATAGTTATGGAGGTCTAGCCTCATTAAATAGTATAGGAAGAATATCATATGGTTCCTGGCTTTCATTGTGAGTGGTGAGACCCACTGGCTCAGTTGTTACACACACACACACATATATACTAGATGGATGGATGTATGGATGGATAGATAGATAGAACTGTAATAATTCATTCAAAAGTATATTTTATTTGTATCAACAAAACAGCACATCATCAAAAGCTCAGCACAGTTAATTCCTTGGAGCCTGATAGATTAGGAAAGTTTTCATTTCACTTACCAGTGGAAGGGGAACAAAAAGGAAATTCCCTTGGGAGAGAGTTTAAGAGCAAGTCCTTTCCCTGGTTTCAATCAAACCAGATTGGGAAGGCAGTGGGACAAAGAGAAGGGCATCTCTACAAGGTCTTAGAGTTCAAATAGACTCATCTGGGGAGATGTGGTCCAGATTTTAGGACCAAGTATGAGACAGAGATGGATTTGGTTACCTTGGCAGATGATCTACACTGGGAACTGGAAAGAAAGAATTGTTTCTGCTACATCTTTCAGCAGCTTCTAATTGTACTGATCATGGTATCCCTCTGACCCAGCTGTAAGGGATGGGACTTGGAGATACTGTTTTGTAGTGATCTCAGTCTTCCTGGAATGGCAACCCGAAATCACAGGGTTGAGGAGTTCTTGCACAATGCTCTGGCTGTTGACCTATGGCACCTGTCAGGATTCAGTTCTGTCCTTTGTGCTATTTAACAAGCATATGAAACTGCTGGGAGAGATCTTTTGACATCTTAATGTTTGGGGCATGCTGATAACACTCCGTGCTATTTCTCCTTTCTACCTAAGTTCAGGAAAGCTCCTTTTGGTTCTAAACCTATGTCTATTTTCAGTAATGGAATGGGTGAAGCTGAACTGAATACAGACAAGACAGTGATAGTCCTACTCAACTGAAAGGCATATCAAGGAATCCAATCTGTGCTGGACAGGATTACACTTCTCCTGAAGACACAGATTCCTATTTTGGATGTGCTCTGAGATTTATCTTTGAACCTAGATGCTCAGGTTTCTGCCAGAAATGTACTTGCACAATGAAGGCTAGTATGCCAGCTGTGCCAGTTCCTGAGATGCCTGATCTACCTACAGTGATAGACAGCCCGTCTGAATGACTGTAATGCCCTCAATGCAGGGCTGCCTTTGAAGACTGGAAGCTGGTCCAAAGGGATGCAGCCAGGCTGTTCACCAGGGCTGGTTACAGTCTGAACATGACTCTCTTGTTACAAAAACTCTATCAGTCTGTTTCTGGCTGCAATATATGCTGGTTATGACCTACAAACCCCAATCCAGCTTGAGTGCAGGCTATCTGACTTGGAAGCAGTTTGTAGGCCATAACTAAAGAAATCAATCAGTGGTCAGAAGTGTGAGTCTACCTCTTGCTTCCTTCTGCACCCTTGGGTTGCTCACTGGTATTGCAAGAGGCAACTGTGTGCACACTAAGCATCTAGCATGTACCCCACTCAGCTGATATTGATATTAGTGAAATTAAACTGGGAGTTATTATAAGCAGAATGACCATGCATGTCAATTGTCAATTCAATTCAATCACTACATCACCTGTACTGGGACCAGTAACAGATGACTGATGAGGAGATAGTTTGATTTTCTCAAGGTCTTTGCAAAGATTATTGGTACAACTATGAAATAATTAGATTTCTGTACACAGAGAAACAGGTATGCCTAGTTCAATGTATAAACAGATTGCTGTGAACCGCTTATCTCAAGAGTGTTTATATTCCCCTTGAGACCTGATTTTCCCTCCCTCAGTCCTCATTTCCCTTTTGGCTCTATTTTCCCTTCTGGTCACTTCTGGCAACTTCTAGAATTTAAGGAGATATTTGCATAAAATCTGTGGCAATTATGTTCATCTTTGGCTTCCCAAAGGAAGAAGTGTGTCACTTAGTCAACACTTCAGAGTGATGTCTTAATTATAACCTGGATGATCTCATGGTGAAACGGACATTTTAAAGCTTTCTTTTGCTTTTATTGGTTATAACTTTCCTTCATTATTTACCACGGTAATCTTGTTACTCTTTCACGCAAACATTTTGCTTCTTCCTGATTATCCTTGAACCTAGTTTGGTGGAGCCATGAGTAGATCAGGCCTCCAGGATTAACACACCATGCAATCTCATGAATTACAGAAGCTAAGGAAGGCAAGACCTGGTTGGTACTTGAATGAAAAACTATCAAGAATCTCCAGACAGAGCTAGGGAAAGAGTCTTGCCTGAAACCCTGAACAACCATTGACAATCTGAGTTGACAGTGTGGGACTTAGTGGATAAATGGTCTGATCAGTATGAGAGAGCTTCCTATGTCCCTAAACAGAAGTTTATGGGTGAAGTGGTGATGATGATAATGGTGGTGGTGGTGGTGAGAATGATGATGCCTACATTCGTGAATTCTTTATTAAAATTATCCTTGGGTAAAAAACTTTCACAGTTGATCAATAAAACAGATATATTAATAATTAGTTGCATTTTACCTGGTTTGCGGATCATTTAAAAAAGTTCCTTTCAGTCACATTTGTGATCTAAAAGACACAACATAAAAGGAAATATAGTTTAGGAGGGAAGAGGGAAAAGACAAACTGGAAGGTGTTTTAAATGTTACAGAGATTTTATAATGCACAACTCAAATGGAAATTTTTCAAGATGTAGAGTAGACTTCAGGAGCTGGTTTCTCAACCCTGTTTCAATTGTCTCCTATGGTTACAAGCTGATGGGATGGAGGATAGTCACAATTGTTTTGTTTTTACTCTTCCCAGTCTCTTCCATTGCTATAGAAGCTCTGCTGACTAATCACTGTTTATTTTCTGTAAAAAATAAAATTAAGCTTAGCTCTTTTGTCATGGAAAATTTCCTAAATTCCACACTTCCCAGGGGAGCTGCCAGACACATTGACTGAAAATTCTGCAAAAGAACATCTGTTTAGTCATGCTAACTATACAAAAACATCTTCATAGTTATATAAATGTGGAATATATACTTTTGTGCTTCCTAGCCATTAATTACAGGCTATATTACAGTCTCATTTTACTCAGCATTAAACATCTGGTGCCAACAGCAGAAACAAGGAGAAATGCATGATTATATTGTCAGACTTAATAATTCAGAAATATTAATCAGCTCTCATAATCATCAGTAATATTTCACATGCAAATAGCTCTTGATATTCATTTTCCCCCTTGATGTTCTCTTTTCATAAAACAATAAACACATTTAATGAACAAATATTAAATTGTACCAGCAGATCTGTATTACCCTCCAGAAATTTCTACCAGATGTACTTTTAGTGTGTACACAGGGGCCATGATCCAAAGGAACTGTTTTTATAAACAAAAACAAAGTACACATGTAGCTTGGGCTTGCTTTCTGTGTGTGCGGATTTGCACATATGTCTATGTGGAGGGTGCATGCATGCCTTGACACTGCAGCTCCTCAAATTAACAAGGAAAGACATTTTCAAAAATTGAGAAGCCCATTTGATAACTGTCTGTGAGAACTGCATTGGCTAAAGCACTGCAGGAGGCTTTGCTTTCTCTTACAAAAGCACAAAGAATTCTGGTTTTGAAAGGTTTGCAAGAATAAACCTGCACCAGTATCTTATCTTATTTGGCCCCCAGGAATACATAGAACAGAACTATTTCTTCTAATTCTTCTTTTCTGCACAAACCATTCTGAAACGTTAGTGTCAAAAAGAATCAAGCTAAAGAGCTGTTACCTGCTGTTTTTATTCTCCTTAGCTGTCACAGGCAGCAGCTATGCTACCTTGTTCAGGCACAGTAGCATCTGCAGTGGCAACACTAGCGTTACAGATGAACATACAGGTGCAAGTAGTACAGTGGTTTGAGCATTGGACTACAACTCTGGAGACCAGGGTATGAATCCTCTTTCAGCCCTGGAAACCCCCTGCATTTCCATGGGCAAGTTGCACTCTCTCATGCTCAGAGGACAAATGCAACCCCCCTCTGAACAGATATTGCCTAGAGAAAAAAAACATGATAAGGTTTCCTCCAGGCCCCCATAAGTTGAAAATGACCTGAAGGCATACAACAACAACAGAAACAGTGATAGCATCTTGCCTGTGAGTGGACCAGTGGGATGCAAGAGTCTCACCAGGTCAAAGTGCCAGGGCCTTTTGGTGGGCAGGAATGACAATGTCATCTGTGACCCCCCACTCCACCCCTGCTAGTTTCAAGCTGCTCCCTTGTGCCCTCTGAGATTAGCAGCAATCCTCATGGTGTCTTGGAGGAGGAAAGATTTTCCCACAGCAATGTAGTGTTATGAGCTACCTCTGTGGTAATGCAAAACATTTGAGTGTCGCTATGTTTCGAATAGACATTAAGACCCATTAACTTCACAGTAGCATCAACAACCTTGTTCCTAGTGGGGAGTAAAATCTTGCTTGTTTATACCAGAGGTGGACTACTGTGGGAGGCTAGGGTACTGCATTGGCCCCCAGAATACCTTGCAAGGTATTGCAGGATGCCCACTGCAAAAAAACAAACAAACAAAACAACAACAACAACAACAACATTTTTTGCTCCCAAATATCCCAAAACACTATCTTGGGGGGGTGTTGTTTTGTGCCCTCTCAGACCATTTTTTTTTAATTACAGGAAATGACTGGACCAAAAACAGCAAGAACACAACATGACAAAACTGCCTTCCATGCCCCTTGCAAAATATTGACCTCCTGTGGGACTAGGGGGGCACAAAATGCCCCTAGGGAGGCTTATACAGCCCATTACCTGCATTTTGTCCATCCCTCCTCTATATGGATTGACACAGATACCATCACGACAAATCCCTGAACTTTAACATTTACCACAGCACCACTGGATTGGGCACTGCACTGTGTAGTCTTTAAACAGCAGTGGATGAAGGTGAATTTCACTCAGTGTGCCTGGAAAGCATTCTGGAAATTCTGAGATTTAGGGAATTTTCTACAACAAAACAATAATACACTGTGTTAAACCAGTCACTATTGCTGCTGTGCTGCATCCCACCTCACGATCAACGTCATGTGTTGTCAGGAATACTCTTTATCTCCATTAGAATATACCCTGTGGGCTAGCATTGAAATGGTAAGACTGTCATTTTGGATATTGGTGCCATTCACAGAAAATGATGAAGACCTGGCCAGTGGATATATTAGGGGAACCCGAGAACAAAAGGAGTCTATTCACTCACTGACCTGCGAAGGCCAGAGTCTTATAGGGAGAACCCTTGATAATTCAGAGGTATATGGAAGGGGATCACTGACCCTTTTCTAAATGATACTTCTACTGAAGAAATTCAGACCAAAATCCTATACACTTTTAGTGTAGCATGGATGTGCTCCACTGCAGTTACATTGAATCACATGGTTGCACAACTGACTGTACACCAGACACCACAGCCTTGATTGCAATTGTTGTACAGTGTTGAATTAGCACCTCATCCATCAAGTCAAAAGTAAGAGAGAGGGCTACCTGTGTGTGTTAGTAGAATGATTGGCCTCACCAGGGACTACACTTCTGCAACCGCTGAGAAATTACAACTGTATGCACAACTATTTGTATGCTAGCATGATGTCCCTATAAGATTCCTGCCCCAAAGTTTAAAGAAGTGTGTGCTCACCAAACCAACTAGGTCATGAATTATAATGTCCTGAAACCATGACAGAAGCAAAGTTCAGATTAATCTCTTTTTAGATCCTAGTGTAGTTTCAGTAACTACGGAAGTCATTACTTAGTGGGAAAGAAAATCATTCCTCAGTAAAAAATCACCAGGTGGGAAATTCAGTAATTTCAGACATCATCATCATTCAGTGAGAAGAAACTAGTTGTCTGAACTTACCGTTGGTTAAATATCAATGCAGCAGTGTATCCTGCTTCAGCTGCAGACAAGGGCCATTTCTGCACTACAGTGTTATAGTGCTATTATTCCACTTTCAACATCCTATGGAATCCTGAGATTTGCAGTTGAGGGAGGGGCATTTAAAATTCTCAGCTAGAGAGCTCTTTGGCCTCAGTAAACTACAAACTCCAGAATTCCACAGGATATTGAAAGTGGAATAATAGCACTATAACACTGTAGTGTGGAAAGGTCCAAGGAAACAGAATGTGAAAATCCAATAATTTGCCATACAAAACTGCCCCTT
Source organism: Ctenosaura bakeri (assembly GCA_948474755.1). Classification (NCBI taxonomy): domain Eukaryota; kingdom Metazoa; phylum Chordata; class Lepidosauria; order Squamata; family Iguanidae; genus Ctenosaura; species Ctenosaura bakeri. The sequence goes on along the minus strand of CAOLHI010001004.1, from coordinate 396,795 downwards.
CATTCAAATCCAGCATCTGCTTTTGTACATTTGGAATTACCCAAAGCAATTTTTGATCTTTTCTACATAACAGTGCTACCTTAAAAAGTCTCCTATTATGCTGCCACATTCTGCTGTGCATTCAACATCTGGTATCAACAGCCCAAACAACAAAAAGGCATGATTATGCTGTCAGACTTAATAATTCAGAAATATTAACCAGCTCTCATACCATCAGTGGTTTTTCATGTGTAATTGGCCCTTGATGTGTATTTTGTACTTAGGAGACTCTCTGTATACCAGCATAAGAGAACAAGTGTTCCATCTTTCATGTAACTAACAGGGATCATTTCTGCTAAATGAAATCACTTCATCAGCAATAGTATTTTTTTTTTTACGCTTTGGGGGGGGGAAGTTCTATCAAGCTACACATTCAGTGAGAAAACAGCAGGGGATGGGATGCAATGAGGAAGCTACTGTGTGGGCAATTGTAGATTAGAAAGTCTGTTTAGCTTTAAGCAAACTTGAGATTTGGGAAGAATAAACTACTTACAATATGGCTCCAAAATGTCTTGCTTGTTCAGTAACCAAAGAGCTGCTGCTTAATTACCTGTACATTTCAGTCTTCCCATGAGACTGCTAGTGTTATGGAGTGGTTAGAGTGCTTGACTAGAGCCAGCTGGCCCCTCCCTAAACTGCAAACCCCAGGATTCCATAGGATGTTTCAAGTGGAATCATAGCACTATAAAAATCTAGTATGGAAATAGCCTAGGAGTTAGATGATGCTGGTTCAAATCCCCATTCAGCCATTTCAACTTTTTGGGTGATCTTGGGCTGGTCCCATTCTCTCTCTCTCAGCTTCACTAACCTTACAAGATTGTTGTGGGTATAGATTGGGGAGAAAGGAAGCCATATGCATCAATTTGAGCTCATGGGAGAAAAAGTGGGGAATATATGTAATTAATAAATCTATAGCAAAAGAAGATACCTGTTTGCATCTGCCATAGCTTCAAGACTATGAAACTGAGAACCTGGAACTTAGCATGAATACTAAAGCAACCCTGGGGAAGTGCACCTTGAGGTTATTTGGTTTATATAACATATTAATTAATATTAATCAGTTTTAATCTGTTTGCAACCTGGAGCATTTTCTTCAGTCATTAGGTAGCAGATTAATCAGTTTTAATGTCTCTGCAGCCTTCAGTACCACCTTCAGTCACTGGGTGACTGACTTCCCCAACCATAACACAGTCAGAACAATGGGTCCTATTGAAAGAAGGCATACTATTAGAAACAGCTCACCAAAGAGTGATTGTTGCAAGATGAAGTCGCCGTAACTGAGACCACAGAACAGGAGACAAAATGGGAAAGACTGCATTAAGAGCAGCAAAGCTGTGTTGACAGCAGGAACCTGCAAAAGAGAAGGCAAGTAGAGCAGCATCCAGAACAGTTAAGATTTGGAACAGCAATCTGCAAGAGAGGAAACAACAGAATTTGTAGAACCAAGAAACATCTCTAGGATTGAAAAGAAAGACTGTGCTTTCTCCTACAATCTGAGCCTGAATTATGATTCTTTATCCATTAAGTCTAACTTGCTCAGTATCAGTTTCTTGCACCCACTTTTGTGGAATCAGACAAACTGGAGAACTTCCAGAGGTATGTTACCAGTGGTAATAAGATGCAACTGTCACAAATGAGCAACTATGTCTTCTGTGAGGAGCATCTCATGAAAAGGCAGGATGTCTATTGTTCATGGCTTTCCTCACAGTGAATAGAGATAACATGTCCAGTCTTTAGAATTCCATAATGTTGCCTGAAGTATCTTTTTGTATCACATTATAGCAAGAAGATGGAAATATCATTGTTATCTTCTGTGAGCACTGAGCAAGGTATAAACAGACTTAAGGTTTGTGGCATCTGTCTTATTTTTTACTACAACTCTGAGAACCACTGACTGGATCTTGTACATACACTTAAAGAACTTCTAAGCCCAGACATTTGCTCTGAGTGCAAGAAGTAAATGGAGCTTACAGTCCTTCCACCTGAAAATCCACTTCTGGTTATTCGATCTTCCTCCATATCTGCAGAGTAATTTAGAGTAGAAGTGAATTCATTATGATATTACTGTTTTTAACAGCCAGGAGTCAAGAAACTCTGTTTATCTACTGTGAATCATCCAGAGGTCTGTCTGTAGATCCATGTTTGCTTTCTCTCTTCCTCAAAACTAGAATACTTTGTGTCTATTGAAGAATAACTCCTTAATTGGTCTTAAATGGTCTAATTATATCTTATGGAATTCTGTGGTTTCTACTTTTGCATGGCACATAGAATTCTGTGCTATAGAGATCTAGTATATTCCCCTGAACTGTACCTCTAGAGACCTGTGGGCAAGAATTCTAAGTATCTCATCAAACTACAAGTCCAAAGATTCCATGAGATGGAGCCATATCAAGTCAAAGTTGTATTGAACTAATGCAAGCATGTAGTGTAGACACAGAAGCCATAATCCCCATGGACTGTTATGATGAGGACCAGAAACTTGAAATGTAATGCTACATCACTGGGGGCAAGGTGCTGGATATCCTCTAAGTTGTATCTGTTCACTCCCTGGCATAAAATCATTGTCGTCATCATCAGACTTACATGCTGATTAACCAGTTAATTATTGTTCTGTCTTTAACCATTCCCTTTGAAGGTATAGTCACTGAAACTATCAGTCAGCTCCAGCCACATCTAAAATAAAAGTACATCTTTTGGACTTAATTTGATCTTGGCCAGGCTGTATTTGTGTTCTTTGAGCCCTTTAACATCACACGATTATAGCATTGTAATTATAGCACAATTATAGCACTTTAACTGCCATGGCTGCATCCTGTGGAATTGTCTAGTCTGTAGTTTGGTGAGGCACAAGCTCTCTGGCAGAGAATTCTAAATAACTTTCCCTAAACTGCCAATCCCAGGATTCCATAGGCAGAAATATGGCAGTTAAAGTGGAACTGTAGTGTTACAATTTTGTATTGTGAAAAGACTTCTGGACAATGAGAGACATATAGAAATTCAGAAGATAATAGACACAATTGCATCTTCACTTCGAATTGATTGATTAATTGATTGATTGACTGATAAATATCTACCTTTCAAACAGTTGACAATGATACATGGATTGTGAGTACAAGGCACTGTAGGCATTTATTTATGCAAATATGTAGGGGGGTTTATTACTGCTTTTTGGTGATTGTACTCATTCCTGTCAAGAAAGTCCTAGATCAGTCAGTACCATGTGGACATGCGCATATGTGCACAAAGGTTTTTAGGGGGAAAAAATCTTGTGAAAATGAGTAATGTGGTGGTTGTTTTTATTTCACTGAAAGAACAAAAGCTAACTTTTAATTAATTACAGTTCACAGAGCATTCAAAAGTGTCAAAAAGCCCTGTGGGCTATAGCACAGAATGCACTTGTAGCCTATAGCTGTCTCCTATCTGCCATCTCCTAGAGGGACCAACAAGAGATGGTGTGGCTGCGTCTAGAAGTCTCTGAAGTACCACAGAGCACATGCTCATTGCTCATTGCCTTTAGGGCATGCAGCTCATTCACTCAAGGAGATTTGAAGTTGTACTTTTTCTGAAATGCTCACCTTCTAACTTGCAGGAATGCATGCAGTAATTTTTTGCACTATTCAAAATTTGTAGGTTTGAAATCATGACTTCAAAATCTTCAAGGCAAAAGAGTTAATAATAAGCTTCGTGAGAAGAAATACTTCTCCTCAACAGGGCTGTTCCTTGATTGGAGAATTCTGGGAGTTGCAGTCCAAAAGTAACTTTTCCAAAATATGATGAATGGACAGGGTCCAACATACACAGGGACATTAGACTGAGGCCATCATAGATGACTCTAGGAGTCTTGGTGGACCACAAGGTAAACATGAGTCAGCAGTGTGATGCGGTAGCCAAGAAAGCCAACATGATTCTTGATTGCATCAATAGGAGTCTGGTGTCTAGATCAAGGGAGGTAATGGTACCACTCTATTCTGCTTTGGTTAGACCTCATTTGGATTCCTGTGTCCAGTTCTGGGCACCTCATTTCAAGAAGGATATTGACAACCTGGAAAGTGTTCAGAGGAGGGCGACCAAAATGGTGAAGGGTCTGGAAGTCATACCCTATGACGAGCAGCTTAGGGAGTTGGGTACATTTAGTCTGCAGAAGAGAAGGTTAAGACGGGACACAATAGTTATGTTTAAATATTTAAAGGGATGTCCTGTCAAGGAGGGAGCTGGCTTGTTTTCTGCTGCTCCAGAAACTAGGACAAGAAGCAATAGATTCAAGTTGCAGGAAAGGAGATTCCACTTGAACCTCAGGAAGAACTTTCTGACAGTCAGAGCTGTACAGCAGTAAAATATACTGCTCAGAATGTGGTGGAGTCTCCTTCTTTGGAGGTTTTTAAGCAGAGGCTGGATGACCATCTGTTGGGAGTGCTTTGATGTGTGTTCCTGCATGGCAGGGGATTGGACTTGATGGCCCCTGTGGTCTCTTCCAACTCTATGATTCTATGACTTCATCCCCTGTTTCCACATTTAGCTGTCACACAATTTTCAGACCACTCAAAGTGGGCTGGAGTGTATGTATGAATGAATAGAGCTTGGAAAAGTTACTTTTTTGGACCATAACTACAAGAATCCCCAACTCAGCAAGGATGTGCTCATATTGGCTGGAAAATCATGGATAACATCAACTAAAAATTAACTTTGATAGTGTAGGTTGTGTGTGCAAGAGAGAAGGCAGGAGAATTGCTTCTGACAGTTTACACTTTCAAATTTGTCCCTGCCTACCAATTGCATGTGGCCTCTGGATGCAAAAGTTTCCTCATAAGAAAATGATGGAGGAAATAGCCCTCACTGCTTTATCTTTCTAGCTGTTGCCAGGTCATAAGATTATGACTGGTGCTGGTGAACAGTGTTCTCTTTTTCCAGGGCTTCATAGAGTAGGCATTTTGAACCTTAACCGATAGGATCATGACCAAAACCAGGCCCATTTCAAAGATGCAGCTTAATAGATAGTGGTTGAGATCCCATTATCCAGAGTATGATTATAACTACAAGTACCTGCTTCTCCCAAACCACTTTCATGTGGCCTGTTCAAAAATATATTCCTAAAATATTACTTAGATGGGGAAAGTGGTTGTATAATGTTCAGAGAGTCAAAGCAATTAAAGCATTGAAGATACAGATTTCACATAAATGTTTTAAAAAGAGCTGCATTTTTAATTTGTTTATCTTGACATCTTTTAGAAACAACATCCATTGAGCTTATAACAGAAAATCAAGTATTATTTGCTCAGCATCAACCAAAACAGTAGATTTTCAACATTAGATTTTCTAATTATCTCATGACATAGTTATTCTCATTATTTTTATTATGTGAATTATATTTTTCTTCTATGAAGAAAGCCACACTATATTACCGATATGGATATTTATCTTCTTATGGAAGAATACTTTAAAAATTCTTTGAATATTAGGCGCTGATTTTGATTCCAAAAATTCTTAAATTCAACACCTGCTTAACCAGAAGATTATACATGCAATCTGAGAAGGAAAAGCCATTGAAAAAGAAATTTGGCTGTGCCTCCACTTTGCTACAGATGGACTCCTTTGATTCTACTATCCTCAAAGGGGATATTTATCCTGTAAGATAGAGTGGTGTATTGGTCTGCATGTCAGATGAGGTCCAGGGAAACCTACATTTACATCCCTTTTCAGCCATGAAGCTCACTGAGTAACTTTGGGCCAGATGCTCAGCCTAACCTGGATAAGGACGTTGTGAATATCAACAAGACTGGGGGAAAGTAACCTAAGTTGCCCACCAAGCTGAGCTCCTTGGAAGAAAGACAGGATTGAAAGGTAATTTAATAAATGTTGCATGATTATTTGTTTTGCTATTCACAGGAAGATACCATCCAATAGTGTGCCATTTCTCTTTAGTGCTGTTTTATAGCATGGTCTTTCAATACATAAGAGTTAAAACCCTACAAGTCAACCTCATTGTTGGGTATTTGTGGGACTGCATCCTCATATGATGATTTCTGTAGGTGCACATCTCATGTACTCTGCAGGAGCTTCAGATGCGATCTATACATGTATATTTGTAAAGTCCTCATCTACATTTGTTAAACCCCACTCCCTGATGAAGGAGAGGATTAAATTTTTAAAAAGTAAAAGGAAAGGGGACTCTCTGTTTTGTTTTGATGTGGAATTGCCACTACTTAATGCTTCCAGAAGAGAAACCACCATTTTAAACCGCTTGCCAAAAACTTCAATGCATGGACTAAGAAGGGCCTGGGGACACACAAACAGCCATGAAGGCTGGGCTAAAGGTTTCCTATCCCTGTAAAGTGTGGATAAGATATATTTATTATATAGGCATGCTAGTTCAGGGAGTTAGTCTGACTACAGCTTCCTGCTTTGCTTTCCATGTGATATGTGAAGTAACTCCACAAAATGGTAGGTTAGGCAGAGGAAAAGAATGAATATGAGGATTCATGCCATGCAGCATGAAGAATATGATGCAGAAGAGTTTACGGGGGTGAGAGGGTGGGGGGAGAGAGAGAGAGAGAGAGAGAGATGGACAAGGGAGAGTCAGGTTCAGATTCCTACAGACCATTATGATCATTCAGTAACATATTAAACAAAGGCAATAAACCTGCATTACTCCTTTTAAAATGCATTCAAATGCCAACAAAGTTATTAAACTTGTGAGTTTTGAAAAAGTGGGAGACTTCAGGTACAGCGAATAGTTTATAGTAGTACTTTTGTGGCCGTTAGTCAAAAGGATCATGTTAACTATTCTTTACCATTAAGTGGGGCTTAATGATTTGTACATTTAGAAAAAAACTTAGGCAGAAGCAAAAATGAGAAAAGTAAATTGCAAAGCCATTGTATGCCTCTTTCTACTATTTTCTTGCAACAACAACAAAAATTGCAAAAGTAATGAAACAAAGAGAAGGCAACTTGAATGTAGCAGAAAACAGCCTGCTTTGGAAGCTTTTCTACTACAAACTCATTGCTGCTTGTTTTGTATTTGAGGAGTCTGTGCCATATTATTCCCCACATCTGGGCTTTGGCAGGTGGAGAGGTATGCTTAACTTCCTCCGTCTCTGTGCCATTACGTTGTATTAGTTTTCCAGTTTGCACAGATGTAACTGTAAAAACTTGATTCAAATGAGAGCTACGAGAGCTGGGGAAAACCCACCTGGAAAACCAGCTTGGTTTTATATATTCTTTAAAAAACATTTAAACATTTCAAGTTTTTCTCAACAACATATCCATATCTATAACCAACCAACTAGCTAGCTAAATACAACTTTCAGTCAATACTTTAAAAAAAAAGAGAACAGCATAATAAAATCATTGTAATTATACTAGACAGAATGACTAAAGGACTTATTATTTAGTAAGTGAAACATTTAAAGGATTTTTAAAATGAAGAAAATGTGAAAATTGGCCAGAAGAGAATGAAAGGGATGCACCCACCTTTTCTTGTTGGTAAATGAAAGGCTTTACTAAGAGGAAAAAGATGGCTATGGTTGTCCAGTTACAGTGGATCCTGGAGACCTGAAGTGGCTACATTGCTTATGTGATAAGTATAGGAAAGTTACTTTTTAGACTACAATTCTCAGCAACCTCAGTCAGCATAGGAGATTCTGGGAGATGTAATCCAGAGAGTAACTCTCCCAGACTCTCTCATGTGAGCATGAAGCAGGTTGACCTAGGCCCTTTCCGCTACTTACCTGCATCCAGTGCCGTCGCACAGGTATCACACAAGCAGCCTTTTCCATGAGGCTCTCTCATCTCCACTGGTTCTGCTCCGCAGGAGTTGCCTGCCAGCCAGCAGGCTCCACCTCTTCCTACTGCAGCACAGCTGGGTATTTTCCTAGGCTGCGCTGGGGGAGGAAGCACGAGGACCGCAGCTCCAGAGGCTCCTCACGTATGGTAAGTGCGTGTGGGGCCCCAGAGCGATGTGTGATCGCTAAAAGCTAAAAATGATATAGTGCACGATCGATGCCTGCTGTCTGAAACGCTCCTCACAATCGTGCAGTGTTCTGGAGGCCCTTTTGCATGACAAATGCCATATGAAAAGGGCCCTAGATTGAACCCCTGATGCACGCTGTACCATTCTTGGTTTATCGCTCCAGTTGAGCCACCGAGTTTCTATAAGGAGTTGGTCCATAAAGCTGTTACCCTAGAAGCTTCCAGGCAAGAAGTGAAAATTGATGTCATCAGCCTCGCTACACCTACAGTCTTAAAATATAAAGAGTCTTGTCAGGTCCAGTGCTTCTCTTAAGATAATTTATTCTCTTTCTCAGTAGGGCTCTGAAATGGAATGTAAATGCAGCCAACTGGACAATCAAGCTGGGGCACTCAGACTTATTTTCATCTTGGAAAGATATGGAAAGGAAGATATTTTACAAATGTGTCTGTATTTTCACTTTTGTTAACACGGAAGGATATGGCTTGTCCAGCCTTGCATTTTCTCCTGGAGTATTACACAGTCTCTGAGCCTCAAAATCCCTGTTAACAGAATACAGAGAAACTTGCTTGGCTAGGCTGGTTACAGCTAACAGGGGTCATCTGGGACTCCAGAAACAGTCCCACCTGCAAGATTTATCTCAATTTGACCTTTCTGGAATTTCACTGGTGCCACAATAGATTTCTGTACCAATGTTCTTTACATGGGATTCAATAGTTTGAAAGTCACTTTACATTTTGGGATGCAAGGTCAATTTATATTTTTGGCCATTTATTGCTGTTTATTTACTTATGCTTTTGGAAGATGTTCTGAAGCCAGTGTGGTATAGTAGTTTGAGTACTGGACTACAACCCTGGAGACCAGGGTTTGACTCCCCACTCGGCCATGGAATCCCAATGGATGACCTTGGGCATATCACATACTCTCAGCCCTAGAAAAGTCCATGTTAGGTCTGCCTTAGGATCACCATAAGTCAGAAATGACTTGAAGGCACACAGCAGCAGCAGCAGCAGCAACAACAGCAAGATGTTCTGGGACAAAGGTAAACAGATCAGTGTAAGGAAAATGAAACAAACATATTTTTGCTATTTTTTTTTAGGTGTTCAGTGATTAACACACAGCAAGGAATAGGAGACACTTCTAAGTAAAGTAGAAAACAACAATTTGCTCATAGAACAAAAAAAAAGTGTAAGAAAGGCATTTCAAATGGTCTTTGAGACTCCAAAGCCCTCTGCGTTGTAACAGCTTTTAAAAATATTGTTTGCTGGCAAAAGGCTTCTCAGCCTGATCTGTCTTTGTTGATTGCTGATATCGCTTGACATTTTAACATGATTCTGTGTTTGCCAAAGCATCTTATGGTGCCACTTCCAATATCGGAGTCGATCTCAAATAACATTTTGAACGGTTTTGCAAACAAACTTTCTCCCAATGAATAATTGAAGAGAGGAACAGCTTGTGGTGTGTGCTCAAAACTCATTTTTACTATATATAGTTGGAGCGAATGAAGATGCAACCAAAGCCCGTTACCATTTAAATACTCAGTACTTCGTCTGTTACCTTGACTAGTGTAAAGTTGGTTCCCAAGGTAAAAACTAAGTGGTCTGCTGGCATATGGTATAACCTCCATTTGAGCGCTAAAAGCTGGATACTGTTTTTGTGAAACAGATGTTGTTGAGTGCAGCAATGCACAACTGACTCTGTCTAACAGCTGGGAATCCTCTGTGACCCATATAGCTGGAAATAAACATGGCCCTATGCTTGGCAAAAGTATAAGGAGGGAAATTTTCATTTGTTAAAAGGGCTGCTTAAAATGAAGAGTAAATGTTTCCCGCTCTAACCTGATTTTTATTCACCAGAGTGATCTCTCCGGCAGTTTCATGCAATGGCCTCATATTATTAGAGGCCCCCTCTGCCAGATGAAGGCTGCAGTTGTGCTGAACATATAGTGCAGATGGAAAATAAACATCTGCCTCAATCAAGAGAGGAGACCAAAAGACAAGGCTGACGAATATTCCCTGGCATGGCTCTCTTTTTCAGGAAAGCACATAAATGCTACAGGACCAAAACCACTGGCATCGTCTGGTGCTGTCCTTATGTGGTTACTGACCATGAAGAGAGATGATTAGTATGCGCTCTCCAAGGAGGAGTGGTGCAGATGCTCAGAGTGATACGCTTCCAACTCACTAGGAATGGGGTTTGCCATAGCCATCTATTCTAAGCTGCAGAGCAGCTTGGGTTGGGGCTTTTTTGCAATGTTTCAGTGACATTTAGCACCCATAAATCCTCTCTTACTTTGGTAGGGAAGGGGGCAGGGAGGGTTTGAAGCATCACCAACAAAAGGAGACAGATGGATAGGCTGACAGCAGAGAGAACTACATGGAGAGTAGTACTAATAAGAAGTAATAGATAGATAGCACAGATAGAGACATAAGTAGAGGCAGATGTAATACAAGTTAATCTAGCATGATTCTTAGTTCAGAGAGGGTGAAACAGGGAGGAAAGGGGAAAAATACCTTAGTTTCACAAGGCATGAAATACTGAATTAAATGCACGTGCCACTTACACTACTACATCTCCCTTCCCCAATTATTATTCACAGCGGAAGGTGAGCAATAACAGTCCCACACCACTCATACATACACAGGTCTGGTGCAGAACATAAAACAGGTATAACCATCTTTGATAAAAATATATGAAATCAGTTTACTTACAATTATAAAAGGTCTGATAACATTGAACGGTGAGAGGCTTTGTAATATTTGCTCTTGAAACACACTACAGAGAGAAAACTGCAGGCCACAAAATGGACGATGAATTCAGGCTAACTATAGCCTACAAGAAGAGATGCAGGAAGAGAACATGTGGCTAAACCAAAAAGAAAATTATATGGATACATTCTATGCCTACACTCATAGTGAGACCTGCATGCTAGGAACTGCTGAGTGTAGGCATCAGCAAAAAAAATATAAAAAAAATAAAAATGTATAACACCCCAAAAAGGACCAAAGAGGACACAGACTTGCATATAAGGGTACATTTGCCAATTTAGATTTTTAGGATAAGTACGAAGTTGGAAGCAAATTCCCATAATTTATATACAACTGCATAGGTCTAACTATGGGGAGAAGATGGCGATCAGGAGAGCTATATGTCTATTCAGTCTACTGTTTAGTTGCTAACTGCTGCTGATAGGCAACTTCAAGGATTTTGCCCTCCTTTCTTAATATGGCTTTTTAAATTTAAAGTGAATTTGGATTGGATAGTTGTTCAGAGGAAATCTTCAAACAGAGGTTTGTCCATTATAAACTAGAACATTATAAATAGGACATGTGGACGCCCAACAACAAAGGGAAAAAAAGTTAGTAGATGCTTGTGCAATACACTTGACTTGCCTGAACACTATCATGAATAAGCTTGTGGTTGATTAGACCATGAACTGACAACTCAGTTCTAATTTTCTCAGTTCTAATGCAACATTCCAGCCACAACACTGTATGGGCACAGTGTGGCTTCCTGATCTTCTTACATTGGGCAAGAATATATTGGCTTTGATGAGCATGGTGGCTGTGTCCCATCACAGTGGAAACAAACATCTCGATAAATTTGGGGATAGTGGTGGACAAGATTGATTACAAACCAGTGGAACCAGCCACTTTGCTGCTGGTCTAAACTTCCATTCTGCTCTACACTGAAAACTTTTATCCACCACAGCACTAGTACCCTGATGTGGTAGTACAATATCTGACTTGTCCAAGATACTAGCATAGCCATATGAAAATCAGTTCCATCCCAGCCTCAGCACATACTGCTTAAGCACTTACTTGATAGAGATGAGACTATTTGGGTTTTGTTTTTCTTGGAAATTTATATTCTCTGCAGCATGTTTTTTAAAAAAAAGGTAATCAAGCAGGATATCTGTAGGAAAAGATTCTATTATTAATGGCTCATTGCTTCCTTCCCACTCACCGTGTTTTGTTTAAAAAATTTCCTTTAAGACATTTCAGTTTCCTGCCCTCCCTACTGTTGCATATATTCTGTGGTGCTCCCGTGTTAAAAATTTAACTCAAAACAATAAACTAAAGTTAACTTCAAAATGTGGAACAAATCCAGGCAGTAAGTTAAATGTTTTTGAGGCTCACAGAAAATAAATATAGAAAAATCCAACCACCCTGTCCTACCAGCATCAGCAGAATGACAGCCAGAAATGTTTGTTCTCTGCATGCATATTTTAATCTATGGGAGAAAAAATATTGATAAAGAATCTGTTTTGAGTGACATAAAAGTCTGTCACATACACTCACTGTGGTATGTTAAAATACCAAAGCTACATTCTTATACACACTTAACCAGAAGCAAAGCTTGGAAAAATGACTTTTTATTTAATCACAACTCCAAGAATCCCACCACCATTGTGACCATATTGACTGGGGTATACTGCAAATTGCAGTCTAACTTTCCCAAGATCTATCCAGGGGTAATTCCCACAGAACTCAATGGAATTTATTGGGCAAGTCTAGGTGGGCTGTGAGAACGGTGAAGGAGTGAACTAACAATTCCAGCAGATCTATCTTGTCAGTATATCAGCCAGGGAAGAAGCTATGGAGATGCTGATTTCTTCCAGCCTTTTCAGGTTAGCATTTTGTTTGCTTGTTTGTTTCTGCACTTGCCCCTAATGAGAGATACATAGGGGGATATTAGCTATGCAAGCCATGTTATGGCTATGCATGTTGGAGTAACTGTGGATTCCAGAACAGCTTCTGATTCAGTGGATCCAAAGCCTGCTCTGACATGCTCCATCCCAGACACTTGGAATGTTTCTTTTCAAGGTCTTGGGTTTCACAGCAGCAGCAAATCTTTCTTACTAACAGATATCTCCATGGGTGCAGTGGAAGACTTTGTGGCAGGACTCCATTGGTCTCTAGTTTACTTCCTGGTTGAAAAAATGTCTTTGCTAGGTCTGAAACAGACTGGGAAGGCCCCCAAGCATGACAAAATTAGTCCCATGGTGCAATGGGGACATTGTTAGTAGAAAAAATTTCAGAAGAAGTTTTTAAAATGGAGGGTGGGAATGTTGGGGAGTTGCTCTCCAAAGTCCAATGACTGACCAGTATGCTATCCCCAGCATTTGGCAGTTACTCATTCCTCCACTAAGGCCACTTGGACTTTAGTAACAAAGTTAGAGCAAAGAGCATTCCTCAAGGTCCAAACTTGTTCCTTCAGGAGGATGACAGCAATGTCCAAAACAGATTGAACATTCCTTCTCTATACCCTCCAGTATTTCACAAATGAAAACCAGGATGTGTGTGCCTAAGCAACATCAGAGTGTAATCAAGGTGGCAAAAGTTATTAATGAAGAAGAATGAACAAGCTAGGAGAGGGTCCAATAGTTTGCTTTTACCTGAGGGATTTTTCACACTTGGCGAAGAAAATGCCCTGTTCTGTTACTTACCGGACTGGCGTGCTCCCTTGGAGGATCCAGGCTGATCCGGAGCAATGCGTGCCCGCGCTACACACTGCTCCAGGGAAGAAAATGGCGGCTTCCCATTGACGGAGGCTCTCCACCAACCGGTGAAGCTCGCCAGCCTAAAGCCTGCCTCCAGAAGATCTGCAGGCTTGCACTGGTGCGAGCCTGCAAATCTACACTGGAGCGCAGCCATGGAGTGGGGTGCACCATGCTGTTGAAAGACCTGTTTTAAGGGGTGTTCAATAGCACGGCAAGCGACCACTTCTGGTTGTTCCGGAGCGGGCTGAAGTCCGGAACTACAGAAAGTAGTCTGGACCCAGTCGCCCCCCAGTGCAAATGTCCTCGCTGGAGGATGCTCTGGCCCGTTGCAGAAACAAAGTGCGGAAAAGGCCTGAGTCTAATGGGGAGGGCATGATTCCACCACCTTTCTTTCCCCCATGAGTTAACTGAGTGAAAATTACTTTTGCATGTTCCAGCAACTGAAGCAAAGTGAGATCAAAGAGGGAAAGTGTGAGGTGGAGTGAAAAACTGGGACATTCTAAAAGCAGCTGAAGAAATGATACAACAGATGATTAATCAGTCCTGTCTCTGCCAAATTGGAGCGTACGCTTTTCCAAATCCAAGAAACATTAGTCCACAGTGCTTTGATTTTGTATGGATTCATATTCAGTTGATTGGCTCTCATTGAACCTAATATTTGATGCAGGCACTGTTTAAATGCCTGGGTTATTCCAACTGACTGCACAACTCCAAGTACTACCTGGCAAAAATATAGTTCAGAGGTGGGAAACTATGGCCTTCCGGATTGTTGTGGCCTACAACTTCTACCTGCCCCAGCCAACATAGCCAATGGTGAGGGACTATGGGAGTTGCAAGCCAAAAAAATCTTTGTGGGCAAGTTGCCCACCCCAAGACAGTAATTTTCTGATATGATGGAGGCTACTGAATTGATACTAGAAAGATGATTAAAATTCAATAAGAGCTGGTTAAGAGTTCATGAATATATTTATTTAATTTGTAAACAAAGATTAGGCTACCTATCTAGCAACTCTCCTTGTGAATGTTTTACCACTTGTAGATATTTATGTTGTGATGAATTGTGGCATATGACAAACAGATAATACCAGCATAATATTATTAAATGTTAGAACTGTGGGTAGTTCTAAAACAAATGGGTGTATCACAAGATTTAATTGTCCAAATGTACAGTGATGTATTTAAGTCCTTTATACCTTAAGTCTTAAGTCAAATCTCAAGTGTCTACCTTCAAGTCTCAAATCGAGTCCTTGCAAGATGCTTTCAAGCCAACTCTCAAGTCATGTCTCAAGTCTGGAAGCGAACTTTATACCCCAACCTATATTCCAGAATTTCTGGACAGAGTCGAATAAAGTCATTTTAACAAATTAAGTACAGTTGGCCTTCTACATTTGCAATTTGGCCATCTGCAGCTTCAGAAGTGGGGAATAATATACTTCTTACTTGTCAGATAGCGCCTATTCGCAGCAGAGTAGTGGAGCTGATTAAGGAGCAAGACACATGGCTTAAAGGAAAAATAAACTAAAGCTTTATTAAAGGAACTTCATACTAAGATAGGAAAGTTACTGGGGGCTATCTAGTCTAGCTGCATTCTCAGGGGAGACTCGGAAGAAGGAGGAGAGTCCGAAGAGAAGAGGCAGAGAAATTCCTAAAAGTATCAGTTTACATCACAGAGGGATCAGGATAAGTAGAGCCAAGAGAGAGGACACATTGAGTCACCCTAACTAACTAACTCTATTACTGCTGTCTCACTGTGAGGCATTCTGGGTTCTTCAGTGCTAAACGTTATTGCATTTCTATCACTCCCCTTCTCAAAGCTGGAGGCTTTTGTATCAATGGGCACAAAAGAGTTTGCAGTTTTGGAAGTGGAGAATAGGATCCTTCTTACTTCCCATTTGTGAAGCTGGAGGCTTTTTCAGAAGTGTGGAATAGGATCCTTCTTACTCCCCATTACTAAAGCTCCAAAAGCTTTAGAAAGAAGGATCCTTCCTGCTCAAGCCTAACACATTTTCTGTTCCCTTCTGAGAAATGCACCCTGCACTTTCAGGCAATTCTTGACTTCTGCTCTTAGGAAGTTTTAGAAAGCTGCTTCCATATGCAACAAAGGCAGGCTGCTGAGCAGACTTCAACCCTGCCTCAAGCCTGTTTCCTAACCCATTTGCTGATTCCTTCTGAGAAATGCACCCACACTTGGGGCAAGAGACAGATGATCATGTGACCACTAGGCAAACAGAGATCGAAGCATTGCTCAAAGTTGTAAGATTTCTGGATGAATGTATTATGTTACTTAACCAAAAGCAGCAAGTTGGTCACTAAAAATATACAAGTCATGAGTGGTTGAGTCAGTCTATCATTTATTGCTGAGTCAAGTCCAAGGCCCTTTTCGCATTAAGGCTTCTAGCGCGAGCAGGGGAGGGCGGCTCGCGCGAGAAGTCTCCTCTGGGAGGCTGCCGCTTCCCCGCTCGTTCCTTCTGCAGGAGGAGGCGGCAGCTCGCGCGTCCGTCCCCCCTGCGTGCGCGCGAGAAGGAGCCTGTCGCGTCCGTCCCCCCGCGCACGTGCGCGAAGCAGGAGGCTGTGCGTCCGTCCCCCCGTGCGCGCGCGCGCGCAAAGCAGGAGGTGTCACGTCTGTTGCACTAGCGCCCCGCCCCTTCCTTCCGCAGGGGCGGAGGGAAGGAAGTGTGACCCGGCCGCCTCCCTGACGCTCCGCAGAGGAGGTAAGTGCGCGTGGGTGCTAGGAGCGTTGCGCGAGCGCGGGTGATTTTCGCTTCGAGGTGAAAATCAAAAAACCCGCGATCGCACCGCTTCAGCCCCGTGAGCCCAGCGGAAGTGGGAGTGCGTTGTGCAGAGCGACGCTCCCACTCCCGCGAGGCTCACGGGGCTGTCATGTGACAGAAAGCCCGTGCGAAAAGGGCCCAAGTCGAGTCACTGAAGTAGCTCAAGTCTGAACTGAGTCAGAGTCAACTCACTTGAGTCTATATGCTACAAATTTGTAACCTAGGCCCTTTTCGCATCTTACCTTTTTCCACAATGAGGGAGGGTGTCTCGCGAGAGAAGCCTCCTTCGCGACGCTGCTGCTTCCCCCCTCCTTCCTTCCGCAGGGCACTTCCTGATTACGCGACCATTGCAGGAGCGCCCCGCCCCTTCCTTCCGCAGGGCGCTGTGGGAGCTGTAGGCTGCTCGGGGAAAGGAAGCGCTTCCCGCCCGGCTTGCCAACACACCGCACGAAGGAAAGTGCGTGAGGGTGGTGCAAACATTGCGCGAGCACGGGGCATTTTCGGCTTCAAGCCGAAAATCAAAAAATACGCCCGGGCCCCGCGTCCGCCTCATGAGCACCGCGTAAGTGGGAGTGCGTCGTGCGTAGTGGCACTCCCATTTGCGCGGTGCTCAAGAGGCTCTCGCACAAAAAAAAAGTGCAAAAAGGGCCTAAGACTGAGGACAAAAGGACACTGTCAGGACATACTATGGGAAAACAGAATGATTTCTAATTAGTAAGAGGATCAAATGAGGCTGCTTTTCATCACCCTATCTAATTTATATAAAGAACATATACAGAAAGCTAGATTAGATTCAGAGGAAGGAGGTGTGAAAACTGGAGAAATGAACATCAACTGTTTATCAAACACAGATGACCATGCTACTAGCAGAAAATAGCAAAAACTTGGAAGAATTATTGAGGAAAGTCAAGGAAGAAAGGGCAAAAATGAGGGTATAGTTGAACATTTTAAAATAATCACCACAGGTGATTTGTATAACTTCAACATGAATGATGGAGACATTGAAATAGTCAGAGACTTTCTACACCTTGGCTCAAAATTGAGACTGTAGTCATGAAATTTGAAGAAGATGGAGGGGGGGTATAAAGGAACTAAATAAAATCCTCAAGTGTAAACACAGATAATTTAATACCAAAGTCAAGTTTGTCCATACCATAGTATGGACAGGGGAAGCAGGGAAAGCTGAACAGCCAAGAAAGCTGACAGGAAAAGAATCAACTCATTTGAAATGTGGTACTGGAGAAGAGTTCTGTGGGTACCATGGGCTGCTAAAAAGACAAATGAATGGGTCCTAGAGCAAATCAAGTGTGAACTCTCCTTAGGAGCCAAGATGACTAAGGCCCTTTCGGCACCAGGCAATTGGAACGGGGCAGTGCGTCCTCTCACGGAGGTTGTCTGCACCTTGGAGCGGACAAGGGAACTTTCCGCACATCACCTGCTCGCGGAGGTGGGGGGTGCTGTTTGCGCAAGCAGCCTCATGCGCGATGCACTCGCATCACTCCTCCGTTCTCCCGCAGCTGGCTTCCTGGTTGCACGAGCGCCCCTTCCTTCCTTCCACAGTGCAGCCTGGGAGCTGTAGGCTGCGCTGGGGGAGGAAGCGTGACCGGCCCGCTCGTCCGACGCACCGCAGGGCAGGTAAGTGCGCAAGGGCTCCGGGAGCCTTGCGCGACCGCGCAGCATTTTCAGCTTGAAGCTGAAAATGAAAAGGTGCATGCACAGTCCGCTTTAGGCTCTTGAGCATCGCGTAAATGGGAGTGTGTCATATAGACCGCTCCTCCTGTTTACGCAACGCTCAAGGGGCCCTCTCGCATAAGAAACTGTGTGCGAAAAGGGCCTAAGAGTGGACTACTTACCAGAGATCCACACCTCAATCCGCTCCCCGAGTGGTCCTCCAGCGTGTTTTTGAAAGACTGGAAAAAAAAAGGTCTTTATTTTTCTGGAACATGCCATTGCATTCCTGCTCCCTTGTGCAGATTCGCAGGCTCACACCAATGCGAGCCTGCGATCTGTGGAGGGTGGGCTTTAGGTGTGGGGAGCTTCAGCGGTTGGTCAGGACCCATGACCAACCGGAAGCTGCCATTTTGGAAGCCGAAAGCCACCATTTTGGAAGCTGGAAGCCGTCATTTTGGAAGCTGCAAGCTTCCATTTTGGAAGCCGGAAGCCACTATTTTGGAAGCTGGAGTTGCCATTTTGGAAGCTGGAAGCCGCCATTTTGGAAGCTGGAGCGGTGCAGATCTACAGACCTTGCACTGTTCCGACTCGCCCTGGACCAAGGAAGAGCCCTGCGGAAGGGCTTCAGGGACAGTCCGCGTTGCTTTGGACCCCAGAAGAAGCAGTAGGTAACGGCACGGAGCGATTCCCTCACCTCATGCAGAAAGGGCCTAAGTTGAGACTGTTGTACTTTGGACATAGCATGAGAAGACATGACTTCCTAGAAAAGACAATGATGCTTGGTAAGGTGGAGGGCAATAGGAATAGAGAAAGACCACATTAAAGATGGATGGTCAAGGAAGCCACCATCCTGAGTATGCAAGACCTTAGCAAGGCTGTTGATGACAGGATGTCTTGGAATTCTCTTATCCATACAGTCACCATAGCAATTTACAAAAACAATGGATGATATTTCGTACTAGGCCCTTAAAGAAATCATATGGTTCCATTTTAAAAAATAGGTTCCAAAATAATTTCTTTTTCAATTTACTAGGAAGGCAGGGTTGTTTCAGCTTTTTAAAAAAATGATCTTGTGCAAGAGGTCATATAGGACTTTACCCAGTACAATAAAGCCATTGTCAGCTTCTAAGCACATAGAAGTCTTGACACGGTTGCCAAGAATTAATTGCCTTTTTATGCTGGGCTAGGGATCCCAGCAAGTAATCTTGCTAATCTTGCTAAGTAAGTTTACAGTTTAGAGAGGGGCCGGTGGCCCCTCCCTAAACTGCAAACCACAGGATTCCATAGGATGTTGAAAGTGTAATCATAGCACTATAACAGGCTAGTGTGGAAACGGCCAAGACTATCAAATAGATCCAGGCCTAACTAAACATTGCCTCCAGTGTCAAAGGCAGTAAGCCTTTGAATAGCAGTTGCTAAATAGGAGGATGCTATTCCATCACTTCCTGCTTGTGGATTTCTGATGGGCACCAGGTGAGAACAGAATGCAGGATCTGATAGGCCTCCACCTATGCTCCACATGCAATGTAATCATAAATGTGCTTACTTAGAAGTAAATCTCATGAGTTAATGCAGCTTATCCCCAGTAAGTCCGCTTACGATCACAGCCAAATTCATTTGTGTATCATGTTATTCTGTCTTTTATTATTTTATAAGATTAATCTTGCTTTAGATTCATCTTTTAAAACAAGCATATTTTACCAATTCTTGTAGATTTTTTTTGTGGTGATTCTGATGATAATGATAAACTATATACACCCTGCATGTCCACAGGTTTGGGATTCAAGGCAATTTATAAACTAAAATGACTACAATATAGTTTAAAACATACAAAAATATCCAGCTCTGTTCAGTTGTGATGTTAAGTTCTTTTGAATCTTATATACTTAAACTTCAGAAGCTTTCTTTCATCCAGCTCTTACAAAACCCAAAACTATTGCAAAAATACCTAAGAAAAGCACCACATGAAAATATAACCTTTTTTCTATTTTAAAAGGAAGGGTCATACATCTTCCTATGCAACACCTGATTAAGCATACTTATTGAATCAGGTCTATTATGCTTGCCTGAAAAAGCTGTAAGTTGAAATATTTTTAGCATAATCAGATTGTAAAATTGCACTAAATCTTTACAATTAAGTGGCTATGTCTTCATTGAATCCCAAATTCTCATTATAGCTAATCATATTCCAAGCAAAGAAAAAATAATACAGGTACTTGAAACTAGGAGGGCATAGTCTACTGTCATTAGCAGTAACAGAGTAAAATACACTGGTAATATATATGAGAACCACTGTGTTGTAATGGTTTGAGTGTTAGATTAGGACTCAAATCCCATCTTAGCCATGGAAACCTCCTTGGAGAACTTGTCCAAGTCACATACTCTCAGCTTTATTGGACAGCAGTGTCAAAGCTCCTCTGAGTAAATCTTCACCAGAAAATCCTATGATAGGATTGTCATAAATTGATGTTGACATGAAGGCACATATCAACAACAAAAACAATAAAAATACATATACACATGCATACACATGTGTAGGCACGCACGCACACACAAATGTATCCAAAGCCACTTACTTATCTGAACTTATAAGTATTGTGGTCCACAAAAAAAATCATGCAGCTTATAACACACATGGAATAGTCATTGCTATTAGTTCTAAATTATACAATCCTTTAAAATAATTTCTTTAAAAATAATTTTCTTTACAAAAATTTCTAAATGGGTAGCCATGTTAGCCTTTAGCAGTGAAAAAAGACAGTCCCATGGCATTTCAACAGCTAAGGAAATTATCAAGTTATGAGCTTTTGTGAGTTAGAAATCAATTTCACCTGGTGCACAAGGTGCTACCAAGACTTTCAGGTATATTATACAGCAAACATTACTGAGGCTGAGATTGTAGTCAGTGAATTCAGAGCAAAATTACAGTAACGTGTAACTGTGACAGTCTATAATTAACACAGGCCATTCGAACGAAGATTCTTTATGCAGTGTAAATTCATGAAGAAATTTCAGTTGATGTGAATATTGACTTTGTTTTCATCTTGAAGGTTCACAAGTGCAGACAGAAAAGCACAGCAATTTTCTCCTTTCTGCTCTTTCTTTTGTTTTAATGGTAATGCATGTGCCATCAGCCCTCCACATTTGCTAGGGTTAGGGGTGCAGGACCCCCACAAAAGTGGAAAAATTACAAATTTCAAAATGTGTGTGTGTCTGTAGGAAGTGGACTGAGGCATTGTGGAGAGAGTTGGCTCACAGGGTCCAAACCAGGGGCCTTTTCGCACTAAACTGTTATAGTGCTGCTCTTCCACTTTCAACATCCTGTGGAATTCTGGGGTTTGTAGTTTACTGAGGCCCAAGAGCTCTCTGGCTGAGAATTCTAACTGCCCCTCCCTAAACTGCAAACCCCAGGATTCCATAGGATGTTGAAAGTAGAATAATAGCACTATAACTGTGTAGTGCAGAAAAGCCCCAAGTCAGGGAGAGAAGAGAGAAGCAGAGCTGGTATGGTGGCCCTGTATTTCTTTTCTTGCCCATCTCCTTCCTTTAGTGAAAGGGGGCATCGGGAAAGGGTTTTCTGATGCTGAGAAATCAGGCAGCAAGCTGCCCTTAATTGGCCAGGAAGGTGCTGGTGGAGGAAGAGGAGGACAAGAACCAGGATTTTAAAGGATTTTAAAGCCCTCTTAGTGGCTTGATTGGGAAGGTTCTCTTGGAAAAGAAGCACCCCTGGTGAGAGGGGCAGGGATTAAAGAAACTCACAAATAATCAAATCCATGAAAGTCAAACCCACAAATGTGGAGGGCTGACTGTACATAATTTCATATCATTCTAGTATCATTTCAATGTTAGCCATATTAGGCCTCCTGAGGCATTTTATTTCACTGGTATTCCTCCATTAACTTTTCATTTATTTTATGCTCTCTTGGGGCATGTCAAGCTTCTTTTTTTGGATTATGTAAAACAGGGATGGGGAAAATCTGGCCTGAGGGCCAAATGTACCCCTGGGCCATTTTTGTGGTTCCTCAACCTTCACAGAGGTCAAAAAATGGCATTTTTTCCCCAGAACAATTTTTGGCCCCAAAATCCTCCCAAAATGACCTCTGGATTCTGTGGAGGGCATTTCCATTACATTTGGAGGCCTTCTAGGCCCCAAAGGTCAAACAAAGGTTTTGCAAATTTTTCACTTTTCTTTTCTCTCTCTCCTCTCCCCCCCCCTTTCTTTCTCTCTTTCATTTTTGGTCTGCAAATGCCCTCTAGTACTAAGCACTATACATGTGAAAAAGACCCTAGAAATCTTTGTGCTGATTCTGTTTACCTCATCTCAGTTTTTGAATCCAGCAGAATGGTTAAGCTTCCCTCTTGCCAGCAAATTACATGTGATTTGCTCATGCTGTGTGATGCTCTTTGGGAATTGCATTCTGGAAGCACTAGAGATCTGATAAGATCACTGTTATTTTTCTCCCTTACAACTGATTCTCAAAGCCAGTCGATCATCAGCCTGGAAACAATACGTCTGCTTCCCTTTCATCTATTTCCACTACAAATACAAGCTGCCATGATTCTTCTCAATGTGCCCCACATCTTAATGAAAGGTAATTTCCATTCATGTTACCTGCCCAAAGTATCTCCAGCTTCACATAGGTGTAGAGATTGATAACTACACATTCTGAATGCATGGCTATTTTGCATGAAGGTTACTAGCAGGTTTAATCTATGTCTGTCTAAGGATAAATTTTCACAAAATACAATCAGAACGTAATGGTAGTGATGACAATGGTGAAAAAAATCCACTCTCGGACTAGTTAACGCTTTAACAAGCCACATACCATATGGGGTTTTCTATTGCTTTATCAGCTACTTTATAGATGAAGAATGTGTATATAAAGAAACAAATGAATGAACAAGACCATTATCTCATCTGATTATCAAAATTTAGTATTAATTTGTACTAAAAATCTAAAAGAAGTAGGCATTCCATTCCTCCCCCATAAATGTGTTCATTGTAGTAATTGAAAATTTCCACCAGGAAATAGAAATGTTTATTTCACTCCTTTCCCCATGAATTAGGCAGTAAAAGTTATGCATGGATGTTGCCCAAGAGGCAATTTCAATATAAAGCAATGCAAAATGCATAACCTAAAGTAGGAAAGTATTGTCCTCCAACTGGGCCTTTGCTCAAACAGTGTGGAGTGTTTTCAACATTGTTCATATCTACAGAGGCTCCACAGGAAATATTGAAAAACTGATACCTGCTCTGCAGTCATTTTAACTGGCTTACAAAGCCTTTAGTTGGTTGTCAAAGATTCTGTATCCATGAAGATCCCACGTGCTGACAAATACACAGGAGTTATCAATTTATTTATTTATAATTATTTTAAGATTGTATTTAAATGTAGGACACTCACAGGCATCTATCAATGCAAAACAGTATTTTTTTTTTCAAATCATAAACTCTGAAGGAAAAAACAGCAACCAGTCCACTTCTACTCAGGACACCAATAAGGAAGGAAGGGAGGAAGGAGGGAAGGAAGGAAGGAGGAAGCAAAGTTTCAGTGTTTGTTGTAGAACTTTTCAGTGTATACTTTGAAGTTCTATGGCCATGACACAAACATGAAACAAAAGTATGATGACATAATAAAATGACTAGTTCCTCACATCTTTCTTTGACAAACCTCAATTACCATGTTCATTATTTTGTGATTTAAGTCCCAATAATTTGTTTTTTAGGTGACAATGCATTAGGATTCCATTGTCTCTTTCCTATCTGCTTTTGATGATAAATAGGGACTTTTGCAGACATGGTATGTAAAACTAATACAGTTAATCATTCAATCAGTCTTTATTACAGATATTCAGTTGTATTAATAAATACATTTTAAAAACCTTTCCCCCAACCACACTGATATTTTTAAAACATGCCACCTGCTGGGCACATAAGATATGTCCATGCTGTGTTCCATTTGTGTGATCAGAGGTGAGAACTGCCTTGAGTGACAAACAAAAGTACACCACATTACTGACAGAATTGTTGCAATTACAGGAGTGGGATCCTCCTGGTGGCCCCCCCAGTATGCTCCCCCTTCCACCAGCAACTTTGTGCCCTCTCAAGCTGGGCATGTCTGATTCCACCCTACACTCCCTGAGTCCCTTAAGGGAAACCCCATACCTTACCAATGCCCAAGAGATACTGGAAACTGCTATCCCAGATCCAGGAACCATGCCAACAACTTGTGACACTTAGTAATACAAAATGAATCTCAAAACAAGTACCCAATCCAGTCATTCTACTCTCCAAAAAACAAGAGTGGGTAGGAGGGATGATGCTTCCAGGGAACTGACAAGCATCTTGGAAGCAGCTGAATATAAAGCCCTCAGCCCGCCCAGCATGAAACCTCCAACAGCTCACTCTGGCTGGGCACTGACAGCCCAATCTGTTTTGTCCCAGGAGCTGCACAGGAGAAGAAGACCCTTGGGAAGAAGACCCTGGTGGCCCACCATAATAGAGAAAGGCCATCACTTTTTCATTTCCACCTCACCTGCAATAGTTCTGCACAGTAAGTTGCACAGTTCATTTACCTAAAGCCATATCCTTAGTTAATTTCCACTAGAATCCATTGGATTTATCTATTATTATATTTATAGTTATATTAATTTATATCCCACCAGTTTGGGACTCAAGACAGCTTGTGAAAGTTAAAACAGTTACTGCTGAATGTTCACATTGAACAAAATTTTAAATATAATTACCCTATCATATTATTTACATGTTGACTCACTATTCTGTAACTGATTCAATGAGTCTGCTCTAACTGGGGTTAACCACTAGGGCTCTTTCTGCAGCTTACCTGTTCTCAGCGCTGGGGTGCGGGGATCGTGCAAGCAGCCTCTTGTGAGAGGCTCTTGCATCCCCGTTGCTTCAGCTCCACAGCCACTGCCTGCTCGTGAGCAGGGAGCATGAGAGCCCCT
Source organism: Ctenosaura bakeri (assembly GCA_948474755.1). Lineage (NCBI taxonomy): Eukaryota > Metazoa > Chordata > Lepidosauria > Squamata > Iguanidae > Ctenosaura > Ctenosaura bakeri. The sequence goes on along the minus strand of CAOLHI010001004.1, from coordinate 371,882 downwards.
CCTCTTCCTTCTGCAGAGCAGCCTGGGATTTTCCCAGGCTACACTGGGGCAGGAAGCATGAGCGCCATGACTCCGGAGCTCCGCACACATGGTAAGTGCATGCAGGGCCCCAGCGAGATGCACAATCGTACACCATTTCCAGCTCAAAGCCAAAAATGAAATAGTGCCCGATCGGCACCTGCCGGCCCCAGCAGCATTGCACAATTGCGAGGACATCATGCGGATGGCTCCTCGCAATTGCAATATGCTTCAGAGGCCCTTTTGCGTGGCGAATGCCGTGCGAAAAGGGCCTAGGATTCAGGATCTTTGAATCCTGAATTACTTCCCTTATGTGTAGATGCAGTGTTTGCATGCTTAGGATGTGTGGCTTAGGTGAGCACTGGCCTGACCTGTTGTCAATGTGTGTGCAGGCAAAGTGACCTGGGGCCCATTTACACTTCGGGATTATAATGATGTTATTCCATTTTAATACCCATGGCTCTGTCCTATGGAATCCTGTGACTGACAGTTTAGGGAGGCCATTTTTGCACTGGACTGTTACAGCACTATTATTCCACTTTCAAAAGCCTCTGGAATCCTGGAGTTTGCAGTTTTGGGAGGGGCTCCAAAACTGCAAACCCCAGGATTCCAGAGGATGTTGAAAGTGGAATAATAACACTATAACAGTCCAGTGCGAAAATGGCTGGAGAGGCATTTAGAACTCTCAATCAAAACATTCCAGCACCTCACCAAACTACAAGTCAGAATTCCATAGGACTGGGCCATGTTAGTCAAACTGGAATAATAGTATTACAATTGTGTCCTATGAGTGGGCCTCTGGGGGAAAATGAGATGCCAATCATTAGGAATGTCATACAGATATTCTATGTGTGCACACATGTATTTGTATGCCCAGTGCCAGTAAGTCAAACATTTGTTGCTCCCAGACAAGGCAGAAGGCATAGCTGGATTTCACTAGTATTCTATGAGTTATGTGGAATAAGCAAAGCCTAAAAACTATTTCCCATAACAATCTCTAGAGTCTATGACTCTGGCAGGCTGTGGCTTTGTACATTAGGCCCTCCTGTACTTCTTCCAGCTATTGGGAACAGCTTCATTATTATTTAATAATATTTTGGCTCAAACTGCCATTATTTCTCAGCTGTGGAAAGCAAAATTTTTCAGAATGAGATTGCCTACCCTCTGACTGCTGGGCTGGAGAAAGAAATAACATGCCTTCCATTTTCTGCTTAACTCCTGAATCCTCTAACACACCCCAACACACACACACACACACACACACACACTGGGGGTGAGGTAAGAAGGGAACTAAAAAGAGGGAAATTGAGAAACTCCTGTTTTTCAGAGCCCCAATGAGAAACAATTTATACTTTCATCTTATAGAAACATCACATCAGATTTTTACCATGAAAACCCTATGATAGGACAGTCCAAAATGAAACAAAAGATAGTACCAGAAGATGAAACTCCAAGGTCAGGAGGCACTCAACATATTACTCAGATAGAGCAGAGGACAACTACAAGTAGTGCTGTGGTTAATGATGCAACTGAACTCAAGCTGAAAGGACATTCAGCTGTTGATGTGCTCAGAGAGGAAAGGAACCTCCGAAGTGTTGCAACATATAGTATAGGATCATAGAATGTGAGAAGCATGAATCAGAAGAAGCTAGACATAGTAAAACAAGAAATGAAATATATAGACATTGCAATATTTGGGCTGAATAAGTTAAATTGGACAGGAGTGGAAAATTTTGAGACAAATAATTCCAGCAAAAATTGCAACAAAAATAAAAATGATAGAAATAGGATCAGAAACAGCTACTAGAATTATATTAGCCCCAAACTGGGGAAAAAAGAACACTTCCCACAGAAAAAGACTGGATTTTGACATTAATAGACACAGTATTTATGGGTAAGCTTACAATATTATTGAGAGGAGGAAAATTTGAAAAGTTTATAAATGAAGAGGACAATGTTATGATATACCTCAGGAACACTTGAGAAGATACAATGATAGCAAGCCTTGAAGTCTGAGTTTTCTAGGACTATTTCATATGTAAATATTATAAAGAAATTAAAGAAGTAGAATCATTTTCTATATTAGATGAAAGGATACACAATTTTTAGATAATGTAAATGCAAAATTTGTCAGGAGGAAGTCAATGATGAAAGGTTGAAGATTATTGTGTTTGCATGTTTGATGACTTCATTTTATTTTAATGTTATAAGGTTTATTTTAAGAAATTTTTTTTAAAAAAAAATAGCATCGGAACACTGAATGCAACTGTCCACTGACTTGTGTGTAGGCACAAAAAGAGCTACTATAATAATCAACACAGAAAACAGAAAATGACAACAAAGAGGAAGAATAAGAGACTTCTTCCACAAGATCCAAGAAATCAAAGGGAAATTTAAACCAAGAGTTGGGATGCTATATGACCAGCGAGGGAACACAATACATGACCAAGTACAAATAAAAAGATGATGGAAACAGTACACTGAAAAGCCATATAAAAGAGATGAAAGGATGATAGATTCAGTCAAGGAAGAACTATTTGAAGATTAACCCACAATTTTAGAAAATGAAGAAGCAGCTGCATGTAGATCACTTGGGAGAAATTAATCACCAAGAACAGATGGCATACCAATAGAACTGCTTCATGCTACAGAGACTGAATCTACTCTCATTTTAACTAAAATTTGTCAACAAATATGGAAAACAAAAGAATGGTCCACCAATTGGAAATCCTCAATTTAAACTTTAGTCCCCCAAAACGGTATGCTAGGGATTGTAGTAGCCACAGGACCATTGCATTAATCTACCATACAAACAAAGTGATGCTCAAAATTCCAAAGCAAAGAATTATACCATATATGAAATATGAAATGCCAGGTCTCCAAGCTGGGTTCAGAAAAGGAAAAAAGCACTGGGGATCATATTGCAAACATATGTTTGGGAATGGAGCACACCAAAGAATGTCTAAAGAAAATCAGCCTGCACTTTATAGATTATAGCAAAGCCTTCATTTGGGTAGATCATGAAAAGCTATGGATCATTCTTAAACAAATGGGCGTACCACATTATTTGATCATTTGATTGTCCTGATGTAACCTATACTTAAGAAAAGAGGATAGAATATGGAAACGTGGAAAGGTTTCCAATTGGCAAGGAAGTCAGGCAAGGCTGATTTTTATCAACCTATCTGTTAACTTGTACACTGAATATATCATATGTAAAGCAGGATTAGACACGGAGGAAGAAGGAATGAAAATTGGAGTAAGGAACACCAACAGTTGACACAAGTTGACACTATTTTGTTTTAATATTATTGCATTTTTGTAAACAAGAGCTTATTACTGAATGCTTTTATATTACTTTATATTCAAATTGTAATAGTAATAATAATAATAGTAATAATAATTAATAATAGAGAGAGTGTTTTCAGGAGATCTGAGTAGCTGCTAAAGGGAAAACCCTTCAATTTTTTTCTAATAAAGTTTCTCTGAATCCAGGCTTATATGAATTTTTCAAAGTAAACCCATGCAAGAGTTATGAAAGAGAAATGATAACCCCAAACACCTCTAAATCTGTAATGAATTAACTTCAGTGGCAGATTTCCACATGACATAGGGGGATATTTTTTACAGAAATCCTTTCCATTAGTAGACTCCATGTCACTCCATGTTACCATGTCACTTTTCTGTCTTCATGTCCTAATTTCCTTTTTTGTCTATCCAAGACAAAGAACCTGTGAAAAACACTTCTGTCTTTAAGCTTAGAAAAGTTCTCCGTTCAGTGGGAAGTCATGCAGTATGAGAAATGTCCACGTGCTATTGTCTATTATGTGGTCCTATTTTTATTTAATAAGGGAATGGTCTCCAAGTAAGTAAATTATATTGTTTTATGAGACTAGAGCTGGAACCTCTCACAGTTTTGTTTGCTAGTTAAAAGACACTGTTGGGAAACACAGAACAGCAAGGGGCCTTGGCCTGTTGAAGGCAAGTGAGTTTTCTCCACAGAAAACGAATGCCCCAGCTGCTCTGCAGGCACCAAAATGGCTACAAGAGGAATGAGAAAGAGCAGTTGTCACAGATGGGACCATACCACATGGTCAATAGAATGAGCCCATTTTACTCCTCCAATAACTAACTCAACTATTTCACATCAATATTTTAGGCCTGGTGTCACCATGCCTCAGGAATTATCCTTGATAAACCATGTTATTAATATAGGAAGGATATTACAAGAGAGCATCATGTAATCTGATATCTACTGATGTGATGCACCCATCAAAAATATTGTCAATAATTTATAGAGTTATTTTATTCTCTCTTTCTGCACTTGGCACTACGCAAGAGCTAATCATCAATGTAAGCGACTGGTCCTATGACAATTGTTGTGCAGGAAATATAATATTAGATTCAATTTTCGAGTGTGCTTTACATCTCATCCTTTCCTCTCTCTAGAAACTGAATGCTGCAAAATGCAGGTAATTTCTTAAGAATCTTAAAAACTCAGAATTGTTAATAGTCAGTTGGTTATGGTATTGTGTTTCACCAATACAAAGATGCATGTAAGTAAGACAAATAAATTCAGTGTAGCTAGATGACTACAGAATCAGACCAAGAATTATTTGTTTCTTTTTTCTTTTCAGACCTCCTGAAGGCATACAGTGGAAATTTTATGAAGATTACTGGGGTTTCTTCCAAGGGGTAGTTTGGAACTCTCCAAACAAGCCAGAAAAGAAAAAATTTAAGTTCTTCCTCTCATGGTTTATATAGTCTGCAAAGCTAAGCTTATATGACTCTGTGTGTGACAACTGATAGTATATGAAAGCACCAGGCAGGTTCTTAAAGAAAGCAGAATAAATACTACATTTCAGTTTCAGCCTGAATTCCATCTTTCTCTTGCATACTCGTACCTCTGTACGTTGCATATATGATGCCTTTATTTCTATATAGGATATTGTGTACCCAGATCAGATGTGGATATTCATGCATATGCACATCTGTTGTGAAAGTTTTATTTTCTGTGAGTTGCTTGCAATTTTCAATTCTCAGGCAGTCTGAGGATTCAGACCTAATTATCTGCACCCACAACATTTTGTTTTGGTTCAGTCAAGGTCACAATCAATCCAACCTGCTGGCAAAATTTCTGTAGCATGGGTGCTGTACAAACTAACCAGAGCTTGTAAGCAGTATATTACTTGTAATGAGTTACTTTGGTAAATAGTTTTTACAATAAGCAGCTGAAAAAGTGTTACTTTTCCCCCCTGTAATAGTAGTAATTAATGCTTTTCAGAGCAAAACAACAGGTTTTCAGCTGATTAATCACTACTGTGTTCTGACTTATGGCCTTTCTGCACTACACTGTTATAGTGCTATTTTTCCACTTTCCATGTACTGTGGAATTGTGGGGTTTGCAGTTTACTGAAGCATAAGAGCTCTCTGGTTGAGAATTCTAAATGCCTCCCTAAACTGCAAATCCCAGGATTCCATAGGATGTTGAAAGTGGAATAATAGCACTATGGCCTTTTCCGCACTTTGATTTAGCGACGGGGCAGAGCGTCCTCCGGTGAGGACGTTTGCACTTAGGGGCGGACTGGGTCCAGACTACTTTATGTATGTCTGGACTTCAGCCCGCTCCGGAACGACCAGAACTGGTGGTTCGCCATGCTATTGGAAGACCGCTTAAAAGAGGTCTTTCAATAGCACAGCACACTCCAGTCCGTCACTGCGTTAATGTGTAGATTTGCAGGCTTGCACCAGCGCGAGGCTGCAAATCTTCCAGGGGTGGGCTTTAGGCTGGCGAGCTTCTCCGGTTGGTGGAGAGTCTCCACCAACCGGAAGCCTCCATTTTCGTCCCCAAAGCAGTGTGTAGCGCAGGCACGCACTGCTCTGGATCAGCCTGGATCAGTGGAAGGAGCACACCAGCCCAGTAAGTATCAGAACACCCTGTTTTCCCCCCAAAGTGCAAAAAAGCCCTATAACCGGGTAGGGCAGAAATGGTCTTAGTGTCAACAATATAGTGGGCGAAAAGGAAAGGTCACATATATGGCTACCCCATCTTTGTGGGGTGTTCTGCATATAGCGAGAAACCAGCAACAGGGAGGAAGAAAGGGTCTCACTGAAACATGAGCTTCACTAAAGAGTTAGATTAGTTAGAATTTTCAAAGAGAACTTCAAAATATTAGCTTATATTTTCTGCCCTCCTCCATTCTTCTCAAATGAAAGATAATGCTGCCACTATCAAAAAGGGAAAAAGTTAATGTTAGTGCATGGAGTGGGGGGAGGGTGAGAGGACAATCTCACCAGAACAGCTGACTGCTCCAAACAGCAACATAGGGTGTGCATTTGGACTGGGAGAGTTCAGCAAAGGAGGGGACTTTTCCTACCTATTGAGGACGGTTCAAACATGACATTTAGAGAAATTGTTCTGGGAAGAGGGAGATGTGGAAGGAAAAAGAGTGAGTGAACTACTTGGCAAAGGATCTGTGTGCTCTATGCATAGCAGCAATGTAGGCCCTTTTCACACGGCATTCACCATGCGAAAGGGCCTCTGGAGCGTCGCGCAATTGCGAGGAGCCGTCCACATGACGTCCTCACAATTGTGCGATGCTGCCAGGGCCGGCAGGCGCCAATCACGCACTATTTCATTTTTGGCTTCTAGCCAAAATGGTGCATGATTGTGCATTGCTCCGGGGCCCTGCATGCACTTACCGTGCATGCGGAGCCCCCTGAGCCATGGCACTTGCGCTTCCTGCCCCAGTGCAGCCTGAGAAAATCCCAGACTGCTCTGCGGAAGGAAGAGGAGGAGCCCTCACGCTGCCTGCTCGCTAGCAGGCAGCAGCTGCAGAGCTGAAGCAGCAGGGATGCGAGAGCCTCTCGTAAGAGGCTGCTCAAGCGATCCCTGCACCCCAGCGCCATGAAAAGGTAAGGTGTGAAAAAGGCCATAGTCTGCTATGCTGTGCCTATGCAGTTAAGGGGAGATTCAGGCAGTGCAGTCTGCTTAGAATTATGATAATCGGAGGAGTGGGGGACAAGACATCATTTTCCTATATTTTTCAATGGGATAGTAACAGTAACAGTAGGGTGTTTGTAATTAGTAACCAAGCAAGTTACTTTCTGAACTGTAGTAATGGTAACAACCAGGACCTATAGGGTGATCCAGGTAGAAGGTAATATAAATGGTTCCTGCTAAAAAGGCAAAATTGCGAGGTAAAACATCGACAGAATTTGTCTGTTAATGACCCCTGATCTCGCAAAGCTCCTATACTTACCTACCATGCGGAAGGGCTGGAAGCACAATGGAGGCCACATTGTGGAAGGAAAACACATGTCTCTCATGCATCCTTCCTCAGGGGAGCCAGCTGGGTACAGAAGGAATCATTTCCATCATGTTCCCTTCCTGGCAAAGTTCCCTTCCAGGATTGTGACTGGAAGACAATGGAGCAAGGAAATGTGTGGAAATGGGCTGAGTGGATGTTTGAGATGGCTGCAGTATATTTTGAAAGTTTGTTTCAGACCTTAGAAAGGAAAGAGGAAATGAGGAGACTTAGGTTGGTCTCCTGAGAATCCTGACCCTCACTCTTCTTTTGTGTTACAATAGTGCACCTGAATAATGGAATCTGTGGCTACACTTACTCTCGTAGATGAAAACATACCTTCAAATCACCTGCCTCTAGACATTGAGATTCATGCTTCAACTTTCTGTACATATGTCTCTCTATATATCTATATCTATATCTATATCTTCAGTCCTTAAGAATATTTAATATGGATAAATAGGCCAGACTTCTTGCATTCCCAACAAAATTTCTGGGAACAAAGTTCCAGACATCCAAATGCTTCACAGATATCTCCTCAAGGAAATATTCAGTGATATGTTGCCTATAAGCAATTACTACAAATGAAAGGAATTCTGAATATGTGTTTTATGCTGAGTAGGGTGCACTACATGTACACACACACAAAAAGTAGAATTTGATATTGTAAAACCATGCCAAAGGTATTTCTAATCCTCATCAGAGCAATTAAAGAATGCAGGGGGGCAGACAGCTGCTTCTCATTGTAATCTGTGTAAGTTATACTAGAAGTGAAGGAAGGGGACTAAAACTCCAGAGCTCGGAAATGTTTCTTTTTGACTATAGTTCCTAGAATCTCCCAGTCAGTGTGCTCTGTGCTTTTCCAGACATTTCCAAGCACTGTATCAACAGCAGCATCCCCCTTTTTTCCATATGCACAGAAAGTAAGAAAATGCTGCTGTTGATACTTTCCCTTCCAAAACAAATTCATATAGAACTGTGGCATTAACATGTAGGGAGAGTGCTGTTACATTTTTAAAAAAATTCCCAACTCCATTCAGTAGGAAGAGTGTCTTTAATGGATTATTCAAACAATGCTGTGAGAATTTATCTAGAAAAGAAAACCCACAGATCACCTCTCCCTAAACCATGTTTCTGTAGATGTGTTGAACTACAACCTCAATCATCACTTGCCAATATGATAAAGGAATAATGGGATTTGTAGTGCAACACATCTAGAGGGCTCTTGGTTGAAGAAGGCTGTAATAGATCTTGTCAGCTTTCCAGCTTGTTCCTTGGGGGTGCTGCTTTTATGAAGGACAAATTCTTGTGCACCAATCCTACAATGGCTGTCACTGTTACTGTCACCTTCTTTTCTCTTGAGACAACTTTGGGTTTGACAGCCACAGAACATGACACGGCTCTTCCTCTGGTTATCACTGGCAAGCTGAGAGAACACAACTCCTTGCTGAACCTTATTCTAGTTCTCTCTTTTGCTGTAGGGACTGCAGCTTCCCAGAAGTCATCTCCTTTATCTTTTCTAATGTCAGGTATGACCTAAATTTCACACTAGCGATGGTTAGTTGCATTACATGCTACAATTCCCTTAACTTGTAAGGATGGCATCAACAACATGTGCTTCTACCAGTGTGAATACCACCTTCATAGTCATCAAGAGCAAGGTACATGTGTAGATCCAAACAAAGGTAGACAGCTGCAGTGAAGAAAAGCTGTGCTGATCAACACCTTAGCTTTGTGCTATAGTGTTACATTTGGAGGCTTCTAATTGTACTGACTGCTATTTTGTGGATGCCACTATACTCTCGGACTTCTATTGTTCTCTTCTGCAACTGGATGGATGTTTTTAAAACCTGTTAGCTATATATTAATTCTGTTTATTAATTGAAATGCTTATTCATTGTTGACGCTCACAGACTCTTCTAGCTATATACACACAGGAAGGTAAAGAGGGGAAACAAATGGAAGAAATGTACCTGTTGGTCATGCTCAAGTTCCTGTTTTGTTTTTTGCTTTTTTTAAATCAACCAGACAACATTGAATGTTTCATAGAACACACAGAGGCAATTCCCAGCACAAATAGAAATAGTTTATTCCTAACTAGAGGATCGGTTCTTTTTATTCCATTATAAATTACAGCAAAACACCACATGCTTTTTAAAAAATGTTTAGATCAATTGTTTTGTCTAAACGAAATCCCTCTTGATGGGAGGTGGACCAGAGGGCCTTTTCAGTAAAATAGTAAGGGCGTTTCAGCACTACACTGTTGTAGTACTATTATTCCATCTATTCCTTGCTCCACTCCACCTTTTCCCTGTCTAGAATTAATCCTGATATATAGCTAAATTTCTCCTCTTATCTATGTACCCCAGAGATCTCAAAGAAGACAAGCACCAACACTTGTGGCCAAACCAGTGAGTAATTAGAGTATCCTCATACCATGCAATATCCCAATAAATGTGACTTCAATAGCCACCTCATAGCAGTTGTAGTAAGAGTCACCTCTTTTATCCTAATTAACTTCCGGAAACCAGGTGATTATGAAAACAAGCGATCATACCAGCAGGAAATTAACCTTTAGTAGGAGGAAGAACCCAGTTCAGAAATTGCCACTCACTTATCTGAAATAATGATAATGTCAAAATTTAATCTTAGCCTGCAGTTATTAAACCTTTTATCATCAAGCCAAGACTCCACTACTGTCCATACCCCTAAGTGGATTATACAGTTAATCAGAATATAATTAAGTGGAAGCTAGCTGCATTATTGAAAAGGTACCCTGTATGAATATTGTATACATAGATGTAGATCAGAATATCTAGGAAACTATAAATTTCATTAAATGCCCATACTTTTTTCTTCTGCAAGGCATTTCAGTCTTAAGTAACTTCAGGCAATAATCACAATATAATTGTCTTCAGCCTGATAACTAAAGCACCTGCTTTTTCCCCTTTCCTTTCCTTTTTCACAAGAAGATGTTCTGCTTTTTGTGTTGTACAAAGTGTCAAGGTTTTATACCCATTTACACAGCTTGCTTTAAAACTATTGACTTTAATGGGATTTAAAAAGCCTAACTGTGTCTATACCTAAAAACTAAGGCAGTGTCCACAATACATTGTTATAATTCTGTTATTCCACTTTCAACATCCTATGGAATCCTGGAGTTTGCAGTTAGGGAGGAGTCAGCCAGAGAGCTCTTTGGCCTCAGTAAACTACAAACCCCAGAATTCCACAGGAAGTTGAAAGTAGAATAATAGCACTATAACAGTATGGTGTGGAAATGGCCTAAGACATACATATCTAGGTGAAAAAAACAAAATTTTCTAAATAATCTGTTATTAGTTTGCAATAACTTTCCCCAAAATAGGTCTATCACAAGCTCAGATGTGTCATGATACCCTTGAATATGCCCTCAGTGTATAATCAACCTAATTTTTCAGAGATGTTTGTGGGGAAGTGTGTTACTTGACCATTGGAAATGTTTCATACATTAGAGCCCCAAGGTGGAGGCCTCTGATAACTGCTTCTGTTGGTGGTATTCTATGTAGTGGCCAACAGCCACAGCATTCTCCATGCAGTTATTGCTGCTGCTGCTGCTGCTACTACTGCTACTTATTTATTTATGCATTAATAGACTGCCCTAAGGTCACCCAGAGAGTTTCATGACTTAGTAGATCTTATGCATTTCAATAGTTTATGTTACATATGGCTATTTCCACACTCGATTGTTATAGCGTGATTATTCCACTTTCAGCATCCTATGAAATCCTGGGCTTTGCAGTTTAGGGAGGGGCTGGCTGTCCCCTCCCAAAACTGCAAACCCCAGGATTCCATAGGATGTTGAAAATGGAATAATTGCACTATACCAGTCCAGTGCAGAAATGGCTTATGTCACACATCTCTGGAAACCTTGCCACTTAAGATATTTTTTTGTATTGGAATATATTGGAAATAAAGGCCCTTTCTGCACAAGGTGAGGGAATCGCTCCGTGCCGTTACCTACCGCTTCTTCTGGGGTCCGAAGCAACGTGGACTGTCCCTGAAGCCCTTCCGCAGGGCTCCTCTTTGGTCCAGGAAGAATCGGAGCAGTGCGAGGTCTGTAGATCTGCACTGCTACAGCTTCCAAAATGGCGGCTTCCGGTTGGTCATGGGTCCCGACCAACTGCTGAAGCTCACCACACCTAAAGCCTGCCCTCCGCAGATTGCAGGCTCACATTGGTGCGAGCCTGTGAATCTGCACAAGGGAGCAGGAACACAATGGCGCTTTCCAGGAAAATAAAGACCTGTTTTTTCCGGTCTTTCAAAAACACACTGGAGGACCACTTGGGGTCATCTTGGAATGGACTGAGGTGCAGATCTCCAGTAAGTAGTCCACTCCTAGTCTGCTCCAAGGTGCAGACGATCTCCCTGCAAGGAAGCACTGCCCCGTTCTAATTGCCTGGTATGGAAAGGGCCAAAAACTTGAAAGACAGAATCAAGAGTGAGCTTGCAAGTATTAATCAAGGGATGCTCACAGTAAATTCATGTGATCAAAGTGTTAATATTTGTGGTGACATATCAGAATATAGAGTTTAGCTCTTCTCATGTTGAGTTTCACTTGTAAGTATCTTCATAACACAAATCTGCTAATCATACTTAACTGGTGACTGAGTTCATTCGCAGCTAAACAATAAAATGTCTCACTAGGATTTGGGGAAACAGGGCGACATTGATGCAGACTATTTAGAATACAATACCAAACCACTATTGATGGGCAGTATCATTATTTGTAAACAGGCAACAAGCCTCTCTAGCTTCAGCATGTCTTTTTCCACCTGAAAGGGTATATGTGGTATGCATATTTCACAGAAGCACATACCATACTACTGAGAAGAAGCCTTGCTGATGCTTGCTGATGCTGTGGTTATTTTAACATTACTGGAAGAACGCTTGGCTTATTTTTTTTTGTTCCTCATATGGGTGGATATAGGGTGGAAAAACTGCAGCCTATGGGTTGCATGGAGTCCCTGAATCTCACTTTGTGATACCCAAAGCTCCCTTGTAGTGTCCCCAAATCTTCCTCAATAGAATTGCAATCTTTTTGTCCCAAATCACACAAAACTACATATAAATGCAGTGTTTTGACTTCCTCCCACCAGCCAGAAAACCCCAACCCCCAGTGCTATTTTTGGCCAGATTTCAGCTAAAATTGGCAAGTGGAAGTACAGAGGCAAAAATTGGCCCCCAATCACTGGTACAATTACCCACCTCAACACAATATAAGAAGAAGAACTGTAAGTATGAACATACAGTATATCCACACGTGGATATCCAAACTTGGATATGCTGAATGCATTGATGAAGCTGCTCTCAGTTTCTATCAGGTGTTGTCTGTTTCTTCATATGGAACAGTGAATACTTGAAGCCTGCAGATTTAGAGTCTTATGGAAGCATGTAAATCATTAGCTATTCAGTTTACTACGGTTGTTCCTTTATAGCTAGGAAAAGAGTGCTTCCCTCCCTCATGTCAGTATAACTGAAGTTAGCTAGGATACTGTGCAGCTTTTTTGGCATTTCTGCTTTTTCCCGGGTTCAAAGATGTCTTGGGCTGGTCCTGTCTCAAAAGCAGAAAGGAAAGAAATTAAAAGAAGGCCAAACTTTTGTGAGATTTTTAGAGCTGCGGTCGGTGTTCCATTTCACCATGTTGATGAGATAGGAATTTTTTTTAAAAAAAAAACTGCTTCCATTTATGACAGCTGAAAAATATTTGTGGAAACTGTGGATGAAAGGCCACCATACAGAAGCGAAGGCACGCCACTCAGAGGAAAAAGCTAAAGAGAAAGGGCAGCAGCAGTAGCCACTCACTGTGGCAGGACTGAGCTTGTCTTTGTCTCAGAGACTGTGCTTGAGCTTTGATGACATGGGGTCTTTTCCTTCAAGCAGATGTCCATTGCTGAGGTCACACTGTCATGGTGACTGAGCTGCAAAAGCGCTTTAGGATTATACTACATTGACAAAACCAGACACAAATGTAATAGAATTAAATGGCTGTGTTTAACTTATTGGGTTTAGATGGCATTAGCCCTGTTGGCAGCAGATGCGGTGCCTCATGAGAGCGATCTGAGCCATTTATTTGAGCTTTCATTCTTTTCTTTTTTTAAAATTTGTAATCACCAAGCTAATAGATACTAAAGCACAGCACATTATTTTCACTATTATGTGGTATAATGAAACATGCTTTGCACAGACTTTATTTTTTCAAAATGTTATATATCTTAGTATCCCTCTAAGGAGCTCAAAGTGACACAGTATTCTTGTCTCCATTTTTATCTTCACAACAGTCCTGTGAGGTAGCCAGGCTGAGATTATGAGAGCCCCAAGGTTACCCAGTGACTTCATGGCAGAAGTTTCTTCTATCTCAAGCTAACACTCTAGCTAGTCAGAAATTATAGTTAATCACTATTCTGAGCAACAGCTAAATATGTTTTTGTCACATGACCAAAGAAAATTGGATGACGAACAGTTTTTCTTCCAAGGGACTGATTAATGTAGATTTATTAATCAGACCAAGATTAAAGATCTTTGAGGTGATGCTTAGCCAAATAGGATGATACAAGTGACATAATTTTTAATTACAATTCATATGCTACAATTTAGTGCCAAAGACCATCATACATTAACTTATTAAATTTGATCTTAAACATTTTGATGAAAATTTAAACTTAAGACAGCAAAAAGGAGGTGTTTGATAGAGCAATGGCTTGACTAGAATCCCCCAGTCAGTCAGCTTTCTGATAGTAGTCACGGAATGACCACTCAACCTAGCCGCTATATCACAGGGTTGTAGCTGTAGCCCAATAGGTAACTTTTCCAGGCTTTGAGTGACAGTTACAAGAACAGGGAATGGCAGCCTTCCTCTTCATGCCTCAGTCAGCCTTGATGTAATTCTCAAGTTAGGTGGAATTACTCTTTGATATGTTTTTGGCAGTGCACTAAAATGCTCTAGTGGCTGCTTGGAATGTAAATCTTCATCAGTTTCATTCTTGCAGGCAAGATCAAACAATTTTACCATTTTTCTTCTCACCAAAAAAAGAGAGGTAATGGAAAACTTCACATTTTACAAAGACTATTCACTTACTCTGATCCAAAAAATGCATGTGGTGTCTTTTTTGCATGGAAGAAGGCATTTTCTCCACAGAAAACAATTTTTCTGCATAAGAAACAGCATTTTCTTTGCAGAAATGATATTTTCTGTACAGAAAAGTCTGTTTTCTATGCAAGAAATTTGATTTCTCTGTAGAAAATCCATATGCTTTTTTCCTTGCAGAGTAAATTCTGAACTGCAAGATTCTTGCCCATCTAGAATTCTCCTTCTCAGTTTCCTGACACTCAAGAAACTGTTTTTGACCAGTTTTTGAGTCTTTTGCAATATTTTCCCCTAGTTAAGTGCAGTCATTCTCTACTCAGAGGAAGAAGGCATTATTTTAATCATTTCTATCTGCATTCATTTTCAATTACTTTCAGTGTAAAATGGTGTGATAAAAAGAAGGAAAAAATGACATGAATTTGAAACCAGCATTATTGACCTGTTATTATTGTACAAAATTAAACAGATATTCTGGACTTTGTAGAATGGATCATGACTCAGTCATACTTAAAATATGTTGATGTATGTTGAAATCCATTACTTTTGAAGCTACTCAAGTTACATTTATTGCAATTTCTTAAGGATCCCTTCAATAGATACTATCTTTCCATAGCAGTGGGACTGTGTGCTCTTGGGAGGCAAGAGGCTACGCTGATGGCAGGTTTCCCACGTCAGACAGACTAAGAAGCCAGACTAAATGGGCCAAACAGCTATTGGGAGCAGCAGAAGTTAGGGGTAGCACTGGTGAAGGATTTCTCAGATTCGATGGCAGTGGAACCATAGATGACACTTGTTGTTACTGTACAGAAGGAGGCACAGTTATGAAACCCAATGGTAGGACAACCCGAAATGAAACAAGAGATAGTGCCAGAAGTTGAAACTCACAGATTTAATGGTAGTCAACTACTGGGATACAGAGGACAACTATGAATAGCCCTATGGCTACTGATGCCACTGGACTCAAGCTGAAAGAACATTTAGGAGTTGAAGTGCTCAGAAATGACCATGACGAGAGGAAAACAGAAGGAGGAATGGTGCAGAAATGACCAAAAATTTTGAATGATTACTGAAGAAAGTCAAGGAAGAAAATGCAAAGGCAGGTGCACAGTCAAACATTAGGAAAACAAAAATAATGACCCTAGAATATATATATATATAAATAAATAAAGACTTTCCATGTCTTGGCTGGCCATTACTTAGACTAGAGACTACAGTCAAGAAAGCAGAAGAAGTTTAGGACCTGGAAGGGCAGCTATTAAGGGACTAGAGTGGATCCTGAACTATAAAGACATATCATTAGTTAGGATGGCCAATACCACTGTATTTCCTTTTTTTAAAGAAAAATATATATATTTAACTATTTTTATAGCAGACAACAATATAATCAATGTCATTCCAAAATTTTTTACATACAAGAAATAGAAAAGAGATAAAATATAACATAAAATAAATAAAATAAAATAACTATTTTTCTTCCATTGATACAATTTTATATTATCATATTGTCTTCCCCCTCCCACCCTACCCTGTTTAATTCCCATAAATATAGCTTTTCTATATTGTTTGTACCACCAATTCATCACTTTTCCTCCCTACCTCTCCCCATATTCCCTCCCCTCCCTCCCTAACCTATCCTATTTCCTACACATTTTCTTCTAATCCATTCTCAATCCTGAATTTGTTTTAGACTAAATCTCCCTATGAAGTATCTTTTTGTTGTTGTGTTCTTACCCCAATGTTTCAGTACCTAGTAACAATATTTATTTTTCTATTATTTCCCCCTTTTATGTTCCCACCCTTAATATAGAAGTTACAACTTTAGATCTATTCTTCTTCCATATACTTTGATATCGCTTTCACCCATTTGATGAGTGGACTGCATTGCTTTTCAAATTGTTGGTTTAAATTTCCTTTCAGCATGTTGGACAGTTTTTTCTATTTCTCTAATATCCATTACTTTAATTTTCCCTTCTTCTAGGGAAGGTTCTATTTCTTCTTTTATTGCTCTATATTTCCAGTGTTTACATATGATTATGAAAGCTGGACAGTGAAGAAAGCTGATATGCAAAAAATCAACTCATTGGAAATGTGGTGCTGGGGAAGAGTTCCACAGATATCATGAACTGCTAAAAAGACAACTTAAATTGTCCTAGAGCGGATCAGGCCTGACTTCTCCCTTGAAGCCGAGATGATTAAACTGAAACTGTTGTGCTTTGGCCATATCATGAGAAGACATGTCTCACTAGAAAACAGAATAATGCTTGGTAAGGTAGAAGGAAGGAGGAAAGGAGGAAGATTGTATGATAGATAGATAGACTAGGGCCATTTCTGCACTAGCTTGTTATAGCTCGGTGATTCCACTTTCAACATCCTCTGGAATCCTGGGGCTTGCAGTTTCGGGAGGGGCCAGCCCTCCCAAAAGTGGAATCATCGTGCTATAACAGGCTAGTGCGGAAATGGCCTCAGTCAAGGAAATCACAGCCCTGAATTTGCAAGACCTGAGTAGAACAGTTGATGGTATGATGACTTAGAGGTTTCTCATTTATAGGATCAGCATAAATCAAAGTCAATGGCAGTTAACAACAACCACATTCTATGTCTGGAGTTAACCTACAGCCGTCAAGAAGTAGTAGTGACCTTCTAGTCAGATGGACACAACATATGGAAGGGACCTACTGGATCAGATCTGTCTGGTCTGCTCTTGGATACTCACAAGCAGGAGGGCAATATCTCTCTCCCATGGCTGTTCACTAGTATTACTGTGTAATACTGTGTAATACTAGTAATACTTCGAACTAGTATTCACGGACATGGTGCCTCCCATCCTGGAAGTAATATATATCCATTAGGTCTACTATCCATTGACAGCCTTATCCTTCATGGGATTCTTTATCTTCAAAACCATGCAAACTAGGGCCATTTCCACACTGGGTGAGGGAATCTCCCCGTGACACTACTTACCGGGTCTTTTGGCTCCCCGGTCCGGTCCAGGCTGCTCCGGAGCAATGCGTGCTCGTCGCTCCGCACTGCTCCGGGGATGAAAATGGCGGCTTCCAGTTGGTCAAGGGTCCTAAGCCCGCCCCCAGCAGATCGCAGGCTCACATTGATGTGAGCCTGCGATTCTGCACAAGGGAGCAGGATCACAATGGTGCGCTCTGTGCTTTTGAAAGACCTGATTTTTCCGGTCTTTCAAAAGCATGCTGGACAACCACTTGGGGTTGTTCTGGAGCGGGCTGAGGTGCGGAACTACACTAAGTAGTTCGGACCCAGTCCACTCTCAGGTGCAGATGTCCTCCCTGGAGGACAGACTGCACCGTTTCAAATACCCCATGCAGAAATGACCTATAATATACTAATTGTAAATCAGTGTATATAAATAAACAATGGTTAGAATTTCAGATATATTGATATTCTGTTCTTGATCCCATTTCCCAGGAAGTAACACCCACTGATTTCTATAGTGGTTTTTCCAGTAATTATGCTGAGAACTGTATCCTGAAAATAGTTTCCTGCTGAACAGGCCATAACAAACTATTTTATTTTATTTTTAAAACATATATTAGAAAGGTCATATTGTCTATATGCTGACTGTCAACAAGGTAAACTCTCCATTATGGATATAATGCAACTGATAGTATTTGCAATCGAATTTTATATCCATTGCATTGCTTCACTTGTCCTTGTTGTTTCTTCGTGATCCATTTATGAATAATGTACCACCAGGGTGGGAATCTCATATTTGTCCTTTTTATTTTGTGTCCTCTAAGATATACGTATTATAATACCGCAGTGGGTGGCAAGCTCACTAAAACATGATAGTCTCATATCTAGTGCTAAACTTAATGAATAATTCTTGAGCATTAATTTTAATTACTCTCATACTTTTTAAGAAGCTCACCAGGCAGATTATCCCCATATCCTTCTCTTTAAATTCACAACTCTTGGGGGACAACTAAAAAAATAAATACATCTTTCTAATACAGAAAGTTCCAACTGTCACGTTGACCACTTGTAGAAATATGGTAGGTCAATGCCTTCCCCCAGCTTTTCCTATCATATTGTTCAGTTTGTTTCTGTTAGTATTTACATTGTGACATCGTCACTGATCCACCTCAGGCTACTGGCAGGAAGAAGCATCACTTAAAAAGTAATTTAGCAAATAAGGATGGTTTCCCACGGGTGAAAATAAAAGGAAAAGTTGTAGTAAATAGCTAATGTGAGCAAGAGGTGCCTTGGGGGATCTCGAAGACTGACTTCTTTCAAACCCGCAATAACTTCTGGTGCTATTGGTCCTGAGGCAGCAGGAGTTGACATTGTTTAAAAAAGCTCCCTTATGGTGTTCTCATTAATTAACTGCTCTGTTTGTTTATTCTAGATTGATTCAGTTTGTTCTCAGGAGAGTGCTTTTTGGAAACTCAGTAGTGCCTTGATGCAGAATTTCATCTTCAGGCCCTAGATTCTCAGGATGCTTGCTTTGCTGGGGTCGTGGAGATGATGAAGTGAAAAGGAGGATTTGTGAGATAAAAAAATGATAATCAAAATATTTTAAAATTCAGATGTAATTTTTGAAGAGACTCCCCAAAGAACAAAAATATTACCTGAAGCCAAGTTTGACTGACAGGCAGGCTGTAACAAACAGAGTGCCAAGCAAATGGCATGCATATCCGATAGGAAAGTGTTTGCTTCTAATTATTTCAGAAAGCATTTTAATTAAGTTGTTTGCCAATTAATACCTCACTGTCAGTGTTTCATAAATATTTTAAAGAGATTTCGTAAACTTTCCTTCTAATGGCAATACTTCATGCAGACTTTGGGATATCCTAACGAATTGGAATATTAATTTATTGTTACTCTTGTTTCTTCCCCCCATATTAAATTAAAGTCACATTTAAAATATTATTGCATCATATTAGTAAGAACTGTTATGGAATTATATTAAGTACAAAGGCAATGAAATGTTATATAAATGGTATTGTTCTATTGTTACTCATTTTCAGTTTTTCAAATTTTGATCATGTATTGCTATGCACATCGGCAGCTATCCAAAACAACTTTATTACATTAAGGCTGAGTGAATGAGGCAAGCATTGGCATGACCAAACACTGTCCTAGGACTAGAGAACAATGCTTGTCTAAAGAAAGGGAAATCACTATGGATTTGTTTCACTGGGCAGTCAGTCATTGGATACTGTGGTTGGCTTTGAAGCAATCCAAAAAACAGACAAGGTCTTCCAGAGATTTTCCCATGCTTGCTTGGTTCCCCCCCCATGATAAATAACATATCAATTTAGGACCCGCAAGTGAATGTGTTGCAGGATAGTCCGCTCCCCCCTTTTTTTTTTTGGGTCATGAGCATCTCATCTGCTATGTAGTGCTGCTCATCCTGGGGAGAGGGAATGGGTAGTGATATATATCATGAAGCCATGACACCTGTCTCCTTGTACCTTCCTATCTTTTTATACCATTTTAATTTCTCTTGGTCATCCAAGTGTGATCACCTCTGCTGCTAAACAAATAGCTGTATTTAGTAACGATAAACATAACCACCATTTCCCCCATACTGCTTTTTGGGGCTCTAGCCTTACTTGTTCATGCTGCTTCACCCTCACCAATGTAAGGAGGTTGAATTTTATCTCCTTTATGACATTCTAAACTTAACTACTCAGGGGCTTCACATGCTTGGCTTGATATCCTCACAGGCTTGTTTCTGGGAGAGAAGGGGCTATTCTGCAATGCCAGGGCAGTTCCTTGTTGGACACCCTGTTTTCCTCTGCACACTTTCTAATTTTAGCCCCAAACTGTTCACCTCATTCTGTTATGATGCCTTTCTGTGCGTCCATGGATACTCAGACTTCTAGTTTTGGTTTACTTGTTTGCTGTTTCAACATGGTGCCTTGTTACCTTTCTCCTGGGGGTTATCCTGCCATCTGTATGAAGTGAATGTCCTGCTATGATACTGCCATAATTTTGTGTCTTTTCCTCCTTTCACTGTCAACTATGCCTTCCAATTGCTGCAGACGATATCTCCAAAGGCCCTGACACATAGGGTGGAGGGAAAGTAAGGTTTTCTGGAGGAAACATCCAGTCCCTTGGCAGGTGTGGATAGACAGACACAACTAGAGGGACATCAGTTTGGATGCCAAAAGCAACTTGAAGCATCATGTTCCATTATGAAGCAAAAAGCACAGGCTCTAGATTTATCCAGAACCCACATTTGGAATCTGTGGGAGGAGGGAGGAAGCAAGGGAGGCAGTCATCTTTGGCTTCTGGTGACAAGGCTTCTTACAATGGAATTCTGTGCAGGTTGACTAAAACTGGTGCAAATGGTTAGCTAGTCTGAAGGCTAGTTAATTGACTGGCTGCAGGGCTGGGGGACAAGATTACTTGGAGTGGAAGTGGAGATGGAAATCTCCTCTCTGGCCTGCCTGACAAAGCTACTGCATTCTTGCTAGGACAATCTTCTCCACTTTTCCTTGCTTCTTCTCTTTAATTATGCAACGGGGAAGGCAATTTTAGCTTCTAAAGAGGACAGATGTGATTAACAAAACTAAAATGTGAGAAAAAGCAAAACCCAACAAACTTTCCCATCTAGACAGAGGGATATGGAGTGCTTAGCTCTCAAAAACCAGAGTTTGGAAATATATTCAAGTATGTTTTGATGCTCAATTAGGCTTACCGAATAGTCTTTTTTTTCCTGACACGCTCATCATCTTTAATTGCTACAAGGCAAGCAGACAGGTACGGAATCATCCTCTTCATAATGGGCAATAGCTATACCTGTTGAATTTGTCTAGTGTAAACAATTAAGAATTTTGTTTGACTTCTTTTGAATAAGCACGGATCAAAATACAAAAATTTCTTCATAAGTTCAAGAGACAGAACTCCAGATTTTAAAAATTCAATGTGAGGAAAAACAAAATGAAGAGATTTGTTCATTTATATGCTTAGAACTTCTTTTGCAATATAAATATGATTATTATAATATATGCTGCTGTTTGCAACTGCTATAGAACAGAAGCTCATGGTTTATATCATTGCCTCTCTGACCGACATATTGCAATTGACAGTAGAGAGACATATTTAGGAAAACCACCAGCACTTGTTAATGTTGAGGAACTAATGCCTTTGGGTACTTTATTCTCTGACCTGCTTTTTATCTGGAAGCAGCTACACTATACAGTCCATTTCTTACCCATGTCAAGAAGATTTCTGTCAGTTGGCAGACAAGCAGGTTTCTGATGCTAGGCAATGCCTGTCTGAGACTTGGTTTTTCCTTAGCTTGGCCATTTTTTCCCAATGGCTAAAGGAAGGGAAAATTTAGCTCTCAGATCTTTATTTTTACTACTCTTGATATCTTCAGTGGTAATCAGGCTGTGCTCCAGGTTTGCAGGAGCAGCATTTCAGAAGCAAACAAGGTGTGACCCATGTATTAGGATATGGCTTACAGCACATTCCTATAAAGGTGTGGGGCAAGGGGTGGTTAGGTGGAATTTAAAGCACAAGATGGGAAGAGAAGAAAGTAGAGTTCAACCATAGCCCACTCTACTCCACTGCTTCTCTTTAGCAAAGGTGAATGATACTTTTCGGCTTGGCTCCTAGCAGGGAGAAGGATGGCTATAGGAAGGATTCTTCTCCCACCTTTGTATGCTGCATTATAAGTCATTTCGCTTACCCACTTCATGAAAATTTGTTAGCAATCAATTTTAACATGCAAAAGTATGTCTCCTTTATGGCAATTGCATCCCTCAGGCTGTTCATCTGTGGACAAGTGAATTGCAGCTATTAAATTTCCTCAGGCACACACGACATTTCATATATATATATGTGCACAGAAAGAAAGAGAGAGAGAGAGAGAGAGAGAGAGAAATATGTATACATACAGACCAGCGCATGTGAGAGAAGGGTTGATTTATCATTTTTGAAGACCCCTCCCCCAAACAAAACCCCACCATTTAATTTTGCCACAAATATTAGGATGTTTCTCAGCTTTATATGGCAATGGGCAGAAAATAGATTGGAAAGTATTGGTAAATCTTTGAGTGATTTGTAGTCCATGGACAAGGGTTTCTCACTAGCAGTATGTGTATATATATACATATATATATATATATATATGGGGGAGAGAGAGGGGGGGAGCAATATAGCTTTCCCTTTTATCAAGAACATACTGTTGCAATGAAAAAAGCTTATGGAAGGGTTAACCAGCAGTAGACTTCAGATAGTGAGCTGTGTTCACTGTATCCATTTCTGGTCCCAGACTTTACTCTGTTCTGTTACTGACTGTTCTTCCTAGAGCAGGTGACCACTGAGCCTCATCCTGCTGTCTTATGTGGAAAGTGACATGTATGAAAAGCAGAGATTCACTTGGAGGCTCTCTCCATGTGAGCAAAAACCCTGTAAAAACAGGGATGTTGCTCATGTGGAAAGCTTCCACGTGGGCAGAAATGTCTCATCTCCAGAATAAACCAATGAGGGAGGATGGCAGGGTTAGGCTAGGATTGCCACATAAAATACAGAACAGGGTCCTTGTATTTTTAATGGTTGTACACAAGACGGAATTTCAGTACTGTATGTACTGCTTTCAAGGCAAGGAACACCAACTGAAATTCCTTTTTATACCCTCTCCTATACTTCATATGGCAACCCTAGGCTACCTGCTTCTCTGCTTTTCTGTTGAAGGAACTGTGGTGACCAGAGTGAGAACACATCTAGACAAATGATACACAGACAAACACACACACACAAGATTTTTTTCTTGTATTCAGTGTTTTGTTGTAGGTGTATATGTTTTTTACTTTGTACTTGGCTTTGGTTGGAGGTGCTCAGCACTCCAACAACAAAGAAAGCAGACACCAGAAACCTGAGGACTGCATAGGCCTGGCCTAACAATAATCTGAAACCATTATGATCTGTAGACTTTGCAGGTGGGATGATAAATTAATATTCTGGACTTACTTACAGTGTTCTCAAACCAAAAGCTAGGAAAAGCATTGATAATGTGTATACATGGAACTCTGAAAACCAAGGCCATTTCTGCCTTATACTTTTATAGTGCTATTATTCGACTTTCAACATCCTGTGTAATTCTGGGATTTGTAGTTTACTGAAGCTAAAGAGCTCTCTCACTGATAATTCTAAACTGCAAACCCCAGAATTCCTTAGGATGTTGAAAGTGGAATAATAGCGCTATAACAGCGTAGTACAGAAATGGCCAAAGACTGGCCCGGCTGAGGACTATGATGGGAAATGTTTCCAATGTTTGCCCAATGCTGGGGCAAAAGCCAATGGAGTTTAGTATAAATAAATAACAGATAGTTTAGGGCCACAAGACAGAGAGTCTAGAAGGTGCAGAAGAATGCATTCTGTGAGGCCAGAGGAGTCATTCGAGCATGTTGCCTTTACCACCCTCTCAGCCATTCCTATTCCTGACACCATGAAAATGTCCTCTATCTGCCTGGTGCTCAGCAGCTCGGGAAGTGCACAGCTGGTGCAGAGACTGAGCGGGAAACAGCTGCTCTCTGAGGTATGCTGCCCCTGGGAGCAAGCATGTTTCTAGTTAGAAATATGTTGCAAAGTTGCTGCTGATTGAACCAGAAATAACTTCCCCTCCGCAGCTGCCAGTGAGAACTTCAAGGCACTCTGTAGCTGCCTCAGACTGATTCTCCACCCCCCAGGAAAGCCAATGCAAAAGGAAAGCAGAAAGGCTCTTTGCTAGGGCTTCCCAAACTCTTTCGCAGCAAAGAGAAAATGACTGCCAGCTTTCCAGGCACAACTAAGAGGATGGCCCTATAAAGCTCATTACTTCATATAATTAAAAAAATATAGACCAGTGAAAACACTGAATGTGTACAATTCTGCTACAGCTCATATTCACATGCAGACCACAATATTTCTTTGTTTGATTGATTGATATCCTGCCTTTCTCCCAAAGTGGCTTACATTAAAACAAATAGTGAAAACAATACATGATATAGAAACATTAAGCAGTAGATCCCATGAAAACATTACTTTTCAAACATTAATTTAAAAGGAATTAAAAATATAGAAAGCATATATAACATATTAAAACAACACATCCATTGTATATCTTTCTACCTTATCCAGTTAAAGCTTGGATATTGATTATGCCCTTTGATCGTTGTGGCAATCTCATGTTTTTCCGAACTACAACAGAAACAACATCTGATACAAAATATAGGCCTGTGGCACTAACATCATCATTCTTCTTCTCCTGTATGATTTTTTAAATATCTTTTCCCTGATGAAGAAGTCAGTGGAGCTTTGAAAGCCTGCATAATGTCTTCTGTTCAGTTTGATTTGCCCATAAAGGTACTGGCCTTTTGTGGATTCTATGTTTTTCAGAGTTTCTCTTGCCATCACCGCTTTTCTCACAGTTACTTCTTCTCCACTTTGTTCCAATTTTTTTTTACTTATTTGGCTGCAACATTTGGAAATTATACTGCACATGTCTTTTTAAAGCCCGGATTCTCAAGAAATCATTTTTTCTGTGTAACCAGATATAGAAAATTCTTCAAGTGAGATTCTGGCAGTTTTTGTCACATCAAAAAAGAAAAGAAGACTTTTCACAATCTGTGGGACATGAACAGACATTGAAGAAGACCTCAAGAAAATCTGGAGTCTTGACCTAATGTGACAACTTAGTTATGCTGACTGAGAGGTCTTAGGTAGTCCAGGAAAGTAATTTTCCAAGCTTTGTATCCTGGCTAGAACCCAGCATTCAATGATTGGATGATAGTTTTTTCTTTCTTCACTTGGAATTCTCTTCAAAAAGGGCCATAAGTATTCCAGGACTAGAATGATTGGACAGAATGACAAATCAATTATATATACACATACATAAAATCTGCTAGCTTGACTAGGCATAGAGATCAGAGTCTAATCTTCTCTTTTTAGCAGTCTGTAAATGGAAATCTGAACAAAAAATCCTATCAATTTTATTTGGTAATGGCTCCTATGGAATCTGATTTCAATAGAGAAATTAGTCTTGGCAGCTCCTTAGTGACCAACCACTGGGGATCATGGTAACCATTTCAAATGAAGCCCTGTGCTCATTTCTGAAAACCCGTCATTTTCATATTAGCTGCATGTTATTTGATTTGAGCTGAGCATAGTTGTTGCTGTCTCCCTTAACAGTACATACCAAAGAATTAATACTACGTTAGCAATTATTATTGGGCATAAAGGTACTTATTATCAGCCATCCATGAGGTTTATTTCACCTTTAAAGGTATTAGGTACTGTGACTAGATTAACCAGGTTGGTCTGAATTATTGTAAGCTACCTTGAATCCTATTGTGGGAAAAAGGTGGAATATAAAATCGATAGATAGATAGATAGATAGATAGATAGATAGATAGATAGATACATTCTAGAAGTCGATCTTGCCACCCATCTCTAAATAGCAAGGCAAGATGCTTCTGAGTCATCCTATCCATTTTAGGCAGTGTGAAGCTGGGAATGTCACCATGTGATGCTGGGATGTATATTCCAGCCTGTTATGATGTATATTCCAGCCTGTTAATTCATCTTTGCTGCCACCGCCCATTGAATTCTGAATAATACCTGGAAAGTACAATGGGACACTATCCAGTACATGTCAATCCCTAAGCTTAAGGATCTTCCCCCCCCCCCAGTCTATCTAGCGTTGGCGTGGGAAGGAGACAAACAGGGTCTTTTACAGAATGTATTTATTAAAGGTATGCAAATGAACAAGGCAAATTAACACACATGGGAAGCTCCCTCCTCCCAGGCATGCTTAGTTACAAGTAGTTACAAAAAGAACAGATATAAAAGCACAGACACATTCTTTAGATCAGCCAGCCTCCAAAATAACAGAAAAGTCCCTAACGCGACTAACTACTTTAGTCTAGTACTCACAGATGGTTCTCAGGCTTAGATGTTCTAAAAGGGAGAAACCAGGAGGCTAGGCCTACGGCCTGCTACTGGCTCAGAACCCCCCTCCAGGAGGTCCCTTGGTTGTTGTCTCTTTGTTATCCCTTTGTTATCTCTCTCCCACATGGCCTCTCAAGAAGTTTTATAACTTCTCCTTGGAGCATCTCGAAGCATCTTGAAGATGCCCACTTCTTACCTTTTGATTGGTCAGTTCTCACCCTATGACCTGTGATGCTGACCCACATGACCTATGATGCTGACCCACATGACCTATGATGTAATCTAATCCCAACACCTCATTAACCCTTGGTTTACCTGAAGAGGGAAGTGTCCCCCTTTTAGCTAAGTCTAGATAATGGGAAGCCCAATTATCACAGGCAGCAGCATCCAGTCTGATAAATCTGAACTGGAGATGACATCCTCCAGGTCTGGAATTAAACATAGCTGCCCACTGACCATATTTGGTCCTGACATTTAGTGTCAGCTCTAGGTCTGAAGGTCTATCTGGCAAATTGTCCCCACCTCTTTAGTCTGATTAATCAGTGACCCTCTCAGTCATCGGTTTATTTGACAGGAGTGGCTAGATCCAGGAAACCATGTGCCATATTACTTTCCCACAATGTCCAAGGGAGACATTAGCTGGAATTGTGTTGGTTACCCCCAACTAAAGTAGACACATTGAATCTATTGTTGAATGGTGAGTCATCACAAGAGTAAAAACAATTGAGTTAATGGCTGTCCTCTAGCTGGGACTAGCAATTGGACAGATGACTCCATAGACTTAGCCACTGCTGCCAGGTAAAACTCACAGGTGGAGGAATGGAATGGCATGAGGGCTAAGACAGATAATAATACCAGTGAGTCCTGCAGTGTTGCTTGGTTCCAGTTAAGGTCTCCAGATACTAACACCTGTCCTGTTGCCAGTGACTATGTGTTCCAGTACTTGACTATAGATTTAGTCAATTATAAGGAAGGAAATAGCATGATCATGTTTCTCTCTAACATAAGGAAGCCTGCTCCCAATATATTAAATATAGGTAGGATATTATATTGCTGTAATTTGCAAAAGGACTAGAAGAATAGTGTGCAAAGGCTAAAATACGTTTGGGGACATGTTTTGAATGGTCATGCAGAAAGACTGACTGGTCCCAGTTACTTCTGTATGTTTGAGAAACATCAAAAACTTGGATGTCATGCCAATGATTCAGAAAAAGAGCAAGCAGTGATGACTTAGTATTTTGTACAGTATGACAATAGTGAATGTGGAAATTAACTCTGGGCACATCCTTTGTTCTGAGCTCTAATGCTCCGTATTAAGATTGTTCCTTTTTAATGGGTTTCGAAAGGATTCCTTGCATAATGGCATTTTAGTCATTATGTTAATGTCAACAAACAAGGCAGATTAATGTTTCAAATCCTGAGCTGTCTCGCGGATGGCTTATTAGAATGGTAGGCAGATCTTCATTAGAATGAATGGCATCTGATTCTCCCAGCTAGTCACAACAGAGGCACCTTCCTGCCTGAGTGTCACCCTGCAGATGACAATGTTAGCCATTATGAATGACACTCCACAATGCGTTACTTCCTGCCTCAAATTGCAGTTAATCTTTCATCCAAACTGTACACATGTGCAGCTTTAAGTGGGCTATCGCAGCAAGTACCCAGTAATGCTGCAAGCACATGGAGACTGACAGAAGGTAAATTGCTTGTCAGGAGGTCTGTATTTCAATTCGCAGCATATTCCAAACACGTAGTAGCAAAAGCTCTCCACAACAGCTGCTTTCATTGCTAACTATTTTTGATGTAAATGTCAATAAAGCTCCAGGCCCTTTCATATTTTTGGCCAAGACTGTCCATCTTCCCCTATGCAGGCTGGCAGGTTGAGTTCCATTTATCTACTCTTAGGAGCATGTCTTATAATAATGATCGTCTCCAGAGACCGTTTAGAGTGATTGAAAGCAGTGATTGGGACAATAGGGCTGCTGGATTTCGTTGCAGGAGTAGGCTGACAGGTGACTGCTTTTATATCTTCTCTTCAGGGGGAAGAGAACATTTTTTTTAAAGTCCCACATGTTTGTATCTGATCAACAGACAGATCCAGATTGTTACCCTTAGGGTACCTGTCTTACAATGCAAGTAATGGTTATTTGAAATTCACTCAAATTTCCATAGTTAGGTTGAGAGTTTGTTTGAAATTCACCCAAATTTCCACAGTTAGATCTAGAGTTTGTTTGCTTAAAGAAGGATGGTTCTTTTTTATTTTCCAGTGAGTTATTATAAAATGAGAATCATGTCACCTCCTTGTTAAAGTATTTCCTATTATATCATGATAGCTCAACAGTAGGAATCTTTCCGCAAATAACTATTACCATTCCAGCATTTGGATTATAATTCTGCTGTAGGCAGTTACCATATTTAAGAAAGTATGAAACCATGTATAGCAATGGTTTTTAACTTTTGTGGGGGAGGTCGTAGATCCCTTCAAGAATCTTATGGAAGTTACATACCTCTTCCCCTCCTCCATGCACTTAAAACACAAATTTCAAAGTAAAAGGAAAGAAACTGCGTGAAAAAAATGTGCCTTATTCTTGGACCTTCTTGAAGCCCAAGAGTCCATGGAATACAAGTGAAAATCCCTGCTATATATTAACACGGCAGTTTTCAACATATGTACTTTAAAGAGAGTCTTGTCTATTTCCAGGGATTGTACTACACAATCTGGGATTGCCTTCCACAATCCACTGGAGCAATTTAATAAGCTTAAATTAATTTGTTTATCCATTTAAGTTTATATTATATTATATTATATTATATTATATTATATTATATTATATTATATTTCCACTCTCAGGCAGTTTTCACTAAAACCAGTTTAGGGTACACTAAGACATCTAACATGTTCAGTATGAGATAATTATATGGGATTTTATTTTATGGAGACAATAATTAGCATTAAATGTAAATTGCCATTTGTAGGTGGGATGCATCAGTGTTCTACATATGCACCTGGGTGGTGTTTTGATTTGAGTTTAATACAAACACTGGATTTCCAAGTTCCTTCCCTATGTACAAATGGTATAGTAAGACCCATGTTTAATCTTATTTGATTTCAAAGTTATAATGCAATCCATTCCTCCTATGCATGTTTGCTCAGATGCTCACTATTCTCAGTTTGGTGGGCCTCAATCTTAAGTAACTGCAGAAGAAATTGAATCCTAAATTTTCTTCTTTTTTAAAATGGTTTAACAATGGTTTTCCTACCAGTACTGTATGGCATGATTATCCCAACAAGGCAGCCAGGTAGAATTCTGGAAATAATATGGCCAAGTGTAGAAAATATTCACTCAGAACCAGCATCTGGCTCCTTGGCAGACCCCAAAGGCAGTTGTGTTGGCACCTCTGAAATTCCCTATGAGTCTCTGCAGTTGCCCATGGTTACACTGCAGATGGGATCTGTCTGGACTCTCCCCGCTCCATTTTTTTTTTTTTTTTTGGCGTGTGTATGTGTGTGCATGTTGCTTTGCTTGGCTTTGCCCTGCCTTGCCTGCTACTATGTTCCCCTCCATTCACTTTCATTTCTCCACAAGGCATATGCATGTTCAGTCATTAGACACACTTTACATGTATTTTGTAAAATCTTGAAGCAGAAAGGGAGAATAGGCAATTCTAGAAGGCCATTCAATTGTTCTTTATTTGCAAGGGGGGAAAAAGAGAAAAATCTTAGTAGAAGGTAAAAGTTTGATTAAAAATACTTAGTTTATCATGTGTATGTACTTTTCTTTCTTGGTGTTACCTTAGCCTTCGCAGAATTTTTTTCTTAATATACTTTTCTCATAAACCTTCAAACACTCTTTTTCAAACACTTTTGTTGTTGCTATGGACCTTCAGGTTGTCACCAACTGTATGGGTTCACTTGGTAAGCTTTATTCAAAGAAGATTTACTTTTACCTTCCTCTTAGACCAAGAGCGTGTGACTTGTCCAAGGCCCTTTTCGCACGTTACCCATTTGCATGGCTGGGGGAGGCATCTCTCACGAAAAGCCTCAGCAGGAACGCTGCCGCTTCCCTGCTGCTTGAGTTCCGCAGCGCTTCCTGGTTGCGCGAGTGTCGCGCGAGCACCCTGCCCCTTCCTACCGCAGCGCAACCTGGGAATTGTAGGCTAGCACAGTGGCAGGAAGCGCGACCGGCCCAGCTCCTGATGCACTGCACAGCAGACAAGTGCGCGCGGGCCCTGGGAGCATTGCGTGACTGCGCACCATTTTCGGCTTAAAGTCAAAAATAAAAAGGCGCGTGTCTGCTCTGCGTCTGGCTCTTGACCGCCGCTCCCATTTATGTGACACTCAAGGGGCCCTCTCGCAAAAGAAACTGCGTGCGATAAGGGTTCAAGACTGAGTGGGGATTTAAACCTGGTTCCTTGAGGTCCTAGTTCAACACACAAACCACTAAACCACTATATCATATTTGCTCTTTCTAATATATATCTAGACATTTTTCAACAATGCAGTGGCACAGTTTCATTTCCCTGAAGCTGCCAAAGGCAAAAACATTATTTCTTAAATATATAGATCTACAGTTTATCTTGATAAGGAACATATAGTAGCTTGTAGAAACATAAGCATTCTATTTTGGTGCTAATGCCCAAATTTAAAGCAGTGAAACCTCTCAAAAACCTTTTATTCCATTTTAGTGTGCCCCTCATGTGGCTTGGTCATCTTGTGATCCTGTGTCCCTTATCCAAGTGAGAAAAGTACTGCTTTTTCTGTGAGAAAAAAATGAGTGAAATGATCTGTTTGTAGGTTTTTTAACTGACTTTAGAAAAAAAACCTTTAAGTATATTTACTGGTATGATTTTTTTTAAAGTATTTGGCTGGATTTAAGGATATTTAAAGATTTCCTTTGTTCTATATTTCAAACATAATGCATAATCTTAATTCATAACTTTAGGACCAGAATCTGGGAAAATTCCTTTTTGGAATACAAATCCCAGAATCTCTAAACCAGAATGGCTCCTGACTAGGTGATTCTGGGTGGTGTAGTTCAATAATTAACATTTCCAAGCTCTGCCTGGGACTAATGGCAAGAGCAGAATGTAATTATCCTTCATTTTTTGCATTTCTCCAATTTTTGGAATGTGGCTGTCATCTTAAAAAAAAAAACATTTAAACAAAATAGGATCACATACATTTAGAAATGGGTACTTTGAATAAAGAGCTGGTGTGGTGCAGTGGTTTGAGTGTTGAACCACAATCCTGGAGACCAAGGTTGAATTCCTCACTTAGCCATGGAAACTCACTGAGTAACCTTGGGCGTATCATACGTTCTTAGCCCCAGAAAACCCTGTGATGGGTTCACATTAGGGTGCCATAACTTGGGAATGACTTAGAATCATAGAATCATAGAGTTGGAAGAGACCAAAGGGGCCATCGAGTCCAATCCCCTGCTGTGCAGGAACACACACATCAAAGCATTCCCAACAGATGGCCATCCAGCCTCTGCTTAAAAATTTCCAAAGAAGGAGATTCCACCACACTCTGAGGCAGCAGATTCCACTGCCAGACAGCTCTGACTGTCAGGAAGTTCTTCCTGAGGTTCAAGTGGAATCTCCTTTCCTGCAGCTTGAATCTATTGCTCCTTGTCCTAGTCTCTGGAGCAGTGGTAAACAAGCCCACTCCCTCCTTGACATAACATCCCTTCAAATATTTAAATATGGCTATCATGTCCCCTCTTAACCTTCTCTTCTGCAGACTAAACATACCCAGCTCCCTAAGCCATTCCTCATGGGGCATGGCTTCCAGACCCTTCATCATTTTGGTCACCCTCCCCTGGACACGTTCCAGCTTGTTGATATCCTTCTTGAATTGAGGTGCCCAGAACTGGACACAGTATTCCAAATGAGGCCTAACCAAAGCAGAATAGAGTGGTACCATTACCTCCCTCGATCTAGACACCATACTCTTATTGATGCAACCAAGAATCGTGTTGGCTTTCTTGGCTACTGCATCACACTGCTGACTCATGTTCAGTTTGTGATCTACCAAGACTCCTACATCCCTTTCACACGTACTGCTATCCAGCCACGCATCCCCCATCCTATATTTGTGCATTCCATTTTTCTGCCTAAGTGCAGGACCTTACATTTCTATCTGTTGAAATTCATTTTGTTATCTTTGGCCCAGCTCTCCAATCTGTCAAGGTCATTTTGAATTTTGATCCTGTCCTCTGGGGTATTAGCAATCCTTCCCAATTTGGTATCCTCTGCAAATTTGATCAGCATGCCCTCTGCTCCTTCATCCAAGTCACTGATGAAGATGTTGAATAGCACTGGGCCCAGCACAGAACCCTGTGGCACCCCGCTGGTCACTTCTCTCCAGGACGAAAGCAGCCATTCGTGATCACCCTTTGGGTTCGGTCAGTCAACCAATTACCAATCCACCTAACAGTAGCCCTGTCCAGCCTGCATTTTACTAGTTTCTTTGCAAGAATGTCATGGGGAACTTTGTCAAAGGCCTTACTGATGTCAAGATATGCTATGTCTACAGCATTCCCTTCATCTATCAAGCTTGTAACCCTATCATAAAAAGAGATAGGATTAATCTGGCATCACTTATTTCTGAGAAATCCATGCTGGCTTTTAGTGATTACAGCATTGCTTTCTAAGCAATTACAAACTGACTATTTAATGATCTGCTCTAGGATCTTTCCTGGTATTGATGTCAGGCTGACCAGGTGATAATTATTTGGGTCCTCTTTTTTCTCCTTCTTGAAGGCACTTGAAGGCACACAACAACAACATTGAGTAAAAATGCATATAGAAATGGACATTTTTAACAAAATTTCAATATATTTAGTAGTCTGCCCAAGGGACAAATAAATGGGCTCAGGAGCAAATCAAGCCAGAATTGTCAGTAGAAGCCAAAATGACCAAAATAAGGCTGTTGCACTTTGGTGATATTATGAGATGATGAGTCATTGGAAAAGATAATGGTGCCTGGCAAAGTAGAAGGTAGAAAGGAAAGAGGAAGATGATGTTACAGATGGATTGATCTAGTTAAGGTAACCAAACATTGAGCTTGCAAACCAGAGCAAGGCTGTTGATCTCCAGAATTCTTGGAAGTTTCTCACCAACAAGGCTGCCAGAAATGGAAGGTAATTTGATTGCAAATAAGAACAAAGAAGCACATATTTTCATGTAGATTCTTTTTTTAAAAAAATCAGATTGATGAAGAAGTAAAATAGACAAGATTTACAAGTAAACACACCTAAATTGTTAAAGATCAGATTAATCCTTCCATTGCTTCTTAAACAATTTCCCCTTAAAATAGTGTAGAAAAACAAAACATAACATTTCCAACATATCGGTGAATCTCATAGACCTAGATTCCATTCCCTTTTGCCTGCAAACTTCTGGTGGGACTCAGTGGAGCAAAGAATTTGGAAAAATGCTCTATTTTGTCAACTTCAACTGTAGTATTGCTTTCTCAAGTCATTAAACATTCACACATATTAGGCCCTTTTCTCACATTACCATGTTTTCTTACAAGGAGAATATGCATCAAAAAGTAATGTGTGAAGTAGCCTTTAGTTTGTTGACCAGGATTCAAACAGATGGCTTGAATAACTCCATCTGTCCTTTCTGGACTTGCTGAGAATATGTCTCCATCAAAGGATTCCTTTCAGTCCCTCATTTTCTTTAGCAGTGATGAGGCCTGTGCATCAGGAGGTGTGCAGTCTTTCAGCTGTTCTTCAGCTGCAGTTCCACCAGTCCTAACCAGCATAACCAGTGTTGCAGAATGCTAAGAGATGAAGTTCAACAATGTTTGGGGTACTGCACATTTCCTATGCCAAGTCTAGGACTGGCAGTAAAAGGCTTTTCTGAGTCCATAGTGAGGAACAAAGATTACAGTGCCCTCTGAATCATTATAATAGCATTTCGGCCATATGTTTTATGGTGATCAGCCTCATGCATTAGAACAGGTATGAGAACTAGCTAATAGCTTCCAGCAGCTGTTGAACTGTGGTTCCTAGAAGCCTGTATTGCATAGCCAGTATAGCCAATGGCAAAGGCAAGTTGAGACTTGTAGTTCAGCAACACCTGGAAGCCCACAAAATTACCACCCCTGCATTAGAAAGACATACAAAACCTCTTTTTTAGTTTAGGGCTTACAGTTATAGGCTCACTGATAGTGGTAATCTCACCAGACTCATAGTTCATAATTCCCCCCCCAGTCAGGTCGCAGGCTAACCAAAGGCCTATGTCTTGATACTGGGTGCTTTTCTAGTTCAGCTCTCAATTCAGTTCTTTCCTCATTTTCTCACCTCTCTCCAGTAGCCCAAACTTGGAATGACATGGAATCTGGAATGGCAGAGGTGACTGTTGGCTCTCATGTAAATAGTTAGTGACTCTGCTCCAGGTTTCAAACTTCAAAGAAACTGTCCAAGCAGCTGAATCTATTTTTGGACATAGAGAAGAGCTAACTCAAAGATTAAAGGACGATGCCAAACTCTAAGTTGCCAAGCCCTAACCCTGAAATAGGTTCAGAACCTCAGATAGCTCTTTAAAGTTGGGATGAAAAGTGAAACCAGATTCACCATCCCACTGACATGGAAACCACCAGCTGCCATTGAGCATTGAGTTACAAGTAATGATGTTACCTGCAATGAATTACTTTCCCTGGCAAGAAGAGTGGGATAGAGTTATATTTTAAAATAGAGTAACAAGTGGGAGTAAACCTACTATATTCTTCTAATAAATAAGGTCTTAGTTTATAACATTACTTTTTAAGAGCGTTTAAAGTGAACTTATAGATATTTTGACAGGATTTTTTTTCCAGTTTTATGCCATTTACTGATAAGTCCCAAGGTTTTATTTTTTAAAAATAAATAGCAGAAAAGTATTAAATAATTAAGCAAGCAATGCAAAAAGTTATTTATTTAAAGGGGTGTAATCAGTAATGACAACAGATTATTTTTCAAGCAGTATTATAAGAATTGAGAATTGATCACTTTTTAAACTTTTCTTCTGGCACAAGCCCAATTTGGTTTTGACTTCAGTTTTTTAGTACACAGTATCATTACACAGAGAAATCCTTCTGAATAATAACATTCTAATTTTGTGAGCGGATCAGTTCTCTATCTCTTCCAAAACAAAACAAAACAAAACTTCTTCTCTTAGAATTGTGGATCTGTTTTTCCAACCTCTCTCTCCTTGGTCTCCACCTACCCTCCTTCCTTCCCTACTTTTCACTTTCCCTTCTTTCTGCTCACACTGTTTCTCCCTACCCTCATCCTTCTGTAACTACAGCAGCCATTGACCTTCCTATGTTCCAAGATTCATCCCTGAAGGTACATCCTTCCATCTTTCTGAAGTCCAGCCCATGCTGCCTATTATTTCTTCTTTTAATTTTTGCTACTCCACTCTTTTGTATCTTGGTCCTTCCTGAAGTCTTTCCTCAAAGGAAGACGTAGCAGACATAGATCCTGCCAAAGCTCTGCTTTTACTATCTTCCTGTCATATGTTACATTTGGAAATGTGTATATATGCAATGTTTTACATATACACATGAAAACATAATGGCCTCAACCCAGCATCCCTTAGTGTAGCATAAATACCACCACATGGATGTATACCACAGTAGCACTATGCAATTCTCAAGCAAAATAGCAACATAAGTAACTAAAAGCCACTACTCAATACACAATATAAGATCCACTTCCACAATGGAAAGTAAAGGATACATAACAGCAATGCATAATCACAATTGGAAGTCTAGGCTGCACAACCAAAATGCACAATGTGAAACCTGCAAAGACAAGGTATAGATGAACATGCTGTCTACGCAACTCCATTATGGCTGCTATCAGCTGAATACATCTGTTGCACAGTAGTGACTTTTGGGCCCACATGCATAGTGTGACTTACACACGCATATGTTCCTAAGTGAATTCCAGCCAGTATGTGTGTCTTTGTATGCTTTCTGCTACAATAAAGGCACATACACCAGGGAGCTATGGTTGGCTCTGGCTCTCTGCCACAGGTACGCATACTGTTAAATGCTCACTGACTATGCAATGGTAAAGCTTTTCCCTTTTACAATGGCTATCAAAATAATGAGACTCTCTTACCTCATCTCATTTGTTATTCAAATACATGTACATATTTCTAATATTTTTTATTAGCTCCTTGACCCAAAGATTCTTAAGGTAGCTCACAATGACATCTACACAATACTCACAATTATTAACTAAAATATGAATGGAAACAAAACTTCATAGAACTGAGCAGAAACAAGACAAGGGTTCCTTCCGCACGAGGCGAGGAAATCGCTCCGTGCCGTTATCTACCACTTCTTCTGAGGTCTGAAGCAATGTGGACTGTCCCTGAAGCCCTTCCTCAGGCCTCCTCCTTAGTCTAGGGTGAATCAGAGCAGTGTGAGGTCTGTAGATCCGCACTGCTCTGGCTTCCAAAATGGCAGCTTCCAGCTTCCAAAATGGCAGCTTCTGGCTTCCAAAATGGCAGCTTCCAGTTGGTCGTGGGTCCCAACCAACCACTGAAGCTTGCCACGCCTAAAGCCCACCCTCCACAGAATCCAGGCTCGCATTGGTGCAAGCCTGCAAATCTGCACAAGGGAGCAGGAACGCAATGGCACGTTCCAGGAAAATAAAGACCTGTTTTTTCCAGCCTTTCAAAAACACGCTGGAGGACCACTTGGGGTCATTTTGGAGCGGACTGAGGTGCGGATATCTGGTAAGTAGTCTGCTCCTAGTCTGCTCCAAGGTGCAGACGACCTCCATGAGAGGACGCACTGCCCCGTTCTAATTGCCTTGTGTGGAAAAGGCCAAAGTGTGCACACGCTGACTGAAATGCTAATGGATTAAAACAAAATCTTAGCCTATCTAAATGCCAGTAATTTATTTATTTATTTTAAAATTTATATCTCCCCCTTTATCATTGTGGAATATGGGTAGAAGATGGAACAAGCTTGTTTTCTGCTGTTCCAGAGGTTAGAGCATCAACCTTGGATCCTGTACAAGGAGAAAGGTGGGATAAAAATTATTTGATAATAAACCAATGGATTCAAATTGCAGGAAAAGAGATTCCACCTAAACATTAAGAAGAACTTTACTGGAAGAACAGTGAAACATGCTGTCTCTGTGTAGGTGAGACTATTCTTCTCTGAAGATCGTTAAATAGAGATTGGATGGGCATATCTCAGTAGTCCTAGTTCATGGTAGGGGATTGGACTGTACAGCCCTTGTGACTTTTTACACTTGTAAGATTTTATGATTCTGTTATTCTATGAACTTAAAACACTCCCAGATTCAAATAATGTAAAAACATTTAAACCAAACAACAGTTAAAACAAGCTTAAAAACTGCAACAATTTAAAACCACATAATATATATTTTAAAGTAAATTAGCCACCAAAGGTTTTAATTAAAAAAAAAGTTTTGGCTTGGCACAGAAAAGAAACCAAATTTGGATCTCCAATAGATGAGGAATTCAACAGTCAGGGCTCCACAGCTGAGAAGGCCCTTTCCCATGTCCTCCCAGCTTGTATTGCCCCCACTGGTTGAACACAAATATGGACCCTTTCTGCAGACCTCAGTTCTTGGGCTGGTACATAGAAGAAGAGATGCTCCTTCATAATGAGAATGGATCGAGTGCATCCTTTCTGTGAGGGGAAACTCCACAATTTGGTCAGCACTACAAAAGTGGTTCTGTCTTGTTTCTCAACCAAACAGGTTTCAAGTCACAGAAAAACATGGAGCATCCCCCCCTCTACACACACACACACACACACACACACTGTGACAGCTAGTGATTTCCATGTCCGTGGGACAGTGAATCTGCCTTGGGTTTCTGCCTAAACTTTAAAAGAGCTATTCAAAGTGCTGAACACTATCCCCCAAACAGGCGATGGCATTCCCTAATGTAGATCAGTCCTGTCTCTGATTCCAGCCCAAGGCTTTATGCATGACAACCACATCACTTTATACTCTGCTTAGTAATGTGCTAGTAACGGATGCTAAACCAGAGTGATAAGCTTAATAAGACTGATCTCAAATACAACCATATTTGCAACATTTGTCCCAGTTGAAATTTCTAAGCAGCCTTGCAGGACAGTTTTATAAAATGCATATTTTCCTGTTCTTTAGATTTGCAAAGTAAGAATTCATGATATTTACTAGCCCTATAATTGGTGGTCTCTTCTAAGTATTAATTGCTAGTCTGTGAAGTCTTGGAGCCAATCTGATGAAAGACAAAGATTTTATATAAATAATAAGATGTCACAAAAACTGACAGGAAATTATATATAAAAGAAATTCACATAGGAACAGGGAGATGGGAAATGTTATTCAGCTTCCTTGCCAAATGAAAGAAACCACTTACTCTCATCCTGATTGTACAGTGAAGATAGAGATGATACAGAGAACCAGTTTCTTCATTTTTATAAGATATATAAAAAGAAACCCATGCATAACACTGTACTGAATGTATTTCCAACACAGCAAATGGTGTGTAAAATACAAAAGGGCTACTTTGTAATAATATTCATTAATATTTCAGTTAAATCAACAGACTATGAAGGAAGGAGAAAGTGCTGGGAAAAGATAAAAACTTAAGTATTGGGATATATTAAAAATTCACTGTATTTATTAGTACCGCCATTTGCTTCTTCGACAGTTATGGGTTAGGCATAAGGAGAGCTATATCATGCTAAGAGCTGAGCTGGAAAGGACCAGAGAGAACATCCTTTCTCCCTCAAGTGATAGCAGAACTGTCGCTCTGGCTTTGTGTCTTTTAAAACCCTGGTATACATGGTGTTTGCATCCATCCCCTCAGAGTATTTATTTTTCACAGGTTCTTTTGAGTTTTTTTCTTCTTCTCAAGTTGCAGTTTCTCATTAAAAAGAAAAATAATGTAAAAGCAAAGATGTGCAGCCAAAGATTTAAGCAGTTATGTTTTGAAAAAAAACCCTTTCCCATCAGTGCATTTTTCTCTGTCAGTGGTCTTCTACACCCACTCTAAGTCTTGTGTTTTGAACCATATCCCCAATGTCTTTTTGGTCAGATGTGTTGTTGTTGCTGTCGTTGTTGCTGCTGCTGCTGCTTTTGTTGTTGTGTGCCTTTAATTTGTTTCTTACTTATGACCACCCTAAGGTATGGGGTTTTCTTGACAAGATTTGTTCAGAGGAGGATTGTCTTCCTCTGAGGCTGAGAGAATGTGATTTGAGCAAGGTCACCCAATGGGTATCCCACAGCTGAGTAGGGATTCATACCTTGGTCTTCAGAGTCGTAGTCCAATGTTCAAATCACTGCACCATGCTGGTTCTCTTTGGTCTAATTAGTTTGAATTCTGATTCAAACCCTTCAGCTGATTGTTGAAGTACCAACGTCTCAGCCCCATGATATGGAGATCAAGAAAACCAGCATCTTCTACATATGCTGATCTCAGAGTTCAGAAGTATAATAAGATGGGTTGAGTCAGATAAGAACACTATGGTAGGCTATTATAAACTCACAACATTTCCAAATTGTCAAAGTTGTCACCTCTAGCATCCAACCTCCTGGTGTTGGTGCTTGCATTTAATGATCTCTAGCATCCAGCTTCTTGGCACAGTCAGCAATATAGAGTGGTGAGCCATAGTGCACGTTTGCCTAACGGCTGACTAGTGATGAATAATAACATGCTAATAACATACTAGAATGGAAGGGGCCCCAATGTAATTGATCACACATTCCAGAAGTGGAAGCAGATTCCAATCATGGCCAATCCAAAATGTTTGCTGCCTGAGACAGACTAGCAATGGTACCCCATGTGTCCCAGATAAGGTGAATAGTACCTACAGCTGTTCAGTTCATTTTTGCATCTGAGGTTGAAAATCCCACATGCACCACTCCATTTCTTCAGCAGTAAAAGAAATATGATAATGACAAATGACATAACATACAATTTACTAATAGCACTAACACATTTTGCTGCCTGAAGCAAAGGGTAAGATGGCACAACCCTCCCTGATTCATACATAGGAAACAGATTGGCAACTCAGCCTTAGTTCAGTCGTTACTGATTTTAGCTGTGTTCTATTTTAATTCATGATTAAACCTGCCTTTGGTTCTGCACTGAAAGAAAGGTAAAATACAGTAGGGTCCTGGTTATCCAACCTAAACCGGCGGGCGCAGGGTCGGATAACTGAAATGTCAGATGACACGGAGCCCCGTGGCAGCTGCCATTTTGGGGGCGTGTCGGGGGGGTGTCGGGGCGTGTCGGGGCAGGCATGGGGGGTGTCGGGGCATGTCTGGGGCACGGAAATGCCTGCAGCCACGCCCCCAGGCATCCGCGACGTCGGTTAATCCAGAGCGTCAGATAACCGCAGGTCGGATAACTGGGACTCTACTGTATAAACAAAGTAGCGATAGAATTCTTTGTCATTGCTGTGAGGTTCTGCGTAGGCAGAGAAACTGCAACTGCTATCAAATATAAGCTGAAAGCTTATGATTTGCTGCTTATGACAAGCTAAAAGTACATGATTTGGTGTGTGAGAGCAATATACTTTGTTGAATAAGTTACTTGTGGCACCAAAAAGTTTAACCTCTCTTTTTGTTTTTAGTTCAGAAAAGTGGGCAGGTACCTTTAATTCTGCCAGTAAGCAATTGCAACACATTTACATTTCTATTCAGTAAAGCAGCAAAAATTCACATTGTTGTTGTTGCTGTTGCTCTCATTGTTGCACATTTAATGTAAAGCAAAAGCATGATTCTTTTCTTGCCCCTTTGAGTGACATTTTAGGTTAGGAAAGCACTATATTTGCAAGTAATTTAAATCAATGCATTGTTATTAATTACACTTTTAAAAAAAATTAAAACAGAACATAAAGTTCCTTTTCTTTAACAAAATTTAATATAATTTTGAGGACAATGTGCCAGGAATTATATGGGGTAGTATTTTTGTTTACTATATTGTTTCCCTGGCCATTTCCGCAGTAGCCTGTTATAGCACTATGATTCCACTGTCAACATCCTATGGAATGCCAGCCAGCCCCTCCCGAAACTGCAAACCCCAGGATTCCATAGGATGTTGAAAGTGCAATCATAGCACTGTAACAGGCTACTGAGGAAATGGCCCCCATCTTTGATACATCTCCTGCTACCTTTGTTTTGGTATGTCTGGAGTTTTTCACACTGTGGCAGAGAGTGGCGAGAGACAGTACAAAGCTTGATGAGCAGGGAAAGAAAACAGGAGTAAAGGAGTGAGAGACAAAAAGAGGGAGTCCACAGAATTTTGCCTTGTGGTATAAAGGCATGTGTGAGAAAGGAAGGCCAATCTGTACAGAAATAAGCAGGGGGTGGAAGAAGAGTGTATTCTCAGTGGCTGAGTCAAATGATAGAAGGGAGAGTGAAATAAAAGAGACAATGAGGGAAAAGAACATAGGAAGGGAATCAAGCAAACAAAACAGAGAGGCACAGAGGAGTGGAGAAGGCACACGGAGTGGCTGGAGGGAAACAGAGTGAGACTGTGGAAGAGAGAGAAAGTAAAGAGAGGAGAGGAGAGGGGCATTGGACTATAGAGAAGGGCAGTGATGAGGCCATATGGACAATACAAGGATTAGTAGCGATGAAATTTGAAAGAGGCAAGAGAGAAAGGAGAGCTAGTGTAGTGTAGTGGTTTGAGTGTTGGACAAGGACATTGAGAGGCCAGGATTTGAATCCCTGCTTGGTCATGGATGGGTGGCGTTATGCAAGTCACACTCTTTCAGCCTCATAGAAAGGCTACAGCACACACACACACCGAATAAATCCTGCCAAGAAAACCCATGATATGTTCACCTTATGATTGCCATCAGTTGAAAACAACCTGAAGGCAAACAACTGTTACCCCACTGGCACACCCTATCCCAGGGACTACAATTTTGATATCAAATATGCTCACCATGCCAGGGAGGTTGCTCAGATGGGCATGTAGGCAAAACGGTCGAACGACCGAGAACTAGGTCAGGCCAGGAAAATGCCCAGTCACGTAGCCCAAGGAGACCTCAAGCTCACAAAAACAAAGGGTCCTCAGCCAAAGAGGAGCCAACTTGAGGGAATTAGCATGTTTTCCCCAGGTTGAGCAACTGAGACTCTGGAAAAATCCTATGAGGTGAGGTCCATCTACATAAATTTACAGTACAACCATTGCAACCGAAGATCCTGAAACACTGGCAACACATCATAAATCCATCATGCAAACCAAGTTCCCTTTGATGAACAATCTTTCCTTTGCTATGACTATTGTCCTCCCTGGGAGAGGATTTGCCCTCGAGGTACATTTTGCCCTACAAGTAGTCCTAGTTTTTGAGAATTTCTCTAGAGAACTCCCTGCCACGCTATCAGACCATCAGTCTGTTAGTTGAGTAATCCCCTCAGCCATTTTTTTGCTGAGTTCCGTTTTGCTGGCCATTTCCTGGACCAAGGGCTTCAGGATAGGTGCAGTATCACCCCTCTACAATTCCTTGCTATATCCTCTATCTATTTTTCAACTCTTTTGCTTCTCAATAGACCTTGTGTGCATGTGTGAGTGAGTGCATTGGTGCGTGATAACCTTTTCATTTAATAAAAACCATAAATTTGAACACTTAGTCTGATTCTCTGTGATCCAACTCCATAAAGCTGGGCTCAAGATCCTTAATTACCCTGCCCTCTTTGCATTGCTACAGCAGTGTTCATAGCTAATTTTCCCCACAAGTGATAATTTTGACAGGCGTTGGGAATTCGCTAAGCAACCCCCAGCAAGCAGGGTAACACAACAACAAGAGAGAGAGAAGCCAGAGAAAAAGGCAGGGAGTCTAGACGAGGTGGGAAGAAAGAGTAGGAGTAGGAAAGGGGTTCAAAAGGCGGCCTGAAGAAAAAAGTGTCGGGATTCATAAAATCAGGAACTATTTCATGTTTAATAAAATTAATTCCCAATATTTCAGTAACCCTTCTGACCAAAGATTGAAAACCTTTGCTACTGAAAACACTTTCCATATGGCTCAGTGACAAGCTGTTTGAAGGACCGTATCTTCCCATATCAGGCTGCCCAAGCCTTTAAGATCTATGAGGTGGGGAGTGCAGGGGGTTATTTCCCTTATCCCACAGGCACAGTTGGTGGGAATCCAGGAGAAGGCCTCCCTTGTGGCTGCTCTTGCACTTTAGAACATCCTCCATGGGAAAATTAGGATGGTTCCTTCTTTTTTTATCCTTTTGGTGGCAGATTTTTAGCAAAAGGGCTTTTTATGGTGCTGTACTGTATTTAATCTGTTTTAAAGTAAGAGTTTAATTGGTTTTAATTGTTACTTAATACTGTTAAAATTTTAATCTTAATTTTGTATGTTTTTAGCTATATGCATTTTGTTATATTCTCTGCCTTTTTTGTTAGCTGCCTTAAGTCCCAGCTTTGGAGAAAAGCTGGATATAAATAAAGGGATGGATGGATGGATGGAAAATTCTTTCTACAATTGGAAACAGACTTGACCAACTTAGTTGTTTCTAAAAAATAAAATTGCTTTGATTGTTATGGTTTTTGGTTTTTGGGAGGGCTTAAGGGGTATTTCAGCACAGTATTAATTAGTACAAATACAGCCCATTCCATTCTATCCAAATAGGAATTAACGATACAAGATCACTTAAGAAATCGCATGTGCATGTGAGTGCACATTCATATTCCAATAGTACCTTTTTCAAGAAGGACAAATAGAAGAAATTTTGTTGATTTTTGTTACACAGCTTATTATAGTTGTTTGTGATTTTTAAAAATAAGTAGATTTTAACTGAAAAATTAACTGGCTTCCTTATCTTCTTCCAGCTGTTGCTGCTCCTGCAAGCACCACTGTTATATGGAGGTTAAAAAAAAAGCTTACAAGAGTGTCAGGAGCCACAGTCATTTGCTTTTGGCTTCAGAAATGAAATACCCTGGTATGAGTTCAAAACAACTGTCCCTTCATTCCCCAGAAGTGGGAAAATGTAATTGTGATATGTGACTATTGACTCCCCAGTTCTAAAGATAATCACTTTAGTAATAAGTTCTGCATCTACTTTGAAACAAAATCTGAAGGGCAAGAGTTGTTCGGGGACCAAATGTTAGTCATGCTAGGTTATTTATTTTCATATAACAAAAAATATGCTGAGTGTTTTGAAAGCATTGTGAATGTGTAGTTCCCCTCTTTGCAATGTTGTCTTAGGATTTCTTTGTCTTCCCCTCTCCCCCAGAAACTACATCTTAAAAAAATTAAAAGAGATCCTGGCTGTCACTGCGTGAAGAAGGGGGAAGATACAAGGACATCTGCAGAGAAATATTGCCATTCCCAAGAAAACAGATAAATTTGGAGAGTTGGACACTGGGACAGCAAATTGTAAGCCAGGCTGGTGTTGACAGAATTGTTAAACTTGTGACAGAGACACTGCCTCTTGAGGACAAAGATGTTTTTGTGAATTTTGTTCAATATCCCAGTGGAAGAATCACATATCCCTTATGTGTTTCAAGATCCAAAAAAGAGAATAGAACAGATTGGAGACAACACACACACACACACCTTCAGAACAAACAGATACTGTATTATATACAAGACCCACTGAAGATTGCTGAA
Source organism: Ctenosaura bakeri (assembly GCA_948474755.1). Lineage (NCBI taxonomy): Eukaryota > Metazoa > Chordata > Lepidosauria > Squamata > Iguanidae > Ctenosaura > Ctenosaura bakeri. The sequence goes on along the minus strand of CAOLHI010001004.1, from coordinate 326,917 downwards.
GCCAAGACAAGAAAAATTTCAGGTGTGGGGGGATAACAGGTCATTAGATCAATCCACTAACTCTTGAGTGTGAGTTTGCAACATTGGCTTGTAGGCATTGTGAGGACCTTTACGCATATGGCATCCTTGCAAAGGCACTGCATGATGTACATGTTCCATTCCAAATTCACAGCAAAACTGTGTGCATTAACACCAACAGTGGCTCAAATTCTGTCTGAATATTCCAAGTTTTCAAGACTCAAGAGCCAATGACAGGTGTTGTGGACTTAAGTGATAGTGAAGAGGATAAGGTGAATTATGTGCCTATCTATGAGCTTAGAAAGTCTATGAGGAATTGGAAGAAGCAGCAAAAACTGAATACACCTTCCATTCGCTAGCACATTGCAGTTACTAGCTACATCCTCAACCTTATGGTAACTCATACAAATCTTAATTTTTAGCTCCAGCAAAACTTTCAGTCTTGAGAGTTTCCAGAAACATTTGTGTTCCTCGATGAGAAAATTCAGCAAGCTGCAGCCTGAACAATCTACAGAGATGTGGTTTGTATTTGAAAATTCCAAACAAAACCTGGTAGAATTCCACATTTGATACATTGAAACATCTATATGAGCTCTTATCTACCGTGCCTGAAAAAGCTGATGAAACTATGGGCTACTGTTCCTCATGCAGGATCTGAATATCTGGTATACAGGAAACACAGAAAGGTTGTGGTGCCATTAATCCTGATTATAGACATTGTACAGCATGTTCATGGGTATCTGCTGACAATTCAGCACCTTCTGGAAAGCAGGTTAAACTAAATTCAAACCATGTAAGCTCTATCTTTCCTTCCTGAAGGTTGTTCATGAGAGTATAAAAAGTGACAAGAACTGTCTTGTGGCAGCCTGCTTACTCCCACATTTTAAAGTGGACTTGTTGCTGACAAATGAGGACACCCAGATCAACAGGTAAGATTAGAAGTAATAAGAGGAGCACTTTAGCCTGGGCATCAGGCAAGGGTGACTATGGGCTTACACAATCCAGAATTCTATTTTCTTCAAGCAGTGTCCCATTCAGATGCAATTAACTAACATTTTCTTCATTTAAACACTGCATAATGCATTCCAGGCTCCAACAGCCCAGTTAAGTGATATACTTTTTTTTATTTTCCACACTTAACATTCCCCACTGTCTCTCCAAAATCCATGCTAGAAGTCTTGTTGAAGGCAGAATTAAAAAATATCAGCAAGACCGAAAATAGCCAGAGCTATGGGTCTCCAGAAAGAAAAAGGCTATCAGACAACTTTTTCCAAGGCAAAGAATCCCAAAGGAAAAATGAGGACTCCATTGAGATTAAATCATCAGATACTTACAGCATGGCAGTGCCCTTCTCCTTATACGAGTTTCCCCAGATTTTCCATGTCTATTTCAGATATAACATGAGCATGCTATCCGGCGCTGCAGTTCAGCTGCTCTTAAGTATTTGTGGAAATGTCAGAACAGATAAAAGATACAGATTTTTCTGGTAATGTGCTTGAGGACCTGCTTAAGAACTGGGCTCTGGTGATATCAATGATTTTACTTTTAGAAGGAGACAGTAACTGTTTGACTGTCTGTTTTTAAAATTCTGAAAATTATTTGTATAGAATACTGTTGATGGGAGTGGGGTTAGGTTTAACTTGAAGTTTACAGTTCTGGTTTCATGTCCTGTACACTTCTTCTGTGTGTATTTCTTTTAAACCTCACTCGTTTATTTTCAGTATCTAGGTGAAAAATGTGGGGTTTTGTTGTTGTTTTTTTCAAAATTCATGCCATTGTTTCCTTCTCACCAAAGCAGAAAACAGGAACATAGCAGGGAGATTAAAATACTGAATGAGATTTCTCACCTGCATTCAGGTAAGTTTTTTGGTGAACTGATGTCAGGCAAATTTAAACATCTATTTAAAATTAACGTAACTGTAAAAATGTCATGTAAATTTAGCTCTTTAGTATAATTGTAACATAGTGGCAATTTTTTTGCTTCTTGTTGTTGTTGCTCCTACTGTGTACTTCAGGTTGTTTCCAACTTGAGGCAATCCCAAGACTGTTGGGAGTGGCAACCTTTGCATGCTTAATTAACTGGCTAATTAGTTTGCATGTTTATTGTAGGCATAGAGGGGACTGCCTAGAGTCCCACTTCCCCTTGCATGTTCAACACCCACTTCCCTTTGCATGTTCTCTTCCTCTTCCCCTGTTTGTTCTTCAGCTTTCCTGCAAGCATGTGGTCTCCAATCCTCTGGCAAGCATGCTTCCCTGTAAGCATGTGACTGCTTAATTTTGTCTTACTTTCTTCAAGAATTGAACCTGTGTAAACTATGCACAAGATTATGTGAATAAATCTTTTTACATACTTTTAACCAAACTGTTTGTGTTTATTTTGAGCTAGATTAAGTGTGTCTGGGGTGGAGATGATAAAGTGGAAACGGTAATTTGTTTAACCTCCATCAGTGCATTAGAATCATAGAATCATAGAAATGTAGAGTTGGAGGAGACCACACGGGCCATCCAGTCCAACCCCCTGCCATGCAGGAACACCCTCAAAGCACTCCCGACAGATGGCCATCAAGCCTCTGCTTAAAATCCTCCAAGGAAGGAGACTCTACTACACTCCGAGGCAGCATATTCCACTGCTGGACAGCCCTGATTGTCGGGAAGTTCATGCCGAGGTTCAGGTGGAATCTCCTTTCCTGCAGCTTGAATCCATTGCTCCTTGTCCTGGTCTCTGGAGCAGCAGAAAACAAGCCCTCTCCTTCCTCTACATGGCATCCCTTCAAATATTTAAACATGGCTATCATGTCCCCTCTTAACCTTCTCTTCTGCAGACTAAACATACCCAGCTCTCTAAGTCTATCCTCATAGGGCATGGCTTCCAGGCCTCTCACCATTTTGGTAGCCCTCCTCTGGACTTGCTCCAGCTTGAAAATGTCCCTCTTGAATTGGGGTGCCCAGAACTGGACACAGTATTCAAGATGAGGTCTAACCAAAGCAGAGTAGAGTGGTACCAGTACCTCCCTCGATCTAGACACCATACTCCTATTGATGCAGCCGAGAATTGCATTGGCTTTCTTGGCTGCCTCATCACACTGCTGACTCATGTTCAGCTTCTGGTCTATGAAGACTCCTAGATCCCTTTCACACATACTGCTGTCCAGCCACGTGTCCCCCATCCTATATTTCTTATTCCATTTTCTCTACCTAAGTGTAGGACCTTACACTTCTCTCTGTTGAATTTCATTTTGTTAGCCTTGGCCCAGCTCTCCAATCTATCCAGGTCATTTTGAATTTTGATCCTGTCCTCTGGCATATTAGCAACCCCTCCCAATTTGGTGTCATCTGCAAATTTGATGAGCATGCCCTCTATTCCTTCATCCAAGTTGTTGATAAAAATATTGAACAGCACTGGGCCCAGGACAGAACCCTGTGGCACCCCGCTAGTCACTTCTCTCCAGGATGAAAAGCAGCCATTTGTGATCACCCTTTGGGTTCGGTCGGTCAACCATTACAAAATACTCTGCTGATTGGGAGACGTATTATTAAAAATATCTCAATTCTTCAACAAAGACAAACTCTACAATGAGTTTTCTTGGCAATATTTGTTCAGAGGGGTTTTGCCATTGCCTTCCTCTGCGGCTGAGAGTGTGACTTGCCCAAGGTCACCCAGTGGGTTTCCATGGCTGAGTGGAGATGGATACCTTGGTCTCCTGGACTTTTAGTCCAGCATTCAAACTATTGTCTCTCTTATTATTTATTTAGCATTAGCAAATGACCCTCCCCTTTCCTCTCTTCCTCCTTCTCTTTCACCATTAATTTAACAACTGAGGCATCTTTGCAGCCGGGGCAGATGAGTTGATGCCCCTAATAAGACCAGAAGAAGAAGGCTAGTTTCCATGGTTCACTCCATAAGACCGTTGCTGGCAGAAACGAACTGCCTCAGGGTAGCAGTGGTGGCGGCAATAGGACAGGCAGGCTGACTGCAACTGCCACAAATGCTCTGACCTTCTTCCATATCGGAGGCAGCCAGTAGCAGCAGCACCTGGGCACAGGTAGCCCCTCATTTGGTGATAGAAGAAAAGGGATCATGCACACTTCTGCTTCTCAGATGTGGTCTCTATTAACTTCAGTTTATTTTACATGGAGAACTTGGTAGTTGAGCAGCAGGGGGCAGAGTCATTCCCTGTGTCAGCACAAGAAGCCTCCTTTAATATATCCTGATTCTATGACACTGCTCACCCCCAGATTTTTTCCAAATAGTTTCCAAACAGTCTTCAAAGGAAGCCCCACACACTGCATGTTACAGTAATCTAAACAGGATGTAACTAAGGCATTGTGTCACTATGGCCAGATCTGAGGTCTCAAGGAATGAGTACGGCTGGCACACAAGCTTTAACTGTGTAAATGCACTCCTGGCCACTGCCAAAACCTGAGCTTTTTGCACTACACTGTTATAGTGGTATTATTCCACTTCCAACATCCTGTGGAATTCTGGGCTCTGTAATTTACTGAGGCCAAAGAGCTCTTTGGCTGAGAATTCTAAATGTCCTTCCCTAAACTGCAAACCCCAGGATTCTATAGGATGTTGAAAGTGGAATAATGGCACTATAATTGTGTAGTGCAGAAGGCCCTAAGATTGCAATCCAAACAGAGGGACACAGCATGGGCCTTATTTCTGAGTGTACATGCATGAGAATCCAAAGCATACATTCCATGTAACAGATTCCAAGTATGGTAGATTTGTATGATAGCAGGGAAAAAAGATACTAGCAATTGACTGGCCTTCTGTTTATGTCAGAAGCGACACAATACATTGTGGCCTGACAGGATTGTTTCTGTCTATGGCTTTAGAATGTTCAGCAGTCACCTTTGGCCTGACAAAAGTTGGCATATGGAGGTGGAAAAAACAAATGTTAAGTTCATTCTCAGCCTGCAGGCTTGTGAAATTTCTCTGGAATCTTTCTGTGTATTTCATTTAACAATGCAAAAACAACAGCAGCAGCAACCTTTCTTTTCATTGATAAGCAAGGATTGGTTACTGCTAAATGGCAGAAAGCAACAAGATCTCTTCATAACATGTGGCAAAAGTTTCTTCTATGGGCTATTTATACCACTGAAATAGATTTGTCACATCAATGAATATACATAGAAATTATGAGTTGGATTCAATGTCATCTTTGTGCTACAGGAAAGTACTTCTGCTTGTGGAAGCTGGGGCACTGGATTTTCAGCAGGTCCCTGTACCTACTGAAATCTGTGTTCCATTTCACATATATTATGGGAGTTCCTTTCAAATTAGAGGTTGGGTGGGAGTTGTGAGGGTGGGTTTTTGGGGTGTGCAAAAATCAGGCTCACATATGCATCGTCACCACCACATCCCACTCAATACAGTTCTGACTATTGCATGGCATAAGCTTGATTCTTTCTGCATTTGACATGCAAAAATCTCCTCCCCCTCTTCTGTTTGTTTCCCCAGATACTTCAACAGCCAAATACGAGACAGTCAGTTTGTATGGAAATGAATGATACAGTTGTTTAAAAGCTGTTTGAAATGCCTCTTGTTCTACCGTACTCGTGGTGCTTTGCCAGAACTGAACAGCAGGTTGAATGAACAATTGAGAGCATGCGTGCAAACACTCACATCTTTCATGGCCTTCTTTGATGCTGGATCATATTCTCTCTTGGACTCCAAGACTCTAACACCTCTTCTGATATCAGCTCCAACTGATGATGAGCTACATCTGGCCTGTGAAATGAAAACAGCAAAACCTCCAACTCAGTCCAAGTTAAGTAGATCTTCATCATCTGCTCAGTCAACTTTTGCCAAGATGGATGGTACTGTGTCAGAACTCTGAACATTTCAGAGGTAGAATCCCATTTCCTTCTTAACTGGCACCTGTTTTCAAGTCCAGAAAGAATGAGAATGTGTGCTTCTTCACATGAAGATCCTTCCAGCCAACCTTTCTTAATGTTCCCATTTTTAATTGCCAGAAAGAATAAAAGTGGTAACAGTTTGTTCGTGATCATGCTATGCCACAGCAGGTATTTTGCTGTTTGTCTATCATGGTATCTCTCAAAATCCCAGTCTGTGTCACACACCCACAAATATACCTCATGCCGCCGCCACCACCTAGTCAATTCAGTAAGTTTGTTCCCATTATATTTCTTGGTCTGAATCGAATTTAGTATCCATCTAGTTCAGTACTCTGTGGTCAAAAAATGCTTATGGGTAGCTTACAAGCAAAGTATGATGCCTCTAATATAATCAGAAATATGCAGACATTGAAGACTATGGCTCCATTTTTTACTATCAAGGCTAATGTGTATTCTTATCCTACCTTTCCTCTAATGTGAATAAAGCAGTTTTTCTTCTGTTCACTTTCTCAATTCATTAACTCAATGTGGTAAGTCAAGCTAAGAGTAACTAACTTATCCCAAAGTTATTTAGTGTAGACGTGGCTTGCTGGAGTCTAGAACCTGGCTCTCTCAGTCTAACACTCTAAATAGTAGAATTCTAGTCCAGCTCTTTCACTACTATACAACACTGGCTCTTCAGTAATTATTGGCAGTTTTTCCTTCCATCCACTTAAACTCCAGCCATTATTTTCTCTTGCTTATTTTTGAACCAGAACATAATTTGCTTCTGGTTTCTCTTCAGATCATATAAATCTTTCACCTTTTATTATGTTTCTATTTTCATATATCTCTCAGTTATTAGGGAGGGGACAGGGACTGTGCAGCCCTCTAAATGTTGTTGTGCTGCAACTCCTATCAGCCTCTGCCAATATAACTAATGGTGAGGAATGCTGGGAAAGGCAAATCAAAACAACTGGAAAAATGCATGATTCCCAACACTCTATTAGAGAAAACTGCTTAGGGAAGAGGTTTTTATTAAGGCAATGTCCATAAATATATATGCATGAATATACATACTAGCATGTATGAAAATTTGTACAAATATTCAAGCAGACTTTTTTTTAAAAAAACAGCACTTGCAGACTGATATGAAAACAAGACAGACAGAACTTCTGCATGGGAAAAAACGCAAACATTACAGAAAACAAAGAAGATTTGTTCATTTCTGTTTTTTAAATAAGGAAGAAAGGATAGAAACATAAAATATGCATATCTGCTATCACGTTCCTTTTATTACTTGCTCATCTACAGAATATTTTCAACTTTACCAAGCCTGCCAAAATAGTGTTTTCACATGCAAGGATAAAAAGTGATGGTAAAACAATATTTGGCTATTGGTGATCCTTCCTCAGCTTGCTCTGAGATGTCCTATTTCCTTTGAGAGAACTGAAGGAAAGAAACAGTGGCCATTTCCACCCTACACTGTTATAGTGCTATTATTCCACTTTCAACATCCTGTGGAATTTTGGAGTTTGTAGTTTACTGAGGCCAAAGAACTCTCTGGCTGAGAAGTCTAAAGACTCCTCCCTAAACTACAAATCCCAGAATTCCACAGGATGTTGAAAGTGAAATAATAGCACTATAACAGTGTAATGTGGAAATGGCCAGTGTGGTCCCTTGAGAACACAGCACTTACCCCTAATATTTTGGAAATACTGAGAACATAGCTTGTAGCCTCCAATCTTTCGGGAAGGAAGCAAACTTGTGCATGAAACAAATGTGCCCATGTTGACAAGTTGTACAGGCATTCAGCGTCAACACTAAACTAGTCTAAATAGATAACAGCTTGAACGTAAACCCTTAGATTATCTATAATTTAAATTATGTGTCTGAAAGTGATTCCCTCCACTGCTGTAACAAAAACAAACAAACAAAATTGAGCACATGTGATGGAAATAATCACTTTTTCTTCCTCAATTTGTTCCTGACTCAATTTCTCACCACTTCTTTTGTTGTATCCCTAGTTTCTACTTCTTGACTGTAAGACACTTGTGAAAATAACCTTATCTTTATCTCTTCTAACTGACCAAAGCCTGGAAAAGTAACTTTTGGGGACAATTTGCAGCCACAGACTGAAAGATTCTGGGAGTCTGTAGTAAAAAAAATCCAAACTCTAAAAGGACCACATATATACATACATAGTGAATATTTTTTTTAAAAAAAAACAACTACAATATCCTAAATGATTGGTTTTCTTCCCTAGCTCTGATAAAAGCAAGCACTGATAATCTTCAACCTGCTATTAGCCATGTTTTAGAATACAGTCAGCGTCTGTCTGGAGAAGCACAAGACAGATACTTTGGCCCGAGATTTAAAATCTCCTCACATCTTTGTAGCTGACTGAGTTGTCCTTCCAATTCAGGGTTGAGGTCATTGGCGATGTAATCTGAGAAAGGGAGCATCTGTTTGAAAAAATACCTGGCCTGTGGATGTATTTGGGAACACTCTCTCTGTCTCTGCCAGTCTCTTGACCTTCATAGGCATGAAGGCAGACCAAATCCAGGAAGCACACAGGTATTTTTTTAAAAAAATCTCAAATCAGTTTTGGGTTCTGCCAAATGGGATGCAGGCCAGGAAGAGACAAAGGGAAAAGCAGGTCATATGTAGTGCAAACATGTAAGGACACCTGGGGGTGGCTGGAGGGGAAGACAGCAACATCTTTTCCTTTGAATTTTAGCAGAGATGAAACATTGTATTTTCCTGTCACTGCTGCCATGTCTATAAATAAATTGATTTACTTACCATGTATGGCTAGGGCTGCTAATTTCCAGTGTCACTGAACTGACAAGGCATGGATTATGTGCCTGTTTAAACGACCATTCTAAAAATATCCTTGGAGGATCACTTTTGTTTTCAGTGGACATTCAGACAGAGATTCTGCCAATGCTGACTAATATGCAGCTTCATCTACCTGGGGATGCATTGGCCTCTCACAGTAGATTATGGTGACCTTATCCCAAGAGACCACCATGCTCCAGAGAGACTTCTTCACGTGGTATACCTGCTTCAGCTTGCCTAAACAACATTGATAGCCATATGTGAAGCGGCAGGAAAACAGATGCTGTTTTTCCATTTGTGAAATCAAGTTGTTGGAAACCAGTCAGATTTCCAATATATGAAAGGCGTATCTAATCAACCCACACAGAGACGGTGCATGCTTTTTTCCCCTCAGAAATATTTGACAACATTTCCTACTCGTAGCACATTGAACAGTATACTAAATCAGAGTATATGTTGAAGTGGCCAGTGCCTGCCTCCATTCTGATATTCCTTTCAGACAACAGCAAATAGCACACTTTATTTTCATAAACAAAGAGTCTCTGAGCCCTGGGTTCTGGTTGCCAAAATGGCTTTAGGGAAATAATCTCTTACAAGTGCTGTAGAATTAATGAAAATATCTTGATTGTTAGACAATAGCCTGTTCTGTTAAATTTCTCTCATCACTTGACACAATATCTTGATTTTAAAAAAATAGGAACTCATGATTAGAGAAAGGAAACATACACTTTTCAGTGATCACAGTATATATTATTCATATTTTTAAGGACAATAATGGCTGAGATCCTGCATCAGCAGATAAAACTACTTCTCTGTAGGTACATCTCCCAATGCTACCCCTTACAATCTTCCCTGCAGATGCCCCTTGCAGCTCATCTTGCAGCTCCGTGTTACTGTGGCTGATGGGAGCTGAAGTCCAAAAACAACTTGGTAGCCATAAGTTCTTCATACCAAATGTACAGTGCTGTATATATGTGAGAGGTGATACCTTGAGAGGAATATGATTTGTCCAGTGTGGCTTAGAATGGAGGGCAGGTGGGGATATTACTAAATGGAGAAGAAAAATCCATCAACTTTTGTCAAGATGGATAGTACCATGTCAGTTCCACTTACTTGGGTTTCACAGAATTTCAGTCCACCCATTAAAGGTACCAAACCCTAACTCTCAAATACGTTCAGCACCTTGGACAGATCCTTTAAAGTTCTGATTAAAACTCAAACCAGATTCACTACATTGCTTACATCAGAGCTATCAGATGCCATCAGAGCTATCAGATGCCACACACATGTTGGTGTGATGCCAATGAAAGACTGTGACTTGATTGGCTTGTGGCTGAGGGATATGCCCTGTTGAGCTTATTGCTCACTGTGACCAAAGGGATGTCTCTAAGGTCTTGGCCAGCTTTTCATACTTATTTCAATATGAGCTCACAAGAAATTAACTAACAGTACAATCCTGAGTTTGATTTAACTTATACCTGATAAATACGTATAGGATGGTGGCCCTCGTCTGGATTCCAAATACAGTATGGACAGAATTTTGTTCATTAGTCCAGACTAAAGTATACCCCCTGAATCGATCATCAAATGATAATCAAAGACACAGGCATATCCAATTTATTCAATGGTTTTACTCTAACTAAGGACTAACAAATAAGGACTATATAGACAGATGTTATTGTGTGCCTTATGGTGATCCTAAGACGAATTTAACACAAGGTTTTCTTGGCAAGAATTTGTTTGAAGGGGGTTGCCATTACTTTTCTCTAAGGCTAAGAGCATGTGACTTGCCCAAGGTCACCCAGTAGGTTTCCACAGTTGAGTGGGGAATCAAACCCTGTTGTAGGTGTTGTCCTAGTCCAACACTGATATCATTACACTACATGGCTTTCCCTAGACAGACAGACAGACAGACAGACAGACAGATAAACAGACAGAGTATTTGTAAGAGAAGAACTGCCTAGAAGATAAGCAGTAAACATACGCAAACTCTTGCTGTATCTTGCCATTAGGCTGTCTGTTTATGCATTGACAAAAAGATGAAATGTACCACCAACAGAAGCCGAAAGGTAACATAGATTTATATTCATTTTCATATGCTGATTTATATGTATACAGATCTCCCTTCACTTTCACAGGTTTGACCCTCACAAATTTGATTACTTGTGAGAGTCTGTGACTTCCTCTCCCATTCTCCTCCTCCCTTTCCCATGCATTTTGCCAGGCATGGAGAAGAGAGACAAACATGGCCAAGAAAAAGGCAAGGGAATGGTGTGTGGGGGTATATCCACATGTTCTCCCCTCTGGAGCTCCCTCCTTGCATTCCCATGCATTTGGCCCCAGTGGGAGAACTCAATTCAAGGCAAAACACAAAGGAATGGACGGGGGGAAGGCTCACGGAAGCCTTCCTTTTCTCCTCTGGAGCTCCCCTCTCCCATTTCCATGCATTTTGACCCAGGGTAGAGAACTCGCACTGAGCAAAATGCAAAGGAATGTGGGGGGGAAGACTCACATGACCATTTCTTTTCCCCTCTGGAGCTCCTTCTCCCATTCCCATGCATTTGGCCCTGGTGCAGGGAATACATGCCAAGACAAAAAACACAAAAGAATGGGGAGGGGGGGATCAGAATGGAATCAGTAGAAAGAAAGTAGAAAGTGTTTCTACTTTCATGAGGGTTTTGCACCCTGAACCCTCATGAAAGTGGAGGCACTGTACATACAACAACAACAACAACAACAACAACTTCAGAGATAAACTGTCTTATGGCACTCCCAATGGGTGGGCAATTTCAAAGTCCTATTATTCCTCCTTATGGCTCTCCTAAACCAGAGATGGATTACATTGTTGTTGTTGTTGTTGTTGTTGTTGTTGTATGCCATCAAGTATGCTGATCCCATGAATTAGCTCCAGTCACCATGAGCCCTGCTTTCATTACTGATTCAAACCACTTATAATGTAGTTTGCCTTCAACCTTTCCAGCAGTATTGTCTTTTCCAATGTGTTATGTTTTCTCATTGTCTGTCCTAAGCATAGCAACCTCAGACACAGCCTTGGATCAGATATAATTTTTCAAACAGAGGACACATTCTGAGGTCTTAGAGAATTACTGTTCCTCTCCATATCTCCAGGTGAAGAGACAGAAAACAGGACAAGCAGCCCTGGGAGAAGAGAAGGTTTGATTCTTGATTTGAAGTGGCTTGAAAATTTGGTCACCCATCTCCACTCATTCCCAATTGGCACTAGGACAGCTTGACTCAGTGCAAATTTATATGCATATGTGCAATACTGGTATATCAAAAAAGAAAGAGGAATGCAGGGAAGGGACTGGAGGAAGAAATGATGGGTGTATATATATTAGAGCACTTTGCGTCATTTGGAGCCAGGCAAAGAGTAGAGTCTCTTTGTCATGGCTTGTGAGCCTTCTTGTTATAGAAGTTCTGTCATTTATAGGAGGGGACCCTTTCCCCCAATAATCCTTCCATAATACCCATCAGCACTGGAGAATCTGGAAGAAACCCTATGTGTCATGTGTGCTGGAATCAATAATTGGAACCAATAACTGGATTTAAATCAGGGATGAGAATCATGTAGCATGCAGGTCACATGTGGCCCTTTGTGGGTCTACTGTGGTTACTGTAATCTTCATTTACCATCTTGATGGGGATGGAAATCTATGTAAAAGTTAGTTTTTAGCTTTAAAAAAAAACAAACCAAAATCCACATATGCTAATTGCAAAACAACCCTTGGATGCCATTTCTCACAGCTTGTGGGGCCCCGTATCTGAAACAGCTCATGTTCCTCCCCCTCAAAAAAAAAAAAAAAACGTGCAGAGATGACTCGAAGAGATACAGCTGACTGAATGATCACAGGAGATATGATGCAATGAGTCCTTTGGGCTGTGTGTAAGTTTTGCTATGGCTTAGGGTCATAAACGAACTGACTGATTTTTTTAAAAAGGAAAGAGACTATAAGAACACTCAAATCACAGTGCTTTGAAAGTCACTTGGGATCACGTAACCATCTTTCATTTGCATTTCAGAGTAAACTGTTTATACAAAAGCAAACCAGGGTTTGTAGGGTTTTGTGGGGGGGGGGTTTGAGAAAAAAAACACTTTAACACTGTAAAATATGGCAACGTTTTATTTTTATTTTTTGATGGGGGAGTTAATGCATTTTAGTGTTGTATCCTGTTGAGGGTCATTGGTTAATTAAAAGTCTGATGTGTGTATACAGCTGATACTTCTCACTCTAATGAAGAACATTAATTCTAGAACATGTGTGGCTACAGTCACATTGCTACAAATTACTACAGTCTTTCCTTTATCTGCTTCCAAGAAAGTCTCCCCTGGTTAGTTAGAAAGCACAAGAAAAAAGAAAGAGGAGAAAAATTATGAGGCCTTAGTTCTAACCAGCATAAATTACATGTATCAATCAAAGGAGGCTTAAATTAAAATACACATTTGGCAAACTGATATGAATATGTTGATCTCATCTGTGAATCAAAATGATTTAATGCCAGGACTGACCCCCTACTGATCAACATGAAGGTCACTAGAAACTGATTGATTCTCATTGAGAAATGTTGTTCTCTCTGTTAAAGGTGCAGTTTTATAATGTGTCGCTAACCAGTAATTCTAATATTTGGCAGATTGATTTATTTTTACAAAGGAAAATGGAACTCATTGCTTTATTTATGTAATGCAAAACAGATAGCTAAATTAAAAAGTTGGGGGGAAAGAACCCATACATATGAACATGGTTTATGGTTCCAGGCTGAGGGCATTACCATGTGTTCATAATATTTTCCAATCCAGAAAACTACTGTTTGATAAATAGAATGTTACACCTTTCAGGTACGGAAGGGTTGTAAATCAGTCTCCCCTTATCATCCCTTACATGCTTTCTGGAGATGTGGATAACTACTTGAGCATCATACATTACAGGACACGCCTTCCCAGTCTTGGTGTATTCCTAAACTATTTCAGCAGGTCTCAGCAAGCAGATATACAAGACCAAAATGTTATTGAAAACAGAGTTGTATCCTTGTGGCTTAGTATTAGTCATCCCTTTAGCCAGAATCATTTCTTAAAATGTGTGTTTTCTCATTCTGAAAACATTGTCATTGGGTACTTATTTATTTTCATTTTCTTTTAAAGTTGTTCCCCAAATGAGAGGCTAAGATGTATGTCTTACTAGCGTATATATTCGGTGCTGCCTGGGATTTTATTTTCTAATAGGCAATACTTGTTAGAAAGATTTGAGATCTTGTGTCTCTAATTCCCCAAACTGTCTTGTCCAGTACTTGTAACTTTTCCCCATGTTCCCCAATTCAGTCTGTATTCACAGTTATTAATATACACAGGTGGGTTCCTGAGGGAATACACTCCCCTCCTCCTTGCTGCTAGGCCTCATCTGCATAGCAACTGGCCTATTCAAGACAGGCACAATTGACTGAGGCCCAAGAGTTCTCTGGCTGAGAATTCTAAAGGCCTTCCCTAAACTGCAAACTCCAAGTGTCCATAGAATCTTCTTAGACAGCCAATCATATGTGGTCTTTGCTTGACACAGCCAATCATATGAGGTCTTCACCTGACACAGACAAACAAACTTTGATTTGTATATATTAGATGTATAGATGTTTGTATGTCTGCCTATATTAGCTATAGTTGCTTAGCTACTTTAATTTATGGGTTTTTAAAAATTCTTTACTGCTAAATACATCACATTTATTGTTACTTTCCTGGTTTTCTTTGGACTGCTGCTTGATTAGAATTTACAAAAGGAAAAAATGCAAAATTTGAATGTGAGGGGGCATGAAACTGACAGATTAGTTCATTCTCAGGAAGGAGTAAGAATTTTATTTCTGTTCCTTTTTATTAAACTTTATTCTAATTCATAAAACTCAGGAAAAAGAAAGTTAACAAAAGTGACCACCCCTACTGTGATGAAAGTTCCACCAGGGCCACCCCAGTGAGCTTCATGGCTAAGTAAGGATTTGAACCTTGATGCCTTTAGTCTTAATCAGAATTCACATTCTGGCCCCTAAGTCACACCAACTGTGCAACTAAAAATGTTCAAACAAACTGAAGTCCTGCAATATAGGTGTTACATAGGGGTCACATAGTCCCTCTAACTGGTCCAGGTTATGAGTTTGGTTGCAGTGCTTTGAATCAGCCTAAGTCCATTAAGAGTCTTCAACGATACTCACATGAGCACAAGATAACATTGTAGAATATCTGGGGGGATGGAAGACAGGTGGCTGATAAGGACAGGGTTTCTGTCACAGTTGTCAGAAACAAGGTTTTTAGGAGCAGCAGTTTTTGTGATTCTTGCATGCCAAGCTGCATCTGTCTCAATCTTCTCTTCTATGCAATGCTTAGAAGTAATAGCTGAGATCCTACAACAGGTTTGTGTAGTATCATATGTGGAGGAACACATCGGCTGTGATAGGCAACCCTTGCGTTGAACAGCAAAGTTAAATAACGGAATGTGCAAGTGAATGCACGAGTGAATGAGCAGCCAAAGGCCCAAGGGGATGTACTGCCACATACACAACTGAAAGATTATTATAGCCAGTTTCAGCAGGGGCAGAAAGATATGCATCAGCTGAGAATGCATATCCATATGCATAATGGCACTGCATGTGCAACTCTGCTGCTGTCACCTTGAACTGAATAATATCTATTGGACAAAAATGTCCAAGTCCTCCATAGGGGATCTTACGAATAAGACACTCACTAACAGCTATGAATTATTTTTTAAATCTCATATTGCATAATGGAAATCTAAAAAAAACAAACTTTTAAGTTTTCTCCTTCTGCACAACTATCAAAGGTGCAAGATCCTCGCCGTACATTTCATTTGGTTATCTTGAGTTTTATAAATGACTGGAGTTCTGAAATCATTGAATAATTCAAACTTAGATCTGAACTTGTTTTCATGTCATTTGCAAGCTTCTCAGTGAGCCTGGCCAGGCTTTGAGATGTTTGCTGGATGCCCTTCCAGCACTCCCACCACTCTCAGGAACACAACTCGTGAGAGAATAAGAGACGGCTTTCTCCAAAACTGTTCCCAGATTCTAGAATTCCCTGTCTAGGGAAGTGAGCCTAGCCACCTCTCTGTTCTTTTACTGACAGCAGACAAAGAGATATATATTTTTAATCAATCAGTTTTGGGGCAAATGACCAGGTCCTCTGAAAGGAGCTTCTTATTGTATGAGTGCTTTGCTTTTTTTTTGCTATTGATGTGTTTTAAATCTTGTCATTAATTGTGTAAAACTATGTTTTCTATCTAATTGTGTTTTAGTATTGGAATTTGTTTGTCTGAACTGTATATTCGTTCACTCTTTTTGTGAGCCACCTTGAGTCCCATGAGAGGGGGAGAAGAAAGGCAGGATACAAATCCACTGAATGAGTATATAAATATATGAACTCAGAAAACTCTGTGTGTGCAGTCAACTAGTATTTTCTTTTGAACTAGGTCAAGCAATCATTTGTGTTTCTTTAGAATGAGAGACACATCTTTGGAAAGTCATGAAGGGGCCCATGGATTCCAGGCTGCCTGTGTAGTTTCAGAACTGCAAACTACAGACATGCACTCACAGAAAGTTTTCTAGTTGTCCTTCAGCACATCAATCTCTGAGCTGGATTGCAGTATAAGCTGCTCTGGCAGAAAAGGAGAAAAACAACAACTCATGAACGTTGACAGGAGAATTATCTTTCATCCCTCCAAGCCTATTCATTGCAGTGGGCAGCAGAAAATGTACCCTGCTGTGTCCGCTGAAATGAGTTTGGTCAAAAATATCTGGGCACAGATGGTAGGTAGGAAGGCACACTTTGTCACTTGTAAAGGAAAATGATTGTGCATGTGAAAATGTCTGCTCAGGTTTTAAACTAGAACTTATTTTAAAGAAAGAATGTGATATAACTATTTCATTTCAGCATCCACAGCAGTACCTTCACATGAGTGTTATTAAGCTAATTGTAAAAGGTTTCAAAGACAAAAAGACTTGTTCTTATAAATTGGTGACACAAGCAGAGCAAGCATAAGAGGAGATGTGGCAGCAGGATGACTGAACATGGGATCATGGGGAACAGATAGACCAAATCACTGTATGGCAAAGCTTCCATTTGGGCCTGTCAATCTTTGTGACACCTCAAGAGGATCAAATAGCAGTTATACAAATAGGACAAACATTGACGAACTTTCAGTTTTGGCCATAGCCTGTGATGCATAACTACATCAAATGTGCAAGCACACAACGTTCCTCTCCAAAATTTAGGAGTATTTGTCAAAGTCAGTTTGATCTGAGATTAAATTTTCACTAGCATTTCTTCTTACTCTATCAGCAATTTTACACAAACTGGGCAGCTGGAACAGTTGAAGAAAATCCAGTCCTGGGGAAAATGACTGGACAATAGTTCTGGAAACAATTGTGCCTACTTATGGCCATTCATTCAATATGTTCCACAATATACTGGGTCCCACAAGTGGTCTCCACAATATAAGTGGCTAGTGGAAGAAGAGGATCCTCTTCTATCCCATGGAAATAGTCCCCATATTGTTCAGTAAAAATATACTTTCCTAGACAGTAATTATTGGTGCTCTCTCACCTGTGCACCAGGCTGTTAGCTGGTTTGCCCCTAGTCTCTAAAAGGGGAGAAAGAAGGTAGGTGCTGGGTATCCTCTAGAAAACAGAAAGTAGGCTTAACCAGTGGAAGTCAACCACCAAAGGAAATTTAAGGGATAACCCCTCTTCCTCAGACTACTCAGAATGTCTTCCTGTTCCATCCTCCCAGGGATGGGCTACACATTCAACCTCACTATTTTTGAGGCCACCTCTTTCCCACTGCACCCTGCTGTTGCCACTAGAAGGACACCATGAAAATTAAGCACTGGTGGGGGGGGTTAGTTTTTTTTTTAAAAAAAAAAAAACCCTTCCCTTATTCCCTTCTTTTCTGGGAAATGGGAGGAAACACCTAGTCCAGCCAGTCTGCAAGCCTCTGAAGGCTCTCTTGTACAACCTCACACCATAGAGAGCTATTGCTGTGATGGTAGAAGCAAGAACTTTGCTGATTGCTGCCAAACTGCAGCAGTGGGAGTGTAGCCCTTGGTGGCTTAAGAGGTCCATGTGTGGGCCCACCATCACCAAAACATTGCCTTTTGGCTTTGAAAGAATCTCCCTTTACTTCATGCTATCAAGAATGGAAACTGTTCTTTATTATTAATGGGATGATTTGCCTTTGTTGTTACTGCCATAGTAAATGGATGTAATATGGTGAACAGGCAGGAACTGATACTAAGTTTACTTTGGTGAACACCATGACAGAGTGCTAGGGTAAAATCCCCCTTTTTCCAGCTGACATGTGACTGATAGCAGGCAAGATGGAAAGTAAGCTACTATGACCATAGGCTCATGGCTTTAGCAGTTCTGTAATGCCTAGACTCTTAACTTGTCATGGGGGTACCATCAGAGTTTTCTCAGAACTCCACTGTATAAATAAAGAAAGGACACGCTCAGACAGGTTAGCTGACCAGTCTGAACCCAATGGGCTGAAATGGAGTCATCATGAACAGGTGGACAGTGGGACAGTTTGTCCTTCCATTTTCACCTGGAGTGCCACAGCCTTCATTGATTGGGTGCTGACTCAAAGCTTACATGTTTTTCTCTCATTACAGGTGCCATTAAGTCAATATATCTCCTCATTGACATCTCCTGTTTTCTTCCCATGGTGGGGTGCAATGTGATAGCCTTGACTATGAATAACATAACATGAAATGCAACATCACCAGTACCCATGAGACATTTTGCAAAAGGGTGTCTCTGTGCTTCCTTCTCCTGTAGCTTTTTGCAATGTTTGTATGCTTCCCAGTGTAACCCTCACTATTTTAATTATCAATCTGTTTTTTTTTCCAAAAACATGTCTAATTAGAAGAGTTTAAATCCCTCATTATAGCATATTCTCATGCAGAACTTGAAATGGGAGTGATTATGAACTGTTCTAATAAACACCAGATTTCCACTCTTTAAAGACTGGAATTATTGTTTATATCAGTATGCATATTAGTTTATCTCAAGATGTGTTAGATTACATTCATTAACTTCACATCTGCAGCAGCAGACATTAACCATTTTTGTACACTTCAGTATTCTGAGTTTCTGAATGTTTATTGTGTTTCTGATTATTTGCT
Organism: Ctenosaura bakeri; assembly: GCA_948474755.1. NCBI lineage: Eukaryota > Metazoa > Chordata > Lepidosauria > Squamata > Iguanidae > Ctenosaura > Ctenosaura bakeri. The sequence goes on along the minus strand of CAOLHI010001004.1, from coordinate 308,021 downwards.
GTAGCTACAAACAGACTCTGAGCTTGGGATCTAACCTAAGTAAATTTATATGCTTGCCTTTCACTGATTTTAGTTATGGGTGTAGAGAAATTTTTCCCTTTGCATTTTAATGTGGACTTATTTAATTTTGCACTTTTGAATTCATGTGCAAATCAAAACTAAATTATCCTTTGAAATTTACACCTATGAATTTTGCTGTGGAGTTCTCCAATGAAAAATATGTATTTAAGGGAAAATAGAAAATACAAAAATGTATCCTGAAAATAGCATCCAAAATACCTCATACTAGGAAAAATTGCTTGTAAAAAAACCACATATATTAACGGAGTGGGGGAGGAATCCTTCAAAATGTATTATTGAAAAATTAGTTAAAAATTATCCAATTAAAAAAATCTTGGAGCTTGGGATAAAAGAAGTTGAGACTAGAAAAATTCTCATAGTTCAGGATGAACTGAACTATTATTAGAAAAACTTAGACAGATTTCTTCATCTAGGGGTTTAAGAGGGTTGTTAACATTCATCTACTAGCACCTATACCAAAGTTGGGCAAGCCCTAGGAATGTATCCCCAGGAACTTTCATCTGAAACAGGAAGCGGCTGGATGATCACTTCTGGTTTCAAAACAGTGCTTAAAAAAAAGTTTGCTATGGTACTACTCTCTTAGGCCATTTCCACACTACACTGTTATAGTGCTATTATTCCACTTTCAACATCCTATGGAATCCTGGAGTTTGCAGTTCAGGGAGGGGCATTTAGAATTCTCAGTAACCTACAAATGCCAGAATTCCACAGAATATTGAAAGTGGAATAACAGCACTGTAACAATGTAGTGCGGAAAGGCCCTTAAGACTCTCAAACAGATGAGGCGCAAGATACATGAGGTCTGTAAAACAAGATGATGTAGAGAAATCCACCAGGAAGCTCTATTATAAGAAGCCCCACTGAATTTAAGGGCAAGAATATGAGAACTCCTAAAATTTACCACAAACTCTGCAATTGCACTTATTGTTGCAATGGGTCTCAGAGATGAAAACTTCCCTGTGAACAGCTTATGCAGTGTGGGTTGTTTGCCTTCAGATCCTACTCTGTCTAGAGCACCTTGATGGCAGGCTTTGGAAAGCAGTCCAAAGAAATCATGGCATCAAAAACATGTCACAGCATGAGAGATGCTGAAAAGAAGATTAGTATGTTTACAGTGATCTTTGCAGACATTCTATTTCCCAGTTCCTTCATTCCTATCAAACGTACAAGTTTTGCAGAAAACACTAGAATATGTGGAATGCATATTATCCTTTATGTTGATTGTGTGCATATGTGATCATTTATTTATTTAATATATTTTTGTGTTATACTCTTATCTTGCCAAGAGCCTAAGCTTTACCGGTTAGGGCTCAGTTACATATTAGACATAGTAGACTTGAATGTATGTAAGAAAACTATGGGAACTAAATTCTTCATTGCAAAACAAGATTATCAGGGGAAACTGTGGAGAGAAGTATGTTTAGCAAGGTAACAAACGGTTAAGTTCACACTTGAACTCACTTTAATCATTTAATTCTTGTGTGAAAGAATGGATAGAGGGTTTTTTCATGCACGTTAAAATGATTTCTTGTATTTAGAGACTTTGGGGTTAAAAATTTCACCCCAAAACCCCACAGCCAAAATGCTCCTTTTCCTTTTACACACAGGTGAATAAATTTGTGGCAGTTGATAATTTGATGAAGAAATCTGCTAATATTCTTTGTATATCCAACAATCACAAATGTTGCTTCTCCTCTCCAAATTTTACATTTCATGTAGTGACACTGATTTTTGAACTGTAAATGTACAGAACTCAAAACATTTAACTTTGAAAAATACGTACAAACAAACTGTAATCAGTGAGAAAATGCATACACAAGAAATACTTATACATTAGAAAATGTGTATGATACTATTGCTATACACAAACATTCATGTGGAAAAAAATTCATAAAGTCTCACAACCTGATACAAAAAGAGATTGGGAAGAAACTGCAGGTGCAATTAAAAGAAACAAAATGAACACAACAATGATTTAATATCCCTAATTTATGTATAGATCATGGCTTGGTATATGATAAGGTGCCATGAGAGATTACTTCATCATGTCTCACAGCGCTTGTTTGTGTTGAGTGGTATTTCTTTTAGAAATATATTGGTTATATAGGGTATGCTCTAATAACTGTTCTATTCCATCTCAAAAAGCAGCAAGTATCTACATACATGGGAAAATGAGGATCTTGTCACTAATCTCTCAAAATACAGCAATCAGCTAGTTGGATTTGGAGTGGGTCCTGAACATTGTGTTGAGAGATTAGTGAAAAGGTCTTCATTTTTCTGTACAAGCAGACAAAGGTATATCTCAATTAACAAAGCCTTTGACTATGAAGTTTATTTTTTTAAAACAAAATATTTTTATGCCTGTGTAGCCCCCTCTTTCCTCTTTGTCTTCTGTTATCTGGAAGATTTTTAGCAGCTTCAACACTGGGAGGATGATGAAGGAGGGATGGTGAAACATAAAGTTTCAGAGTCAAGTTGCAACTGTATGCCTACAGTAAAAAATATACTAGGAGTACATCTGAAAAAGAATGGGATTATTCCGTTTCGCTCTAGTTGATCCTACTGTAGGGGTGTGCCTACATAATAGGCAATGTATATAGCAGCTGCCTCCATAAGCCCTTATTGAGCATGTGTGACCAGCAAAACAAAGGGAAAAAGAGAAAGCAGATAAGCCTGCCTCACCAGCTACCCCTGGTATATTAAAAATCATAGATCTGTAAGTTTGGCATTAAAAATGAAAATCATAACAGAAGTGATGAAAGAAAAGGTCCTCCTTGGATGCAGTTTGGAAGAAGACTTCAAGCGCTATGTAGAAGGTTCATATGTTTTTGTTTATTTATGTAAAGCTTACTTCACCTGGGTGTTTCATTTCACATGGACATATTTGTTTTGGATAAAACGTTTCCTGGAATATGTTGAACTGCTCTTGTTTTTTGTGGTCAGGAACTTTCTGTTATTTGTACTCTTAGTACTCAAATTTTTGTGAATCAATCTCCACAAATACATCCATTTTGTTAAATGACACACACTTGTACTTACTGTGTCCTGTGTCCTTTAGAAAACACTTGTGCCCCAGCAGTCACCTGGATTATGGAGACACTGGTGGATAACTAAACTTCTGTGCCCTGAATTTGTCCATCTACTTTACTACTTTCTACTCTTGCAGTAACTTGACTGGCTGAAGGGTCATTACCAGACATTCTTTTAAATGAAAGTGCCAAGAATTGAATGTCTGCATGTAAACCACGTATTAGCCATGTGAGTTACTGATTTTCCCCAAACATACAAACTCTCTCCTAAATTGGATTCTGATTTCAACAAAAACTCTAGGTTTTTGGCAAAGCTACAGTTCTGTTTACTAAACTTTTTTAGGACAGAAGCGGACAATTCTCCTCACCTCTGTTTCCAGAGCTTGGAAAAATGACTTTGCTGGACTGCACTCACACAATCTCCCAGTCAAGATATCCCTCAGCTGTGATAGCTGGAGAAAACTGAGAGTTGTTGTTGGGATAAGTGACCTTCCCACTAAGCTCTGCATCTTTGCATCCAGTACTTGAGTTATCAAAAATTCAGAAGGCAGCTTCATGGTATTAAATTAAAATTTTCATAAAACAGTAGGTTATAACATTTAAAAGAAGAAGAAGAAGTAGAGTTTAACGGGTTTTATGATTTGGACAACTTGTTCAATATTGTTAGCACAATATTTCATTGGACAGAACTAGGCTTCAGACTTAACACCCCATTAAAATGAATGTCAGAAATTCACACCTCAACTAGCACAGTCTGTCTGGAAAGCAGTGCATTTATATATGCGATAAAAGACAATGTATTTCCCTGCATACTGAAAATTGCATTTATTTCATGGGAATAGGATTTTGTGAAAGAGGTGGACCACTAGAAGCATTTGTGGAAATACCTGGAATTCCAAGCCTGTTTGCTGTTCTGTTTTGTTTCTAATGGTTAGCCATTTGGCTGACAATTTGACAATATTACTGTGAATTTTAAAATTCTCTTTCGTTTCCTTTCAGCCAAAATGGCATAGGCTGATAACCTTTGGATTACATTACAGAGATTCTGCTCTTTGTTTTGGATAATATTCCTCTTGATGTTTTTAGTACATTTAGGGATCTGGTTGTGTAATTATTTGCCTATACTTGTTAGAAACAAAGTGGTAACAACATGTATATAAAGTAATTAGTGAGAGGGGCTAAAGTAATTAGTGAGAGGAGCTAGATAATACCTGCCCTTTTGTTTTCACACCCCAGGATTCCAGAGGGTATTGAAAGTGGAATAATAGCACTATAACAATGTAGCACAGAAAGGCCCTTAGTCTCTTTGTTCCCCTTTGTCCATGAGACTCCAATCGCAAAAGTGGATGCCAGCTTACACCCACACATGACAGTCAGCATTTTAGGGGCTCTCCTAACCAAATCTGAGTCATTCTCTTTTGCCTGTCTCTTTTCCTATCCTGAGATGGGTTCCCTGAGACAATAAATGTAAATTTTCGTGTTTCACCTTACAAGAACATCCTGAGTAATTACTCCTGTTTCTACCACATGCTCATATTGCACTAGCCCTCCTGCAGTCTGCTTAACTTAATACCAAATATTCCTATAATACTAATACAGGTGAAATTTTGGGCTGGATTTCTGTGCTTTAACAGAATTTCAGCAGCACGTATTGCTTATGTGTCCACCTGCTGACATTCCCTCTTTTATATAGCCATCGCAGGTGCAAGAGCCCTGTTCCATATTTCACCCAGCAATCCCAATCCTGATTTCTGGATGGAGCCACACTACTTCTGAAAACAGCAGGTATACGTCTGAGGGAAAGGCTGTGTTGCAGCTACAACATACAACTTGGTAGTCAAGTAGAATTCCAATCCAATCCTGACAGAAGGGTTATTTTCCATTTCTTGGGGGGGGGGTGAAAAATCACATCCAGGAAATAAAGTGCCTGCATCTCACTCCCTACAAAACAAGTAAATTCATATACCCATTTTGATTTCCTTTTCCTCCCTTTTCTTGATATCATTGTCAAACTATCTGTTTGCCCCCTGCATGGCCAACCTTATGCCACTGAAACTCAAATTTCCCTTGTTGTGTTTAGGCTATCGATAACAGCCTTGCCCTTACCCCAGTACTGTCCACAGATCCTGTGGTGATATCCCTTTAAGGGATTATTATATTTCAGAAGAAGGACTCTGGAAAGTCAATGTAGAAGAGTGAAGCCAAATTGGGAACAAGAGACAGAGAAAGAAGGAAGCAAGAGCTAGATGCATAAGGAAACAGGGAGAGGAAGCCTAGACTGAAAGAAAAAAAAATACTAGGGAAGATTACCATTCATTGTAGATAATTGCATACAACTGTAAATGATCCCTCAGTACATCAATACAAATAATATAACTGTGAATAAACTGAACTAAGAAGATACTCTGGAATCTCAGTGAGACAGAACAACTTGATTCCTATTAGGAAACCCATAAAGTCTCACCTTTTGGTCTATAACTTCTATTAGGAAATATGACAAATATCCTGCTAGTCCAGTGCTAAGAGTGGTAAAGCACAAAGGTGTATTCTTTACTTTTAAGTTCAATGAGTGCCTTCAGTCAATTTCTCAGTATATTAGTCACAACATACAATCTACCATGTGTGCGCCATTCTTCTGCCAAAGTATTTCCATGCCTGTCAAGTAGACATGCACAGATGCAAGTTTGCAGTACATATGTGACTGAGCAGTTCCAGTAACAGAAAATAAAAGCAGCATGATGATTCAGTTGTAGCTAAGTTTTTCTAATTTGCAATTTGCAGTTGTAGAAAGGTTTTTTCTAATGTTTAGCTCATCTCTTCCCCCCTGGCATTTTAATAATTGCACCTACTGAACACAATGAAAGTAGCGTTTTCATTCTGACATGGCCTGGCATCGTTTTACTCACTCCTACATACAAAGTACTTTTACTCACTCCTGCATACTAGAGTGTACTCTAGTTAAGACTAGCACCTGGATTTAGGACAGAAAGAAAGCACTGTACACTCCTGTCCTTAAATGATGTTTGCAATTTGTATAACAAGAGGGGAGAAGATGTATTAGCATAAAGAATTTCTGTTACAGTATTCTTTAAAGATGTGGATTATTCTCTAGATCACTGCTTCTTAAACAATTCATCCCCAATGTGCCAGAAACTGGCACCATAATTGTGTTGACTGGTTACATTTGTTTGTTTCTTTCCTGGAAGCTCTTCAGAGATTGGCCACAGATGGATCAAGCACAAGCACTGGTCCATGGATCGGCACTTTTGAGTAGCACTGGTCAGCCAAGCAATATTGAAGCTAAGCATTTTTATTTCAAAAGTTTATTCATTTCTCTTAACAAATCATAGGAATCCTGCTATGGCTAGATAATGTACTTTGTGATTACTATTATTGTGACCTTCTTATTGTCTGTTTTCTTATTGTTCATGTCATTGTACATTTTCAAATTTAAAAAGAATGATTACACATAAGATTACATCCAGAATTCCTACAAGCAGAGTTAGAGGAAGATGGACAGGTGATTTTTTTGCCCATTCCCACCCAAACCCCATCCCTACAACATCCACAGGTACATTCTGGGTTGTTGCAGGGCTTTTTGGAAAAACTGTCTAATTTTCAGAGGGAAAGGAGAATTGACAAAAAATTCTTTCTCCAGTGGGAACCAGTGCTGGAGTACAGGCCCTTTCTGAATGGAAGAAATTCTAGTGCTTTCCTAAATAACAAACCCTAGGAATCATGGCAGTTAAAGTGGAATCATAGTGCTATAACTGTGTAGTAAAGAAAAGGACCCAAATAGTGCACCACACTAGCAGCTGCATTTTTCCAGGGTCATATAGCGGTAACAGCCAAAATCTGATTTCTTCAGTGACTTGGTTCTTTCATATGCACTTCCTTCCAACCTTTTTCCCCGTGGTGCAATCACCATACTGATCTAGTTGCCCCAGCAGAGTGAACCAATAGGATTCTCGCCATAGTGTTAGATTGTGTGCATGAGTATATACGGGCATTTGTTTGTTTACTAATTGATGACATTTTATACCACTTCTTGGCCAATTTTCCAAAGTATAAACTACAAACGAAAACAATTAATAAAACCATTAAAACAGACCATTGATACAACAAATGTTAGTGGCAAAAATCCATTCGAAAATGCAAATAGCAGAACCAATAGAAATCAATCATACCGCTTTAATAGTACATCAGAAAGAAAAAAAAGAGTGTCTTCATTGGCCTGTGGATTTAGTGAGATAGTCAACCAAGGACTAGTGAGACCACAAGTCCTATTTTGCAGAAGACAGTTCTGTGTTTGAAGGGTTGTTGTTGGTTTGAAGCCATTCTTAATTTGAAGGGTACTGCAGTCCAAAATCAGTTATAAAAAAGAGAAAAATGGCCATTTCCGCATGGGCATAAAGAAATGGTGCAGAGTGTCCTCCAGGGAGGACGTCTGCACCTGGGAGTGGACTGGGTTGGACCTACTTAGCATAGTTCTGCATCTCAGCCCGCTCTGGAATGACCCGAAGTGGTCGTCCAGCGTGCTTTTGAAAGACCGCTTGAAACAGGTCTTTCAAAAGCACGGAGCATGCCACTCCATGCCCACACTCCGGTGCAGATTTGCAGGCTCGCACCAGTGTGAGCCTGCGATCTGCTGGGGGCAGGCTTTAGGTTGGCGAGCTTCAGCGGTTGGTGGAGAACCTCGACCAACCGGAAGCCGCCATTTTCATCCCCGGAGCAGTGCGGAGCGGCGGTCAAGCACTGCTCCGGACCAGCCTAGACCCAAGTGTGGAGCCAAGAAGTCCGGTAAGTACCGGCATGGGGCGATTTCCTCGCCCTGTGCAGAAATGGCCAATATGAAAGGAGAGTAGAGCAGCAGGAGCCTTTAAGTTGCACATCCACATGAGAAACAGACTGAGCAAGCAAACATGTCACCTGTGTTGAGGTGTATTCCATTTCATTTTAAACTGAACTGGAAAACTCTGGGGATTGTTGACCCACAACTCTCACCTTCTTCACCATTGTCTATGTCAGCTAGGACTGCAATCCAACAACATCTAGATAAGAGCCATTTTCCCATCCTTAATTTATAATTATTATTTCCAAGTTTACATTCACACATATAAATCAGTATATACAGTTTGTGTTGTCTATTTGTCCTCTCTTTTGGTTATGTGTTCCCTGATTGTTAGTAACACTTAAGTGGCCATTCTCTCAATGTGCGACAGAATAGTAGATCTACAAAACTAGCACCAAAAGGCCCTGCTTCTTTTTGGATACTAATCCAGCATCCAAATGAGTGGATAAAATCTTCTTGAAAGATTCTGGAAACTGATCTGCTGCTAAACAATAGGGCTACAATTCTCCATTAATTCTGTTATAAAAGGAAAGAACAAATACTCCTAGCAATTTTCTACTCTGCAAGAATAGCTTCAAAAATTTCACAATTTTCACAGAGTACCTACAGTTCAGGAAAATTCTGCACAAAAATCACACATGTTTTGATCAGCAAACAGCATTTTTAGCACAGGAAATATTATTTCCACTCAGATGTATTATCCTCTGTGCAGAAACACTGTCTTGTACGTAAATAGATAGATAGATAGATAGATAGATAGATAGATAGATAGATAGACAGACAGATAGATATGCTGTGGTTAGAATGTTATTATTCAACACAAAATTTGCAAATGGGGGGTTCTGCTGAAAAAAATATATTTCTGTGCAGGTATATTACTTTCTGCACAGAAAACACTGTTACTCGAACAAAAATGCCATGTGTGAATGTTGTGCATTGTGCTCTGAAGATTCTCATCAGGAGTCTCTTTGTCGGAGTTTCCTGACACTCTAAGAAACACTTTTTTGACAATTTTTTAAAAAAAAATATTTTCAGAAATTCTTTCTCTCTCTAAAAAACAAGGAAAGAAGGAAAGCACTTTTCAGTTTCAAATATAAACTCTTAAAGGTAAGGTGTGTATCTCTGCCACCTTTTGCTATGACATTGAGGAGACTGGGTGAATTTGGGGGCTTTGGAATAGGTAGCAAAGGACAGACCCCCCCATAAGTTGGGAGGGGAACATGGGCCCTTGGCCCCTGAAGTTGCCAACCCTTGCTCTAACAGATGAACAGTGCTTTTAGAACGGATACCACCCACCTCTATGTGCAGCAATGGACACACATCTCCCACCACTGTTTTGAGAAAACAAGCCAACAAACCTGAATCGAGGCCCGTAAGTAAAAGCAGAAGGTGTTTCTCCCTTCATGCTCTAATATTCTGTCTTCAGATTTGTTAAAGCAGCTTGGGGGAGGGCAGGATACTTTGGGGTGGGAGGAGATCCTCTCATAAGAGCAATCACCTTCAGTATCAGAAACAAAGCAGAAAATTGAACAGACAATCTAGCTATTTTATTGCCCAAAGACATTATTCATATCCCTGACACATTATGTTTTTAATTAAAATTGCACATGAATTAATTAAAGTGTTCATTCAGCCCCCTTTTTTTCCTCGTGGATGCTTTGTTACTCTCCCAGTATTTGGGTAAAACACAACGGCTCAACAAACGGCTGCCTTTATCAGCCTAGACTTCAGCTGACAGACTGTCATGTTCTCTACACCTTTATCTTTCAGATGTTCTAATTTTTTTCAAAAATGCATCCCTCAGTGTAATTTTTATTCTTCTGCCACCAGCACCCTCCACTGGTTATTCAGGCTAAGGTTTATTAAGTAGACACTGTCACACAAGACAGAACGGCTGCAGGAGAAAAGAAGCAACTAGGCTATGCCCACCCCCACACTGTTTCTGGAAATATTTAAGAGGCTTTTTGCTACATGTCAAAATTACACATCATATAACATGGCTAGACCAACAAGCACTCTACTAAATGGAGGTAAGATTGATGAATTCATATGGTGAATTTTGTAAGAGAAGGTGTTTCCTATTGGTGGACACTGGTCTTGGGATCACTTTAATGTTACAAAAGGAAAATTGTATTTGGAACAGTTCAGGAGCATCAGGATCACTGTCACCACAAAGACCATCATCATCACCATCATCATCAGTTGATATAACAGATTCAGGCGTGAGTTGTGAACCTGATATTTTTACCTCAGCTACAATCGGATACAATCAGTGAATTCAAACTCTCCACCATTAGGCAGAGTGAGGATGCCACTACAAGCAGGAAATTTGGTGTATCATGAAAAGAAAGCAAATTTTTAGTTATTGAATCTATTGTTGTTGTTGTTTTTTGTTTTTTATTACCAGGGAGGAGGAGAGTTGCTGGGTGAATTTTAGTCTAGTCTAGTCTAGTTTGTTTGTTTGTTGGCCTCATGTGCCAAAATAACTTTGCTGATTTTGGCTACTATGCACTTTGACTTGTGCGGATGGAGGATTTTGCTACTTCGTTTCAGGCAACATTTGGAGGAAAGGTGGGATAAAAATATACTACACTGGTATAAAAACAATTATAAAAGCAAAATGTCTTGGAATAATCCTGCACTTGTTACCCTTAGCTGAGCTGGAATCATCTATTCCACTTCAGCCTCCTGCTACTAACAAGACAATGACAATACTGATATGTAGAGTCGAAGGCTTTCACGGCCAGAATCCATTGGTTCTTGTGGGTTTTTCAGGCTTTGAGACCATGTTCTGGTTGTATTTTCTCCTGACGTTTCGCCTGCATCTGTGGCTGGCATCTTCTGAGGAACTCCTCTGAAGATACCAGCCACAGACGCAGGCGAAACATCAGGAGAAGATACAACCAGAACACGGTCTCAAAGCCTGAAAAACCCACAAGAATCAATACTGATATGCCTTACCTGATTATAATAAGGATTCAAGAAGTGAAGATATGATGTGGCCTTATAGTCAAGAGTATTGGTTCATCTGACTTAGCATTTTAGCAGATGGAGGGAGATTCTTGGCAAGTTTTTAATGTATACGTGGGGTTGGAATTGGAGGAGCCAAACCACTGTGTTTTACAATAGTTTTGAACCATGGGGGGTGGAGATTGGGGAGAAAAAGAATCACCATGAAAAAATTGTTTTATGTTTTTGTGGGTCTGGTGGTTTTTGGGGACAGGGCTTCAGATGCTGCACTTCAGAGTCCTAAGAAACACATGCAACCCAAGAGCCACACTTTGCTCACCCATGTTCTAACACATTTAAAATCACACACTGAACAGCTAAATGTAGTAACCAATTATTTAATCAAACTGTATGCCTTATACTGAACCAACCAGGTAGCACAAGTCATAATTCAGGATTGATGGTTTTTTGCATCTCAGGCCATTTCCACACTAGCCTGTTAAAGTGCTATTTTTCCACTGTCAACATCCAATGGAATCCTGGGTTTTGCAGCCTTTGAGGCCCCTTCCTAAACTACAAACCCCAGGAGTCCATAGGATGTTGAAAGTGGAATAACAGCACTATAACAGACTAGTGCAGAAGTGGCCTCAGGAAAAAAGATTATTGAAAATAGATTGCATTTAAAATCATTTGCCAAGTTTTTGAACCTATTTCATCTTACATTTACACCCCATTTTTTTTAAAGCAGGAAAGGGAACACTTATGCTCAGACCACAGGCCATGAGTATCAACCCATTGGGACGTAGGACCACCTCAATAGACATTGATTGTCTTCAGAGTATTGGAGACATCAATACATAGAACGGTTTAAGTTTCCCTCTGCACCATTGTAGACAAGGCTTTGGGCTGGTTGAATTTTTTGTTTTCTGTATCATTTCCTTGTATTTTGCGAATGAAAAGAGTTATACTCTGATATATGTATCCATAAACCGGCACCCTTTTGATCTGCAAATCCCATCAGTACTGATCACTGGCCATGGTGGCTGTGGCTGGTGAAACTTGTAATCTGAAATATCTGGAAGGCTCCAATTTAAGGAAGATTGTGTTCATCTTTTTTTTAAATTATTTATTTGTATCCCGCCTCTCCATATGGATCGAGGCTGTGAACAACTTACAAATAGCATGTATTTCGAAACATTTCTATACATGCCCCCAACAAGCTGGGTACTCATTTTACCGACCTGCGAAAGGATGGAAGGCTGAGTCAACCTTGGAGCCGGGCAGGATCGAACTCACAACCTTGTGGCTTGCAGTACTGGCATTTAACCACTGTGCAACCAGGGCTCCATAATCTTGAAGGAGAACTTCTCCATACATGTGCCTTCCTGAGTTCTGCTCCTCTCTCTTCTATCAGTCTAGACACTATGCTGAGGGAGGATGTGAGAGAGGTTCTTCTCTGCCATGGCACCCTAAGTTATGGAATTGTCTCCCCTTGCAGGTCCAACTGGTGCCAAAATTGCTGTCATTCCACTGCCAAGTGAAAATATGGTTATTTACCAAAGCATTTGGGGTCTAATTGGTGTTACACATGGTTTTAAATCACTTTAAACTATTTTGACTGTTTTTATCTATCATTTTAACATATTAAATTCTTTAATATGTTTTTAGCTTTAAAAAAACTGTCTTAAATCCGATTATTGGGGTAAAGGCAGGATAAAAATGAATAAAATAATTACATGAAAAATAATTTTTATTTACATTGTTGTAAGTTAGGTTGGCTTTATTGTGTACCATCCTGAGATCTTTAGACAGAAAGCAGGATACACTAAATAAATAAATAAAATAAAATAAATAAAAATAAATTATGCCAGTGTGGGTAACTTCAACTTCTATTCCCAAGAACTGGGAGGAAGCAGTTGTGTAGGGGTTAAATTAAGAGGTGACTCCTCCATCTACACTCTTTGCTGAATTCAAAGACTACCTTGTCTTTAATTTTTTCCCCCAGAATCATGATACCTAAAGAGTCCAGTTTTGTTCCCAAACAAATTGTTTGAAATCCACCCTCTTCAGAGTAAAATGGCCATTCTCTCAGAATACATTTTGGAAATACAGGCAAAGCAGACAGCTTGCAGAGGAACATCTATGAGTAATTTGGTCCTCCTCCACAGTCTCTCAGCCTCCACACCAACTCAGTTAAGTCAATTTGATTGAACTGAAGTCAATTCTGTGATAATCCAAACACTTTGTCTCAAATTGGTTGTGTATTAGACAGAGACATTGTGCATATAAAGAAGAAATATTTCAGTGATGTCAATGCACAACCATGTATAAATAGCTTCTCACATTGTCTGGAAATGTAATGTCATTTCAGCTCTCTAAGTTATTACAATTTCATACAAGAAAAGTAAAATGAAAATATATCTATGAATAATTTTCACTCTTAAAGGACTATTTTATTCTACCACAAATCTGTATACGGTCCTTAATTGTTAACACTTGCTGAACAACCTCTTCTGAAAGTAGCTGTGATTTTCTTCGGAGTTGGACAGGATCATAAAAAATCTTTAAAACATTTTTAGTAGATTTAAAATGTGGAAAACTACTAACTATAATTTTAAATAATGCAGCATAAGTCTCAGGGATCTGAACTGGGAATGTACATAAATGAAGTGTCTGGCAAGCTCTGGATGGAATATATTAACCAGACTGGGGCAGAGGCAAAGCTTAGCAAAGTAACCTTTTTTACCTACAGTTAACCCACAGTCATCAAGACTAGTAGCCATGTTGTCAAGGTCAGAGACCCAGGCGGCAAGCCAGCCCAGAGAAGGGAGTGGGAGAGCTAGCAGAGTCCTGCCAAGGAGGAGTCAAGGAAGCACTTACTGAAAGGGAGTCCTTCTACCTAAGCCAAAGCGACAAGCAGAAGCCATAGTCAGAGTTCCAAAAGCCAGGGGTCAGGAGGCAAGAAATCAATCCAAGGTATCAGGAGCCGGGTGCTGGTCGTAGCCACTGAGAAAGCTCTCTCCCATGTCTTTATAAGACAAGTCTGGGAGGAGAGAAAGCCCTCCCACCAAGGAGTATAAGATTCAGGTAGGCTCATATGGGGAGATACAAGCTTTCAGACAGTCCGGACCTAAGATGTATAAGCCTTTATAGCAATAGCATTTATTTCTATACCGCTTATCAACTGAGTGTTATCTAAGCGGTTTACAACGTGTTTTTAGCTAATTGCCCCCAACAAGCTGGGTACTCATTTTACTGGCCTGCGGAAGGATGGAAGGCTGAGGCAACCTTGGAGCCCAGCAGGATCGAACTCACAATCTTGTGGTTGCAGTACTAGCATTTAACCACTGCGCCACCAGTGGTCATAACTTTGAATTGCTTGTTCCAGAAACAGACTGGTAGCTTGTTTCAGCAAAGAAGTTATATGGTGCCAGTTAGATTTCTGATTGGTTTGTAAGATTTCAAATAAGGAATTGGAAAAGTTGAATTCTCAAATATTGTAGGTTGCTGAGCTGATATCTGAGCAGTAGTCCTCCTTTTGAAATATCCATGGTGTTCAGCCAGTGACCTCCTAGTGTAGATCCCATGACCACCACACCAGAAGAAGTCATTTGTGTCTGTATGATTTTGCTCTACTATAATTCTTGAGAAATGCATGGGAATTGTAGGGCATAAATGTTTTATAGCAAATGTGGATGCTTTAAACAAAAACCGGCTTTGATCCTATTTAAAGACACTTGCTCTTCTCCATAGGCCTGTGTGCTCACTGTTGGTTTCCATGGTTAAACGTAGCCGATTTACATATTAGCTTGCCGATTGTCTCCCTACAACTGCACTAAGTCAATGACATCATTTATTAGAGAGATAAATGAGAGCAATTAAGCATCATGACTGTAGCTGCTGAAACTTTCTGGAATGAAAGTGTTATTAAAATGACAAAGTGCCCAGCAGAATCTAGTGAAGACATTTAATCTCTCAACTCTAGCTGGTCGAGTGACCTCTGGCGGCCCTTTTCAAAGGTATGCTCTTTCCACATGCAGGTATACAGAACCTTGAGTATGAAATGGCAGTTTGATGAACAGTCACCTGATTTTTAAGAGCGGTGTTATTCAGAGTTAGGCAGGACAAGTGATAAACATTATCCTTTCATTCATATTTTTTTAATGTAGTCACTTTATAACCAGCTTAAATCCTGATAAATGACATTTTCAGGAAAAATGGTAGTTACTTGTTGGCATGCCAGGGTAGCTGCTTTTTACAATATATCAAGTGTTTCTGTTCAGTCCATCATTCAAAACTGGGCTAAAGCTGCATGAGTACTTGTTTCTGGAATTATGTTGCTTTCCTTTCTCTCAATTTTCAGGGTGCAATGCTAATATTCCACGGATGGTGCTATTTCCATTAGTGGAAACAGGAGGGGATGGTTTCCCCCTGCCCCACAGTCCCTTACAAATGTTCAAACTCTACTCTAGAAGATAGGGAAACCTCCAGGACAGATTTTCACATGGTGTGGAGGACTGCAGGAGGTAGAATAAGAAAGTTTTCTCATATAAGTGGACATCCTATAGTCCAAAGCTAGATTTAAACATCTGTTGCTCACAAATCATTAGGAGGAAGTAAAACTTTGACATCAGAAGGAAAACAGTCTCTTTTGCCTGAATCCACATCTTTCCAAACCATATATCTAACTCTTAAGACTGATACATGCAGACAGAAATGACTGCCTTTCTGAGGGCAGTGATATATTTGTGGCGTCATGTGCAAAATGGAATGTACATTGACAATAAAACTATGTGGAACAGGAACAAAAGGGAATTAAATAAGGAGAAAATGAAAGAGAAAATACTGAAGGACTAAACAAAAAGTTGTATACAGTCTGTCCACCATATCCATGAGCTTGGAATCAGCAAATTTAGCCTACAGCAAATTCAAATGTACATTTGTGGTAGGGAGTGCACTAGCTGCTTGCTTCTTTTTTTGAGGCAGCAGGGTTCCCTCGCAAAGCAGAGTGAGCAACTGGTGCCATTTTTTAATACTGTAGAGGCTTACTGTGTAAGCCTAACCTCATGTGGCTTCACAATTTCCAAGTCTGACAAGGTGATGCTTATACAGTAAGCCCATACAGTATTAAAAATGATGTAGGACAGTAGCAAGGATGGTAGCAAGCACCACCTGTCAGGCATGCCATATTCTTCAAGTTTTCTTCCCTCCAGTGACCCCAGCTGATATGCTCCCTGGAGGAGGAGAAGCCTGAAGAATGTGGCATACTTGGCAGCTGGGGCTTGCCACTACCTCTGCCGCTGCTCTGGTCCTGGAACCAGTTCTTCCCTCACAGATATGGTGGGCCCACTATATTATACAAACTACCATACAATGGCTATAGAGGCAAGAAAATTATATTTCCTGTTAGGGGTGTGCAAGGTTCCTCTTATTTATTTGAAAGCCATATTTGGGAATTTGGACTGTCACCTGAGCCATTTCTGCACTATCCTGTTATAGTGCTATTATTCCACTTTCAAAATCCTATGAAATCCCAGGGTTTGCAGTTTAAGGAAGGGCCTTTGAGGTCCCTCCCTAAAC
The DNA here is from genome assembly GCA_948474755.1 of Ctenosaura bakeri. Lineage (NCBI taxonomy): Eukaryota > Metazoa > Chordata > Lepidosauria > Squamata > Iguanidae > Ctenosaura > Ctenosaura bakeri. The sequence continues at coordinate 291,530 of CAOLHI010001004.1, read as the reverse complement.
TGCAAACCCCAGGATTCCCTATGATGTTGAAAATGGAATGATAGCACTATAACAAGCTAGTCCAGAAATGGCCCTAATTTCAGTCATGCCTATTCAGACTAATCCAACATGCTTTTCAGATTCCATGTTTCAGATCCCAGAGCTGGATCAAAATTCAGAAATCCAAAATTCCAGGCCTGACTGAAACCATATCAGTCATAATGTTTCCAGTTGTTTACTTGATTAAAACATATGTAAAATTTGCCCCTTCAGAGCACATCACCTGTCAAACAGCAGACAAATAACTGTAAGAGTGCTGTGCTAGCTGCTTTACACTTGCTCTCCCCTTTTTGAAAAAAATGAATGATATTTTTAGAAGTATATACATTCAGCTTTGTACTCAATCTGGCTAGTTCATGTTTTCTTTCCTTCTGCACTCTGTGTTTGTGATATATGCAGCAAAAGACTGTTTGTGTGCGGCCAACAAACGCAGTACAGTCAGAGAGGGAGAGAAGAAAAATAAACTGAAAAGGTAAAAATTAAAGAATGGAAATGGTCTCCATATGTCCCCAAATGTCCCCAAAAACCTTTAGGGATGCAATTTCACATTTTTGGGGGGCGGGGGAGAGCTGGGCCATCTTAAGTCAAACAGAAGGTTCCCCCATCCCCAAGAAGAGATGACAAGAAATCATTTCCTGACCTCTCCTGAGTCTAAAACAGTCATATAATAGAAACACTTATTTGAAAAAATGGTTTGACTCCACCATTATATTTATGTACATTATTTACTTTTTTTTTTAAAGGAAATCATTAATCCCCTAGATTATGGTGTTGCTTCTTTCTTATTTATTTATTTATTATTAACATATGCAGTATTGATCATTCTCTCTAGATACTGACTGAATTACCTGAAAGGATTCAAAGAATGGCTAGGTGGCTCTCAGCAAGGTGGGGGACCAGTGGCCCTCCAGATATTATTGGACTCGAAAACCCATCAGCCCCAGTCCACATGGCCAATGACCAGGGAGAGCAGAAGCTATAGTATTACAACTACATCCAGGGTGTCACAAGTTTCCCATTCCGGCTGTATCATCCTCCTCACTTCAAGTTCTAAAAAAAAGGAGCATAGTTAATCTCCTTGGAATAGGGTAGCATGAGTGGCTGAGTATTTAAGATGGAATTGCCTCTGTGAGAGAGTAGCTTTTCACAGTACAAATATCTACATACCATAATTTTTAATGGGCAAAAGATGAATCCCATTATGTACTAAATGTGAACATGTTCTATATATCTTCACTCAAATTGTGAAACTTATTTAATAGATAGCAACACTTCCTTATACTTTTTTCATGGCCTTGATCCCAGCTATTCCTGTGGCACAATCAATGGACAAAAATGGTTAATGGGATACGCATTTGCATCTGTACTACAAGACAAATAGCAAGGCAAATTGCAACCCAGCACAATGCAAAGACACCAGTGCTTCATAACTATAAAAAGTTCTTAATTCAGCAACAAAACTGTGCATGTAAGTTTGCCTTCGCACACAGATTTCTCTTACTGGATGAGATTGTTGGCTGATGGACAATCTATGTATTGTGCTGCTGACATTTGTGGCACTAATGTCTTGAACCATGACAGGTTGAACTGGTGTGATGTCATGGAATGGTCATGGACAATTCTGCTGCTCAGTGAATAAAGTGAATGGTAAACAAAAACTGTGAAAAATCATTGTTTGGTTAGTACTAAGCCTATCCATAAAACTGTGGAAACATTAGCTATGTTGAGACCTATTTTAAAAATGGTTGGAAAGCAACCTTCTATTTGAAGACATTCTCTTTTGAAGGTGTATGTGGTCCAAATCTGGTTTAAAGACAAAGAACTACATGAAGGTATAGCAAAGGCCTTGAAATAGCTATCAAGAGACAGAATCTGGAGCAAACGGGCAGAACAAACAGTCACCTAGGGCCCATTCACACTACACAGTTACACCACTATTATTCCGCTTTTATTATGATGGTTCCATCCTATGGCATCCTGGAATCTGCAATTTAGGGAAGGGTATTTAGAATTCTCAACCAGAGTGCTGTACTGGCTCAACGGATTACAAACCCCAGGATTCCGTAGGATGGAACAATGGCAGTTAAACTGGAATAACAGTGCTATAACTGTGTAATGTGAATGGGCCCCTGCACACTATAATGAAATGAACTACATTTCTATTTGAATAATAGTAATGAGTCCTAAATTTGCATATGTACAGATATATTATATTTGTTAATCTTATGAAAAGCTGTGTCCTTCTTTGTATTGTCCCTTGTGCCACACTTGCTATTTTTGGATACTGTGTAGGTATCCACACTTTTCAGTGCCAACGAAAACTGTTTAAAATTATTCAATAACAACCAGGTATATTACACTAGTATACTGTAAAGATCTTCCTGTAAGCTTCAGAACTGAGCAAACGGGAAATATATAAATACCCAAAATATTCCATTCTTTTATATTTTAGAGCCAAATGCTTTCTTGATTTCTGATGGAAATAAAGAGGGGAGGGCATACATATGCTGCCTCTCACCTTCATCTCACCTTTGTGCATTCTGATATAATATGGCAGAATGACTGCTACTATTTAATTAAACAGAAATCTGGATTAACTCCAGCTGCAGGCCTTGTAATCTGTCATGAGTGTGTTGGAGAAAGGCGGGTGTCTCCCCCTTTCGGGCCATATTTCATTTCAAGATGGAAATCTGTTCTCCTTCCAATTGATCCACACGCTGCAATAAAGGTTCTCTTCCCTTTGAATAAGGAAAGTGTCCATTCCCAGTGTCTTATGAAAATCCAAGCACAGCTTCATTTGATTACATATCTTCATTTGATTACATATCTTGCTTGATGGCACACACATATAGAGAAAACATTCTAGCATTTTTTTAATCAAGATCTCTGAGGGATAGGTCACCTGTACAAATGTCAGTGCTATCCTATACATTCTTGCTCTCAAGGAAAACTCACTGTGTTCAATGGACTTATTTGAATGTCAGTTCAAGCCCTTACTGAACCATGAAACTCCCTAGGCAACTTCCAGCCCATCACTCTCCCTGGCTTACCTACTTTGCAGGGTTGTTGTGAGAATAAAATAAGAAGAGGACCCTGTAAACCACCTTGCAGAAATGTGAGATCGAAATATCACCAATAATGTAAGAATCAAAGAATTCTACCCTAGAACCCCAATCCTATCCATTTTTATTTTAACTAACACGGAATTCAGTCCCAGGTTAAGTGACAAGATTGTAGTTCACAAGAGCTCTGCAGAGAGATTTGGAAGACCAGTGAACTGTGAGTTGCCGGGATGGGGTGGACAACACTGTACAGGCCAAGAGCCCATTTCTCCCCTCAGACCTTCTGTGACTTGCACCCCCTTGCCTTATGGCAAGCCTAAATAACTCAGTTTTTCTTTGCAGGCCCTCTCAAAATGGTGACAGGAAGTGACATTGTATCACTTCCTATTGCCATTTTGAGAGGGATTGCAGAAAAACGGAGGTCTGTGTGAATAGTACAGGATTCTGGGGTGTTTGTGTGGTATGAGTGCTTTCCCATGTTTTCAACCATTTATTTGGAAGGCTTTCTGCATTATTTAGGGGGAAATGCTTGAAAAGCATGCCAAAAATTTAGAAATATTTTGGTGGGTTGAGGGTTTCGGGGATGGTAGGGAAGTTTGGGGGCCACAGAAGTGGATTCTGGGGGCCACATGTTCACCTCGGGCTATACTATGCCCATCTTTGTTCCAAGAGAAGAGGATAGTTAACTGTTCCACCTGTAATGAAAATATACAGTAACTCATATTTGCTAAAGCTGCTGTCTTCTGTTCTAAGAAATGAAGACACAAGCTTCAGTGCTTTCCTGAGGTGAATAAGCTTATAATATTTAGTAGAAGATAGCAAGGTATATTAATACTTTCTACCTGTTTTTCAAGGATCCTCCAGAAAAGATATATGAATATAGAGAAAAGAACAGTGGGAGCCATATCAGCAGTCTTCCTCTGACTGAAAGACCCTGGAATTGCCATTTCCCTGAAATTCCATACACCGCACGGAGCTTACAGATGAGGTAATTAAAAATGCTTGGGTTTAGCATGATTTGAGGTCTGCTTTCCAACTTTCACCTGCCAAAGCAAACAAGAAATAAAAAGCACTCTGTTCTGAGTGGGACAAAGCCAAAGTTTGAAGGGATCATTTCCCCCTTGGAGCACAGGATCATTTGCTTATTTTGCTATAGACCAACATGTAGATGAGACCATGGAATTATAAAGAGTTTGCCTCTGGTGTTTAATTTTAGGCCAGCAGTTTGGTGTAAAGTCTGAAAAAACACTCAGCTATAGTTTTTTTGCAAGTGAGATCTGTAAAGAAAAAAAAATATTGGTGTGAAGTCCGTCTAGTCAGGATGCCAGTCAGCCAGCTAGCCCTTTTCCATGACATTCCATTCCATTTATTTGTTTATTGTTTATCCTGCCTTTCTTCCAGTATGAAACCTAAGGCAACTTACATTATAGATTAAAACAAAATACAGCTAAAAACCAGTAAGAATAATATAAAGCAATTAAAAAACAAGAAATGTTCTTGCTGTTCAAAAAAGCGATAACATTTACAATGTAGAAACATTTAGAGCAAGACAGTGTACACAAAGTGGAGCACACCTGCACACAAACACAGTAAAAATCTTTCTGTAACCACCAATTAATAGCCAGAAGCCTCTCTGAATAAAAGGGTCCTTGCCAGTGAAATGAGAGCCAAGAGAGAACCAGCCCAGCCATACATAGGAAGGAGTTGCAAAGACTGGGAGCAGCCACTGAGAAGGTCCAAGGGTGTCCTCTCGGTCAGTTTTCTCCATCCCACTGTATGTGTCCATGAGGCATGCTTAGTCCTCAGTGAACACCTTTCAGGATTGGCGCATCAATAGGAGCTAAAAAATGTTGGTAAAATCAACACATACTTGGGCATATAGATGGTGTGTTGATTTTAAGAATAAGGGAAAACGAAAAGAAAGTTCTCTTTTCATTTCTCATGCATTTCCTTCGGAACCAGCTTAACTTGTGCAGGTCACAGAAAAGTTACCAGAAGAGAGAGGGGGGAGGGGTTAGATTGCATCCGCATACCTTTTTAAATTGCACATAAAATGGAGGTCCTGGTTTGCTTTTGGAAAGATAGTACAAGGTTTAAAAAAAAAAAAGAGACTTATCCAGGATATCTAGTACTTATAATCAAGAGAAGATCAGCTAGATCTCTCATGGAAAGCTATGAAGAAATATATAGATTGTGTAAGTCCATTAATTGCTTGTAAAATAGGGATCCATACTTGCCTGAAATATGGCAAATCTTACTCCTTGAATACCTGAAATGTTCGCTCAACTTAGATAGATACCATCATAATTACAAGCAATAGAAGACTAGCTAGCTATCTCCTAGAAAGCAATAGTAAACAAGAATGAATGGTTGCAATCAAAACAAATGAAATAGTTCCAAATCAATTATGAAAATGAATAAAAAATAAAATAAATGAATAAATGAATCAAGTGGGTTTTTAAATAATTGAGCAAAATAATTATCTTTTATATCCCTTGCTCCGATCTTTTCATTCATCAGTCAACTGTTAGCATCATGCATTGGTATTTCTAGTCAGTCTGTTTCTAAAGACTAAATCTCACTCATTTGTTTTAACGTGTATGCTCACAGCATGCAACCATTTTATTCAGTCTTCTATAGTCCTTCATGTCATGCAAGGAAGAGGTGCCTTTGAAAGAGAGGTTGCTCTTCTCTATTAAGAAGAGAATCAAGACTGGGAAAGGGATAAAAGAGTTCTGGTACAGAAAGGCTGCAGTTAAAATTGTATCAATATTCCTGTTATAAACTGACAAACACAGAGCTCAGTGAGGTCAAGTTGTACATGCTTGAGCTGACATGCCAATCTGCCAGCAGTCATATGGTTCTCATATGGCGACACTCCACAGATGCCAGGAAAATGTGAGAAGTTTCTGGCTCATTTCATTTCATTCTCCTGCATGCCATGTTTTCCTGTGTAATATACATCTAATATATATACATACCAATCTGTTTTTCAATAGTGCTGCTAAAGATGTTTCATTTTTTTTTCTACCAAGTAGGCATGCATCTTTGGAAAGAAAATGCTTTTCTCCTTGAATGTTAGGAAAATTGATCAAAAGATCCTATTTGACCGCATTTTAGCAGACTGAAGGTGATAGACATTCTATCAAGGATGGGAATTTTGTCTCTCTACAGTGCCTTGTATTCCTCACCATTGGCTGTTCTGGCTAGGGCTGCTGGGAGCTGCAATTTAATTTTTGGAGTGCCACACAAGTCCTATCCCTGGTTTAGGCTATGGGTTGACTGTAGTCTTAGTCCTAGCCAGGATAGTCCCATTAAAATCAATGAGACATATTAGCCATAATTAATGTAAGTCCTATTGTGTACACTGACTCTATGTGAAGTAGGACAAAGCCTGGATCCAGCCAGTGGACAAATTCTGACATTCTTATGTGTTTCCCTAAATCAATCAAGCAAACAAAACTTGTTGACCTTACAATAAGGATATTCTAATAAATCAGCTGCATACTAAGAACTTATCCACATTTCAAGAGATGACCAATGCCTCAATGCAACACCACAATTGCTACTTGCATCTCTGTATCAACAATGTCACAACTCTGTTTCTCAGACCAATGTGATCCAATCATATCTGCTAAATAGGCCATAATAATTTGTTAAAGTTAAAATGCACAATTTAGAAATTGTTAAAATATGTATTTCCACATTTGATCATCTTAGGAGCTGTTTAGCATCTTTCGTGTCATATCCAATGCATTTCAAGCAGGGTTTGTTTGTTTCCTTCTTTCAGTGTCAGAGGTAATGAACACTGAAACATATACATTAAAATAATTTTCCAGTTAAGATTTGATTCTAGAGATGAGGAAAAGACTTAAGTCTTGGGTAAACATTGTGTTCCAGTTATCATGCTATTGTCATCTGAACTGCATGTATTTTTTTTAAAGATACCACTGAATGAAAAATTAGAGATGCTTAGATCCTACGGAAATTGAAAGTGTGCTCAGACATTTCATTTTTTCTTTTGAGATGCTAAAAAGCTTACATGGCTGTAGAAAGTGCTTTTCTTTTCTTCTGTTCTCCTCTCCTCCTCCTCCTCCTCCTCCTCCTCCTCCTCCTCCTCCTCTTCTTCTTCTTCTTCTTCTTCTTCTTCTTCTTCTTCTTCTTCTTCTTCTTCTTCTTCCTCGTCCTCCTCCTCCTCCTCCTGTTCTTTTTCTTCAGATGTGACCCAGCACTGCCACACACAGCAATCTGAAATTGATGACTTAAGCCACATTAGGCAGACTAGGTAGAGTTTTTCTCGGAATTCTCCATCATGGGAGATTAGGGTGGTTCCCTCCCTATTGTCTTTCTGTTGGTGGGCTAGTTTCTCACAACCAACCTAGCTTGCTGTGAGAACTTTAACTATACACTCTACTTTATTTTTTAAAAAAATCTCTATTTTAATTATTATACTTTTACCAATTTTATGTTTTAATTTTATTGGTTCTGTGAATGTGTTGTAGAAAGGCAGCATATAAATTGAACAAATAAATATGGAGTCAGGCAGAGCAGTCTCATCTTCAGCTCCACATGTCTAAAACGGACAGAACATGATGAGTAACTACAGTACCATCATTCCCTGTCCAGACAGTGCCCTACACTGATCAAACTCCTGGAATATAGGCTCTTTCTGATAACACCTGTCATTTACCTGCATATTAAATCTGGCCCCTGATCAGGGCAACTTGAGATAAAATGGGGCTGCTCTGCCCTAGAATTTTCCTTTCAAATTCCCTCTCAAACTGCCACCCTGAGTTGTGCTATGTTACAGCCATGTCAACAATCATATCAAATGTGATCAGGGTATGCTCAGGTTCTTCCAAGCTTTAGGTTGATGGTTCAAGTTGTGTTGCTTACATTAAATACAGGTACTTAATGTGTGGCCACACAATGGTTTCCTGGGCCAGCTACAGGGCACATAGCATACCATAGTCCTGATTAATCCTCTGTCATTCCACCTTTTCAGTTGCTTTTAAAATGCCCTAGTTTCTCTCTTTCCTCCCACTTTTCCCTTTCCTCCTCAGCGTACTTCAGTTCCTGCAACCTGAGTTCAAAGTACAAGCGTAGAGTATGACACAGCGTCAGTTTCAGTTCACAACAGAGGCTTGGTGAGTTTGCTAGAATCAAAGGGCTCAGCAAGCCTAGCATACAGTAGGACCAGCTATACCCAGCATGGCAATCTGCTTAGGTTTGTTACCAAACATTAGGGTAATAATGAGCTAAGCACCCTGAAGGACAAAGCTATAGGCCTTGGCCGTCTTTAAAGCTAGGAAATTATCTTCATGTTGTTTGGCTGGAGTTGCTACTTCTAAGAATATGAAAGGACAAGGGGGAAGCTAGCAGTAATTAATGGGTTTATGTGGTTACTTTCCCCATTCTTAGGTCAAGAATACCTTGGCACAGCTGTAATGATATACATCTGAGGTAATTTTATATTTTTAGAAGATCTGTAGAAAGGAAAGGAAAGCTTTTGAAAGTATATGCTGAGCAGGCAGGATGAATGGAGCTCAATTTTTTTCAGCAGGGAGGTTTTTAACAGCATCACAGAGGAACCATGATGAGGGAATGGTTGTTGTACCTTCTGAAGGGTAGAGTCCTAGAGTTTTGATTCTCAGTAGTCGGGGGTGGGGGGACCATTAACTCACAACAACCTCTGGCATGCATTACTTCTGCCTTAGGGCAGGGACAGATTCACTACCAAGGAGTTACTAAAGGGGGAAGTTGCAAAACATTTCCTTCCACCATGGAGTAACTTACCATTTTTATTTGTTACGCTTACATAAAGTTGTAGCCCTAGTTACTTCTTTTATTCCAGATGTAAATGCAGTCAGTCTGCACAATGGAAGCATGTAGTTTTGAGTGGTTTGCTGTCCCTGATGTCCTGATCAAGCAATGTTACACACTTCTCTAATCACCACCTTCCCATGCTCCACAATGCCTTCTTTAAGGTCAGTGACAGAAGGTAATACTTCTCCTTACTGTGTAAGAACCATCTCCAAAGTCATCCCTTCTTGATCTACTACTTCAAGGATGAGGCCTGACTGAACAGTATTGAGCCTCTGATCTTGATTTGGCTTGCTAATGATTCTCCATTTTGCACTCATACCTTGGTGAGTCCAACATTCACATTAACTTGCAAACCACAACTAATTTAGCATGTTCCTTGTGTAATATAAGAGCCACATGTATTCATTATCTCCTTTGGACTATGACACACTGATCCCTGAATGTACCTATCTCCTGGATGGGCACACACATCCTTTTAGTGGCTGGGGGATTGTGGGGGGCAGCCATATAGTGTATGGCTATGTTCCTCTGAAATAGGCATGATTCTCCACCTCATCTCATTCGGCTGAGGGATTGAGGGTTCTTTGCCATTTGTCAACTAATCTGGATTCTGTCCAGGGTCCTAGTATCACCTTCTGGCCACCTAGGCACCCGACTCATGATGGTGATGAAAACCAGGCTGGCAGAAATAGCAACAACTCTCTACTTAGGTAATTTTAAGTACTGAAATCTTACGATACTTGTCTAGGAAAATGAGCAGGCTTTTTTTTATAATATTTTAGGTTATTTATTATATACAATCATAGATCCAAAAGCATACAATCCTTTTAGTGAGAAACACAGAAATGTTAATGTCTGGGTGCTTTACTTTCATTACAGTACATGACATTGCATGTAAGGCATCTTATATTCATTATATTATCAGATATAGCGAATAAGATGTTGTACCTTCATAGGGACCGAATCTCTTTCTTTCTTTATGCATCTCTCTGGCAGGCTTTCCTATAATAATCACATAAAAGAACACAATCATCTTAAACTATATAACTCAGCCATATATCTGTTTAGGAATACACTGTCACCTGTTGAGAACTATGCATCTCTAGACAGGCATCCGTGAATATATAGGCATCCAAGGGTCAATCTCCTTAAGAACTGTTAAATAGAACAGCATCCATTTCACATCTACAAATATCATAATGGGCATCCATTGCAATCAGAGTGGGAATTATACCTCTTTTAGCATAGCCTAGATATTTCTCTTACCATCATCAGCGTGTCTAGGTTGTTTAGCAAATTATCAGCTTGGAACAGCAGCTCAGAGGCTACCTCACAACGTTCTTTTCATTTGTTCCAGACTGCCAAAGCAGTCTGATTTCAGCTTCTTGACTTCTCTCCCTAGCTTCCACTCAGCTATCAGCTTTCCTATCAAAACAGAGGTGCTGACTGTGCTTCATTTATGCCAGACCTTCAAAACAGAGATCTTAGCTATGGTGTTACTCTCAGTCCAGTAAGAGATAGCATAAACAAACAGTGTAGGGCTGGATCTTGGCTTCTGGCTGCCCTTCATCAGATTACATAAGCCATTGTGCTTGCTTGGAGGATTAGAAGCAATCAAATCTGCTTGCATTTCATTTCGTCTCATGTTGATAGAAATACACATGTTCTCATCTCTTTGCTCCCTTTAAGTTCTGCCCAGCATTAGTCTCTCTGATTCCAGTGATGAACATCTACATGCATTCTCATGCACGTAGCTTCCTGCATTATATCTTATATTCTATATGTTATACTCTATAGTTTATGCTCTATATATACTCTATATGTATATTTTCAGGCCTCAAAACATGTCCGGCCTGTAATACTCATAGCTGAATGCAAGATGACCTCACCTTCTGGGGTCCCAGAGAATGATGCTGTCATTGTGTGTCCAGCTATAGGAATGTAGCTGGCCACTGTATGGCTGTCTCTGCCCTCCTCCAGCCACTAAATAGTCAAGTGACATTTGGAGAGCAGAGGAGGGGCACAGTTCTGAGAAACATTATGTTCTACCAGATGATGCTGGCTTTATCTCAGTCCCACCACCTTTGCAGGCACAATTGGTGAGGATTCGGAAGAAACCCTTCTCTGTGGCTGCTCCCAGACTGAGAAACTCCCTTCCACAGGAAGTCCAGTTGTCCCCCTCCCTGTTGTCTTTCCACAGTAAGTGAAGACATTTTTATTTAGGCAGGCTTTTGAATTTGTATTTTGGAGCCATAGTGTGTGTATAGGTGATGTGCTGCCTTAATCTTGTTATCTCTTATTGAAACAATGTTTTAAATGTGTTTTAAATGTTTTTGCTATCTTTAAGCATGTTTTAATAATAGTGATATTTAATTTCTATTTAACTTTTGTAAAATGTTTTAGCAGCATCTTTTTAAATTATTCTAATCCACTTTGACATTTGGAGAGCTTGAATCCACCTTGAATTTGGAAGAAAGTCAGGATATAAATTCAATCAATCAATCAATCAATCAATCAATCAATGTGAGGGGAAGGTAACTATACTCAATAATATCTTTCTGGCAACCAATGTAGATGCCTAAAGAAGAAGGGGAGCAGTTGAGTTTTTTGAAAAGATAGTTACCCTTTTGCTGGATTTTCCACTGCCATAAATTGAACTTGAGTGACATACAATTAAATATCAGCCCAAGATTCCAAAAAAGGTTACTTTTTCCTTTTAACCCACAAATGCAGATTATAAGACAGTAAATTATTAATCTGAGCATCTCTGGATAGCAATACTACAAACTAAGTTTGATACCTTAAAGATGAGTTATTTATATGCCACTCCTTTCATACAGCATAACAACAATTTCATTCCCTAATAATTTACACAAATCCAAACACTCTTATTGTTGTTTTCACAGTTTTGGTTGAAGTTTGCAGTTCCAAATGGATTTATGATAACTATGTCTTCTGTAATATTCATATTCAAACCAGGTGTGACACAAAACAGTCTATGAATTATGATAGCTCAGTAATTTTCTTGGCATAGATTCTAAATGGTCTGATACACAAAAGGCAGGAAAGAACAACATTTTCCCCAATAGAGCCCTGCAGAATGAATAGCTACTATCAGGTGACATTTCCCCAGTGAATCTAGGATGACTATCTAGAGATTTGGAATGTGATATAAAAGGACAATTGGAAGGCACACACACACAAAAAGCATTTAAACTTACAGGTAAGAGATTTGTGTCCTGACCTATTTCTCTAGTAGCCTCAGAGCAATCTGACCTTAGCTATATAACTAATGGACAAAATAGCTGCAGACTTACAGTAGTTTGCTGAAGTTTAGCACTTATCGTAATGCCCCTAGTTGTCCTGCTTGAGGACAGATTACTAAATATTAATAGGGTCTGATCGGGGAGGGCTTCTGAGAAATAGTTCTCCAACTGAAATGTTCAAGAGTCCTGGTACACCTTAAAGATTAGCAAATTTCTCATAACATGAACTGTCATGGACCATAGGTTATTTTGTCAGATGCACAAAGTATTATAGTGAATTTCAGGTGTTTATAATATACATGTGGTTGCAAGTAGAACTGTAGTTAGTGAATCCAGAGGAAAATGAAATGCAGAAAATGCTGACAATAACAATCTATGATTCAAATTGTCCATTCACCAAACTGTTCCTGAAAACATATACATCTTAGCACTGAGTAAATAGTAGATTCATATAGGCCAACATCCTATTAGTGACACACATAAGAGTAAACTCAATATACAGTTGCATATGTCTTTTGTTGTAGTAGTTGTTATCGAAGTTGGAATTTTTCCCTCCCACCACTATGACCAAAGCCCCTCCCCCAGGAGTCATCATTTTACTGAAATAGCCCTCTGATAGCCATTCAGTGGCTAATGGATTGGGGGGGGGCAGAGTCAGAAGTGGCTATGATCCCATACAGAGGCAGAATGATCATATCATTGGCTGAGATCTCTAGAAGACCCTAGTGAATCATGTCATTAGTTTGCACCTATCTATGGGGACATAGCCAGATGGTTCCGTTATCCTTTCTGCTCTCCACAAGCCAATGCGTGGCTGGAGGGAGATTGTAGCAGCTAAACAATTAATCTGAGTGGGGAGAGATGAGAGGAAAGATGTACAATAGTTCTTCCTAAAGAACTTTCACACTAAACTCTGTAATGCAAGATCTTAGCTAGCATTTGATAATAAATTAGGATAGTGATGCAGCAGTTTTCTCCCAAAAGGATAGAAGTACCCAACCTGGGGCATGGTGAGCAGGTGAGGAAGCAAGAGAAGTGCAGCACAGAATAAGTAAAGAAGTAGTACAGGAATATCTGGCTAAACTAGATGAATTCAAGTCTCCTGGGCCAGATGAATTATATCCAAGGATATTAAAAGAGTTGGCAGAAGTCATTTCTGAACCACTTGCAATAATCTTTGAGAACCCTTGGAGAACAGGAGAAGTCCCAGCAGATTGAAGGAGGGCAAATGTTGTCCCCATCTTCAAGAAGGGGAAAAAAGAGGACCCAAATAATTATTGCCCAGTCAGCCTGACATCAATACCAGCAAAGATCCTAGAGCAGATCATTGAACAGTCAGGTTTTTTAAATTAAAATCTATATTAAAACTAACATACAAAGTTTATCTCTTTAAACAGTCAGTTTTTAATTACTTAGAAAGCAATGCCATAATCACTAAAAGCCAGCATGTATTTTCCAAAAATAAGTCATGCCAGACTAACCTTATCTCTTTTTATGATGGGCTTGATAGATGAATGGATAAACTTGATAGATGAAGGGAATGCTGTAGATGTAGCATATCTTGACCTCAGTAAGGCCTTTGACAAAGTTCCCCATGACATTCTTGAAAAGAAACTAGTAAAATGCAGGCTGGACAGAGCTACTGTTAGGTGGATTTGGAATTGGTTGACCACCTGGACAGAAGTGACTAGGGGGTGGCACAGGGTTCGGTCCTGGGCCCAGTGCTATTCAACATCCTCATCAATGACTTGAATGAAAGAGCAGAAGACATGCTGATCAAATTTGCAGATGATACCAAATTGGGGGGGTTGCTAATACCCCAGAGGACAGGATCAAAATTCAAAATGGCCTTGACAGATTGGAGAGCTGGGCCAAAGATAACAAAATGAATTTCAACAGAGAGTAATATAAGGTCCTACACTTAGGCAGAAAAAATGGAATGCACAAATATAGGATGGGGGACGTGTGGTTGGATAGCAGTACGTGTGAAAGGAACCTAGGAGTCTCTGTAGATCACAAGTTGAATGTGCGTCAGCAGTGTGATGTGGCAGCCAAGAAAGCCAACGCGATTCTTGGTTGAATCAATAGGAGTATGGTGTCTAGATCGAGGGAGGTAATGGTACCCCTCTATTCTGCATTGGTTAGGCCTCATTTGGAATACTGTGTCCAGTTCTGGGCACCTCAATTCAAGAAGGATATCGACATGCTGGAACGTGTCCAGAGGAGGGTACCAAAATGGTGAAGGCCATGCCCTATGAGGAATGGCTTAGGGAGCTGGGGATGTTTAGTCTGCAGAAGAGGAGGTTAAGAGGGGACGTGGTAGCCATGTTTAAGTATTTGAAGAGATGTCATGTTGAGGAGGGAGCGGGCTTGTTCTCTGCTGCTCCAGAGACTAGGACAAGGAGCAATGGATTCAAGCTGCAGGAAAAGAGATTCCACTTGAACCTCAGGAAGAACTTCCTGACCGTCAGAGCTCTCCGGCAGTGGAATATGCTGCCTCGGAGTGTGGTAGAGTCTCCTTCTTTGGAGGTTTTTGAGCAGAGGCTGGATGGTCATCTGTTGGGAATGCTTTGATGTGTGTTCCTGCATAGCAGGTGGTTGGACTCAATGGCCCCTGGAGTCTCTTCCAACTCTATGATTCTATGATTCAAACCTTTGGTAAATTTCCCAGTGAATTATAACTCAGCAGTTTCTTGCCCTAATCTTCTTTGGAAATTTGCTTATTCCACAATGCCTTCTCTAAGATCAGTGAATGAGTGTCCAGGGAGGTTGTTTTCTTACTGCTTTTCTTTCTGATGTCAAATTTGTTTTCATTTATTCTTTTTACACAGAGATTGGGCTGCTTACCCTATACAGAATACAGAAGGGCATTGCTAATGAAAGATGCCATATTTCATGTTCGAATACAAACTGCCCCACTTCACCCCTAGCCAAGACTCTTTTAGTTGGGGTCCCTGAATAGGACAAAAATAGGAATTCATACTACAGTAGGCCCTCCACATTCACAAGGGATAGGGACACAAATCCCTCATGAACGTCAAAGAGTCGTGAAGAGGATGCCCCCCCACAGACTTCTGCCCAGCCAGTGTACCCACCCAGGCAGTGGCAGGGAGGCAGGAAACTGGTGATCAGCCTCCCTGAGGCTTCGTGTCACCCGCGCGGGCTGTGCCCATATCCGCGGTGGCAGCCAGGTGGGGTGAGGAGTGCAGGGAACTCACAATCATCTTCCCTGGGCTTTTGTGCCACCCATGCAGGCTGCGCCCGTTCCTGTGGTGGCGGCGGGGCAGTGCGAGGAGGGCAGGGAACCCACGATCAGCCTCCCTAGGCCTTCGTGCTGCCTGCACGGGGCGCACACACACCAGGGGCAAGGAAAATGGGAGGAGCGGGTGGGGTGGGATGGAGTGGGAGTGAGAGAATGGGGGGGCAAGCAGACACCTCAAGAATAATCAAATTTGTGAAAGTGAAAGCCACGAATGTGGAGGAAGAACTGTATTGTGGATTAGCTCTTTGAAAGTAGCAACTAGCACACTAGGATCTGTCCACCTGCTTTGTTATAGGGAGGCCCTTGAGACTGATAGAAAGCTTGATCCTCTTGCCAAGAAAGAGTGCAGACTGGACCATTGGATGTGGTCCATATTGTGCCTCTTAATCACTGCTGCAGCCATATTATAAGAACCAAATATCAGTGAGCCACATGTGGATTCTGGAGGTATCCGCTTAATACAAGAGATGGATCCCTATTTTGAAGCCAAAAATTTCCCTCCCTAGAAGCCTTTTTTCAAGACACCACTTATGTCAAGACCAAGACCAGGGAGATCTCTTGGGCAGGCCAGGGCTATGACAATAAAGGTCTGCTATATCTCCACCTTCTTAGAGACTGCAGCACCTCTTTTCCACTTTGTCCCCCATTGGCTTACTCTCCCAGTTTACTTCCCACTTTTGCTTCCCTAAATCTGCACCCTTTCAGATATAGGGCAAAACATGGATTTATTTATCCAATGACTGTGTGACTTATAGTAGGATGTAAAGTTCAATTCAGAGCAAAGAAACTCTTTTGGAGTTTTGGAGCTCTTACAAAAATATATGTATATGTAAACCAGCCAACACTTTCTTTTTCTCTCTTTCACACACACTCTCTCAAGTGGCTCTTTGCTCTCTCAACTCCCAAAACCTCTCTCCAACTCTCTGTGTCAGTTAAATTTCAGTTATTTTCCTCCATCTAGCCCTTCCCTCAGGCTATCCAGGGTTCCATTTCAACATCCAATCACTTCTAAAATACTCTCATTTGCTAGGGTGGCTCTGTTGCTAAACCCTGCCCCTCAAAGGATTCATCACACTTTTCTTTCTCTCTCTTTTTTTTTTAAAGTCAGGATCCCAAAAATGTTACTTTTCCCCACAAAATTTAAGCCAAATCTCAGAGACCTAGAAATACAGAAAATCCTATACTAGCCTTGGGCAACTTATTCCTCTGTAATTTTTTTAAAAAAATTAAAATTACACAAAAAGTACTGGGTATGACAAAGAGAAGGGGACATCATTATCATTACTTTCTGTATTTACGCATACTAAGGGAAATGAAAATTTAATTCCCCAAATAGATCATTAAGATGTCCAGGTTTTCATGAAGAACCATTGTCTGTTTCCTCCACATTTAATGGAAAGTCCTTAAGTAATATTTTGATTCCTCTACCCCAAATACTAGTGGCTTATTTAGTAAGTTTATCTCAGATTAATCCAGATATGTACTGGAACAGATCACCAACTGATCCCAGCTGGGGAAGGGAGGGACAAAAAATTGACAGAGAGAAGGACATATTGGATCTGTTATATTCGTCCGCTCTTGTCTTTTCTTATCTTCTCAGTCAAGCTTTTCAAGCTCATTTCCTTCTGCTTTCTCTGAGGTCATTTCCTGTTTGTTCCTTTCCTTTCTAGAGGGAGGCAATTATGCATGGCTTCTTATGCATGGCATGCCAGCACTCCTGCAACCATGGGAGCCATTCTTCAGATCTTAATTAACAAGTTTAGAACAGTTTTCCTACTGTTCTATAATTGAATAGATTTCCTAATCTGATAAATAGTATGTGGTTTTTATTTGTTTTTTGTTTGTTTGTTTGGTTGGTTGGTTGGTTAGTTGGTTTGGTTTGATATCTGCCTCATTACCAATCTCCAAAGTGATTTTCTTCAGTAGTCATAAGGGAAGCACGGGGCCGCTACTCTTGGCAAGTATAAATATCAAATAATCATAAGAATCTATCTCACAATGTGCATATGCACAAACATACACACAATCCTTAGTTATGAGGGCTTCTGGTGCTCTTTTGTTCAGGTACCAGTTCTCAACATGAGGGCTCTATTTGTGACTTCTACATTCTGAACAATCATGAAATTCATTTGCACGCCGCCTTGCAGAGCTGCTTTTTCATCCAGAGAACACCTCCATGCCTGTCTAGACAGGCCACATACTTCACAAAAAATGGTGCATTCCCAGAAGACCTGGGACTACACATTCTATCAATTACATAACCCTAGAAACTGCATTTGTACCCACGAGGTCAGGATTTGGAACCTTTGATCTTCCCATGAACAATGTTGGATGAAGTCCTGAACAACCTCACTCTCCTCCCTCTGGTAAATATTTAGAAGACCAAAACTGATTTGCCTGATAAGTAAGATTCCATCTAACCCAGCACCCTGTGTCTAGCAGTAGCTGACCTGTTACTGCCAGCAAGCTCACAAGCAGGGCACAATGGCAGCAGCCATCTTCCATTGCTTACTGTCAGCACCTGCTACTTGGAATGGGTAACAGTAGTGGCACCAGGGATGAGGTTTGGGGCAGACTTATGTGTCCCTGTTCTGCTGAATGAGCAGAAGAGTCTCTGAGTGGAGCGGGAATGTCTTAACCACATCTTGAAGTAAGCTAAATGGGCTCAGGTTATTATCATTTAAAAATCTTCCCTTCCCTATAAATCTTTTAAATCTAAATCTAAAATTGCCTACATCCACCATTGCTCAGGGGCCTGCTACCTTTGAAAACTTTGCCAGGCTGGCTAACAGCCACTAGTAGATTCATCCTCAATAAATTTGTCTTAAAAGCAACATAATATACATTGTGACATCTTATGGCAATGGACTCCCTTATTGTTAGAAGTAAATCTTTGTGACTGTCCTGACTCTGCTACCAATCCGATACAGAAAAACCCACAAGAAGTAAAAGCAAATTCTCAGTAATATGGAGAATCTTAGCTAACATCTGTGGATTTGTTTTTAAAGTGCAGTTGATGCCAAATTACCCTGATGTACTGTCTTGAATTCCACTTGCCACTATTTATTATGCCTGCTTTTATTATTTCAACTCCTTTTGATTCTTGTGTCAGCCCAAGTCTCTTCATTAGTCTAACTGTATCTAAAGCAAACCAGTCATAGAACAATAACTGTTATAACTGCTTTCTTGTTTAGTTATTCTTTTTCAATCATTGAATAATTCAGAATTTCTATATATTCTTTTTTTCCCCTGAAGAATCTTTGGAGCTGAAGAATAGGGAAAGAAAGGGTCTTCTTTTTCCTTAATTTTGCCATATTGCCTGGATCACAGCCTCACTCAAAGTGAAACAGCCATCTGGTTGCTGTGCATTAAAAAAAATGAAAAGAAAAGAAGGGTTGGTTTGTCAAACAAAGAAGCTACCTTTTTATTATCCCGTGCCATATATCTTCTTTCCTCACATTTCTTTTTATTCCAGTCTTTCAGCATGACTGGCAACGACGTTTGCATATGGAAGCCCAGCAGCATGAATGGTTACAGGTACAAGAACAGTTGCAATGGTTGAGGCTCTTTGGCTTAGAAAACATGAGTCAAGGGAGGAGGTGTTGGAGGCATATAAAATGATGAACAGCGTGGAGAAAAGAAGACAGAGAGGAATCTTCCTTCTCTTTTATAATACTAGTGGAAGGGATCATCCAGTGAAGCCAAAAGGTTAAAACTTTGCTTCCTCAGGAGGTGTCCCATCTATAGGGTCATAACCATAAGGTGAAGCCCACTTGATCATGAAAAACAACAAAGTGCAAGGTAACCCTGCAACCTGCTTAAGAAGTAAATTGACCTTCTGGAGGTTTCCAGTGAACAACTTGCCTTTTTTGACTGGAAGAAAATCAGTTTGAGGCATTAGCCACAGGGCTAAACTTTGTCCATTGCTGCTATCAGGAGACTGAAGTTAAAGTGTGTAAGAGAGAGGGGGAAATCAGTAAGGGTTGGAAGACCTTGTGAGCCTTTCAGGTGAGATCTAGAGTGCTAGAGGGTTCATGGAAAATGAAGCCAAATAGAAAATGGAAGGGAGAGAGAATGAGAGAGAAGAGACTCACTTAAGCACTGACATTTTAGACTACCCAAGATAACTCACTGTTTGTTTATACTGTATTGATCAAGTGTCCTACACCTCAGAAATCAGTCCTCTGTTTGAATGGCTGGCCAGTCAAAGTGTGGTTCAAAGATGAGGGAAATCAAGGACCTTGGAATTGTCTATCAACTGTGCTTGGAGAGTAGAGTAAGCCAGCACACTGGTCATCTGGTCAGAATCTTCCAATGATTATGATACACATTTTTTATTTAAATAGTAATAATCATTTCTAAATTTGCATACACCTAACTCGAATATGAAAATATCATGTAAATCTCTGTCTCATTTTGTACCCCCTTTTTTTTGGTATAACAATACCTCTTTTTTGGCAAAGCTAAAGGGGCTACCCTTTCCCTGTATCAGAGCACTGAAGAGCATCTTTTCCCCCTACCATCAGCTTACAATACTTCCCCACTGCAGTATACACAGGTCAGTCAGCAGGAGAACAATGGAAACATGACAAATTTTTCTCTTTGCTTGCTGTCTGGAACTACTATCCCATATTTAAAAATGTTCAGATTTGGAGCTGGCAGACCTCTAGCATTATGTAGGAGAACAGAGAAAGGCCTTCATGAAGTAGGTATCCTGTATCTTCTGTTCACATGCCTGAAACATATCTGTAACCATTGAGAGACCTAAAGAGCAATGCTTCATTGTAGACTGTTTGGTGCACTGAACAAAGATTCATAGAGAAGGAGCATACACTACAACACTGTGTTGTAGCAGATCCCACACTGTTCAGTGAGAACTTTAAAGTCAATTGGCACAAAGTTCTGAGGGAACCACAGAATGATAAGTTCAGGACAGACATAAAATAAACTTATGTTTATCTGAACTGTTCTTCCCAATCTTGAGTCCGATAAGTAAAGAATAATACACTGTTAAATCTCCACCAGTGAGAAGGCAAAATCTCTCCATGCTTAGAATCCTGATTGCCCTAACTGCAAAGCTCCTGATCAAAATCTGGACCTGCTCTCAGAAAGCAATAGTCCATAGGCCTGCTCCCTTCTATTTCTGTCCTTCCCTCTTTAAAATTGTACTGTAATCTGCTACAGTCATCATCACCTCAGCTGAATTGTTCTTAATCTTTCCCCCACCCCATAAGAGTATTATTAGAAAAGACAAATATGTTGAATTGTCTGGAATTGATTAGACTTCTACACAGAGAGCAGAGTTGGGTACCTGGCATTTTTTTAAAAAAATAGTTATCACTCTAAGATTTCAAAAGATGTTGATCACCACTACAGTTAACATCTTTAAATGCTTCCATTTTGCAAAAGTAACTAAAATAATTACTTTTTAGGCACGTCTAAGGGAAAAAAACCTGTATGTTAGAAGCTGGCCTAAATACCATAAAGGCATCAGATCCTGTTTGATCTTGGAAATTAAACAGCATCAGCCCTGGTTAGTACTTGGATGGGAGACCACCAATGAATAGCAAGTGCTGTAGACTATATTTCAGAGGAAGGAACTAGCAAAACCATCTGAGTATTTCTAGCCTAAGAAAAGCCTATGAAACTCATGGGTTCTCTATAAGTTGACAGGCAACTTAAAGGCACATATACACACATATACACGTATATATAGACTAGAAACTCCTGCTATATTACCATTAAAAACATCCTCCCCTCATCATGATGATAGTTGCCTCAACATATACAACAGACCATGAGAGAGCATATAAATGTGAGATGCTTGAATCATGTAATATTTACTTATCCTTTATCATTTAGTTATGCCCATAACTGTAAAAGCTACTTTAAAAAGTTATACCAGCATTGCAAAAGGTTATGTTATCTCTCATTACATTGCAGCCATAGTGTACCATGATTTATATATTGTAAAAGAGAGTTAAATGAAAGTAACAAGTTAATTTGCAGCTGGTAACTTCTAAGCTGTGATACAAATGCCAGGCCTTTACCTGTATGTGTTGCAGTATGAAACCTTGATATGAAAGGAAGGTTGTGCTTCCCTCATTTCTATATGCAAATTATCTGTTTGATCATGAGCAGTGAAGCTACTTGCTTTTCAAAGTCAAACTGCAGATTGATATCTTTCCCCTCTTCAGGTGGAAATAAATGCCTATACTAGCTTGCAAGGAAACAGTAAATTATGTTTGTACAACTGGGCATTTAAATGGAGAATGTTAGGACTGGAGGATCTCATCTGCTGCATATGAATGACTGCATGCCCCTGGATGGTTACAGCCTTCACAGATTTCACTGGAGCCCAGATGAGAAAGCCCCATCTCCAGACACATAAGGCTGCTTTCGAAATTGGTGAACTGTGGAGCAAACAAGAGTAGGTCTGGAGGAAGAATGTCTACATTTAGAGCAGGTGAGAGATAGTGTGACACTGGCACAGTCTCTCATCAGTGACATAGGCCCTTTCTGCACCAGGCAATTAGAATGGGGCAGTGCATCCTCTCACAGAGGTCGTCTGCACCTTGGAGCGGACTAGGAGCGGACTACTTACCAGAGATCCGCACCGCAGTCTGCTCCAAAACGACCCCAAGTGGTCCTCCAACGTGTTTTCTAAAGACTGCAAAAAATAGGTCTTTATTTTCCTGGAACGCGCCATTGCGTTCCTGCTCCCTTGTGCAGATTCTCAGGCTCGCACCAATGCGGGCCTGCAATCTGCAGAGGGCGGGCTTTAGGCGTGGTAAGCTTCAGCAGTTGGTCAGAACCCACGACCAACCAGAAGTCGCCATTTTGGAAGCCGGAAGCCGCCATTTTGGAAGCCGGAGCAGTGCGGATCTACAGATCTCGCACTGCTCCGATTCGCCCTGGACCAAGAAGGAGCCCTGCGGAAAGGCTTCAGGGATAGTCCGCTTTGCTTTGGACCCCAGAAGAAGCAGTAGGTAATGGCACGGAGCGATTCCCTCGCCTCGTGCAGAAAGGGCCATAGACTGTGCAACAACAATATCTGCCCACTTTAAACTATCTCAAAGCTGCAGGAAGTGCTAGCACAAGTGTGGGTGGAATGCAGATCCTCCACATGTTGGTGCACTACAATTCTTGTCAGCTGTAGTAAGCATGGTCAGTGGTCAGGGATGATGTGAAATGTAGTCCTGCAATTTCTGGAAGGCCAAACAGATTTGAAATCAGAAACCAGAAGATCTATATTTGAGGTGTGATATCTTTTGTATGGGGTGAAGCAGACCAACCCCTCCAGAACCCTCTGTAGGTGTGATGATGTCAGGCACCATGGCCCCTCCCCTAATATCAGGGTCATAGGCCTACTCTTTAAATTCAGGGATCTGTCTTTATTCCATGCAGACAGCTTGCTTTCTCCTCATCTTCCCTCCCTGGGGCAGAAATAGATCAGGCAAACACAAAACCAAATGGTCTTGTGTTGTTGCTCCAGGTTATGCAGCCCACTCATAGCTTCTCCTACTTTATTGGTGCCTTGCTTGAACCTATGATTCAGCTGTGCACTTGTGGGAACACTGACTGAGTCAAAGGTCCTTTCCGCGGCTTACCTTTTTGCGGAGCTGGGGTATGGGGATTACGCGAGCAGCCTCTTGCGAGAGGCTCTCACATCCCCGTTGCTTCAGCTCCGCAGCTGCTGCCTTTTTGCGAGCAGGTAGTGTGAGAGCCCCTCCTCTTGCTTCCACAGTGCACCCTGGGATTTTCCCAGGCTGTGCTGAGGCAGGAAACATGAGCGCTGTGACTCCAGACCTCCGCGCGCACAATAAATGCGTGTGGGACCCTGGAGCGATGTGCGATCGCATGTCATTTTTGGCTCAAAGCCAAAAATGAAATAGTGTGCGATCGGCACCTGCCAGCCCCTGGAGCGTCACGTGATTGTGAGTGCGCTCCTCACAATTGCATGCTGCTCCAGGGGCCCTTTCGCATGGCAAATGCCATGCGAAAAGGGCCAAAATCTACTTTGGTCACTACATCCTTGTACTACTGAGACCAACACAGGACAGGCACACTTTTTGCAAGAGTTAGCAACCTTTGCATGCTTGGAGGATTCCTGTTTGCTTGTTTTTACCACATCCACACTCTTCTTGCATCACTCTAAACTGAGCCATTTCTTTCTCCACTCTCTCTCTCTCTGTCTCTGTCTCTCTCCTCTATTACACAATGTGTTTGATCATTTTTAACTAAAGCTACATGTATACATTTTACAAAGAAGATTAAGCTTGTTTCTCTTCTCTGCTACACTCAGAGTAGGTAGATGTGGGAAATGTTGCTGTTCACCTACTGCCTTGCCAGTTTGATTACTCTGCTGGAGAAATCCACCACTATTTCTCACATTTTTCAACAGCTTTAACTCAGTCTTATATCAGCAGGAGGCCCTGCTCGTCTACACTGTGGCTATTTCTGCATTCCACTGTTATAGTGCTATTATTCCACTTTCAACGTGCTATGGAATCCTGGGGTTTGCAGTTTAGAGAGGGGCATTTAAAACTCTCAGCCAGAGCTCTTTGGCCTCAATAAACTACAAACCCCAGAATTCCACAGGATGTTGAAAATGGAATAATAGCACTATAACAGTGGAGTGCAGAAATGGCCTGTAGCTTGCCAATGAGAAGGGGTGGGAAAAGTATGGCCCTGCTGATGGATTGCAACTTCCATCAGCCCTAGCCAGCAAACCAGCATCTGGAAAGCCACACTTTGGCTACTCCTGCTCTACAGGGAGGGCACAGGACAGGCAAAGCACTGAGTCACATCACTCAAGGAGCGGTCCTCAAGTTTGTATGGCTCAGTCAGGACCTGCCATTGCTTCCACCACACTTTACTTGGTAGGGAAAGGTAAGGGCAGGAGGCCAAAGTTCCTGAAAGACCTCAACAAACACATGTCAGGTCCATGCAGCCAAGCTAAAAGTCCTTTTTACCTTTGATCTCTCCAAGGTTGAGCTGAAGTAGAGAACAAAGGTGGGAGGGTGTGACATGTAGAAGGGGGTGGTTTTCTTAAACCATTCATGGATCCTAGTGGGAAGCTCTGCAGGCTAGATTAGACCCATTGGTGACAGTTTCCCCATTAATACATAAACACAGAGAGTTTTTTTTTAAAAAAATCATTACCTGTAGCATAACCATCAATATTTACTTATTAGCACTGATATGCAAATATCATGGAGTCATACAAACTGAAGACCCCACACTGATAAGCAAAGGTAGTGGTATAAGTAGCTGCATGAGGATATGCATTAAACATGTTGGACATGATCCAGAAGGAAATTATCTTAAATCCCATTGCAATGAGGGCTTGAGTGATCAAACCATATGAAAGTTTAAGATAAATATAATTTATAAAGTAGACACAAAGATCATGTCAGTTCGCAATGGATATATGATATGTGGGGGGGCGGGTAAATTAATCCAACAGTCAAAAACAAGGATCAGTGTTCATTTCCAGCCCTATAAATACCATTGGCTAGTGCTTTCCCAATCCCTGCATAAATTTTATAATCAGTCTCTGCTTTAAATCCAATTGAGTCGGCTGAACTTATCCTAAAGACGACAGGTCTGTTTTTGTCGTTTGGGTGTCCAAAACACCTGCCAGCTGTTTGTCTGCTGAATTGAAGACATCATGTTTTCAATTTCCTTCAATAAAGCTATGAATCTGGCAATTTGCTGGCCTGCTTCAGCTAAACAGAAAGGACAATTTGAGAAAGATCATAGTTCAGGCTCAGTCAGACGGAAACGATTGAAAACAGAGAACTGGCCGCTATGTTTCTCTCCCCCCACCCGCACTCCGCTCCCCAATGCAGCTTGCTGTCGCAGTTTGACTGACAAACTGACTTTTTTGAGGTGCTCATGCCCATTTCAGTCAGAGTTTATTGAAGGTGATTTTGATCTTCTCCACGAGGCCACAGCAGTGGCCATGCCATCTGTCACCTTGATTGCATCGTGGATTCTCTGGAGAGGGCACGATGGCTCCTGATCATTTACAGATTGTGCTGCTTTCGCCTCCATAAGGACCACATGCACAGAGCCAGATGGTGAACATACACGCTTATTATAAGTCTTTATCTCTGTGCAGGAAGGAGAGGCACCATTAGATCTCCCTCAGGAACCCCGTCCTCTCTGCCATCATGCGGCTCTTCGACAAATACAGTCTTCTTCAGCTGTCATCATCAACCTACCTCTGAAAATTAAAAAAATAAACAATAATTCCATCAGCCGAAGCAAGAGACAGGCGAGCGGTTCTCACACAAAGCCCCCCCTCCCCCGCGCTTCACACTACTCTCCCCGACTGTCAGCACAAGGTAGAGGCAAGTTTGTTTGCAAATAGGTTGCATTAACAGGGGCTTCTGATTAAATATAAAACAAGGTTATTGGGAGGGTTACAGGCTCAGTTGATTAAGTGTTGCATGGATCAGAAGAGGCTCTTCTTCATCAATTGCCTTTTATTCTAAACATTACAAGAGAGGATGAGGGGACTGTTTATTCCAGATAAAAAGTCCTCAACCCCTCCCACCACAAATGTTGATTGTCCTACTGCAAGCACACTACAGTCTCATCTTTGAAAAGTGGAGGTTTCATGTTAGCAAAAGCAGTGGCAAAGTATGTGTGCTGTGAAGGTTTGCCCAGGTATTTTGCTGAAGGATTAGAAGTGAGATTCTTAACTTTGAAAGGACGTGGCTTGCCCCTAGTTTGCAAATACAGCAGTGAGCTATAGAACTGCTACAATTCCACTTTCCTGCTGTTCTGGGACTGAGGTTGGGTAGAGAGGTAAGAAGGCACATAAAGGTTGGTTGCATTTTCCTCTTAATGTGGGGCACAAATATCCAGATCTTACACTTCTTGTAAACGTACAAGAATACAAAATCTGCAGTCCCTTGCAACCATTTCTAGAGCAGATCTATTTGATTCCAATAGTGTTACTCTAAAGTAAACTGTTCAGCAATTTTAGCCTGCTGTATGTTCTTCATGTGGAATCCAGCATGGAACTCTTAGTATAACATCAAACATATTGCCAGACATTTTTTTTTTTATCTGTAGCCAGTTGTCCTAAATTATAAACAACAGGGTAGTATGTGCTACTGTGCTCAGTTGTTCTTATCCCACTCCCCAAAAGGAAAAGAAATGCCAATAAAAAGTGTGTGTGCGTGTGCGTGTGCAAATGTGTGTTGCCAAGACTGGAATGCCTTTCAGAATAGAAATTTGGCCCTCTTCCAGTTTCAAGCATCTTCCCTAAAACACATGGTGATTATTATTTTTGCTGTCATTTCTAAAACACAGATCTTTCTCAAGGCAGGCTAAGAGAAGAGAACCCCCCTTCCCATTATTGATGCTAAGAAAACCTGCAAATAGTCACAAATTAAAATACCACAATCAGGACAAAAAGGAAAGGGGGATGTTTGGAGAGGAGAATAGTATTGTTTGGTTTGTTTGTTTTTTCCCTTTAAATGATTCAAATGTTATTTTCAGCATACAGTTAATTTCATCTGTGTTTATCTTCAGCTCATTACCAGGGCAAGATTATAGTCTTGCTAGGTTGACTGTCAGCCAGTTGCCAAGAACTGAAACCAGTTTATCAAGTTGGGATTTGGTATTCTCCCAAACACAATGGCAAAAGCACAATATAGCAGAGAGGTGACCAGGGGAATCAGTGTGGCAACAATAACTATGCTCCACCTTCTAATCACAATGCCTTTTGCAACTCAGTCTCACCAGCCATTTATTAAATCAACCAATTAACACACAGCAACATGAGCTTCATTGTGACATAGCCGTGATGACATCACTTGGTCCATTCCACATACAATTAGCAAAGAATACACAGGACATGTTGCTAGTACAGCCAATGCCATAACTCAGGTTACAGGATGTGTAATATGTTTCAGAATTCCTATCTGGTAGAAGTCAGAATCTTCTAACAGCAGAAAAATAAAAGGCAGTAGAACAGGAGTTTTCCTGAAGAAACATCTGGGACCACATAGAAAAGGAAGGACTAGAATTGTAACTACAATAGCCAACAGTTTCATAATTACAGCCCAATGTCTTGGATATAGAAGCTTGTATATAGAACCCAAGACTCCAAAGAGAAGAGTCTCCCTGTTTTTCTCTGTGTGATTGAAGCCTTTTCAAAGGCAGACATGGTTACCGCAGTTGTTTCTGTGTGTCTTCAAGTTGTATCTGATTTATGGCGACCCCAAGTCAAAATTATCATGGAATTTTCTTGACAAGATTTGTTCAGAGTGGGTTTCTTCTAAGGTTGAGAGAATGTGACTTGCCCAGAGTCACCCAGTTGGTTTCCATGGCCAAACAGGGATTCAGACCTTTGTCTCCAGAGACACAGTCCAACATTCAAACTAGTACATCATGCTGGCCCCCACAGAGGGTCATAGAACAGAAAGTGATGTAATAAGCCAAAGCTAATAGATTAGCATGGACTTTTGTGGATTACAGTCCACTTTCCTAGATGCATGGAATATAATATTCATATTATTCCCACCCTAGGGAGGCCAAAACAAAGTCCTGCAAGACAGTGGCTACTGGTTAGCAAGTGGAAAGTGGGACATAGTAGACGTAGAGGTTCTGCTCAACACAGCAGCCTTGGCCAGGTAATTATGTGGTTCAAGTGGGCCTTTTCCTTTTGCCAGAGCCCTTCATCCCCTCCTGCCACACCTCACTTATATAACTTTGGCTGATTAGCACAGAGGCTGTTAGTTATGTTTCACTGAAAAGACCTCATCATCCTTCTGTGTCTCCCACCCATCAATTCAGTCTGGCAAATTTGTCTTCCTTATCCTTTCTGATGTTTCCATGGGCTAAAGCTCTGCAAACAGGTCTTGTCTGTTGTGTCAGACCAGTTATGGAATACTCTCCCCTTAGAGGCCCAATTGGCAGCTACATTGCTGTAATTCCAGCATCAACGTAAAACATGGTTGTTTACGGAAGCCTTCAAGGCCTAATTAGTTTCATATGGATCCACACAACACACGTGCATGGGTTTGAATTGTTTTAAAGTGTTTTAACTGGTTTTAATCTCTCTTGTTTTAACTTGTTAAATTGTTTAATATGTTTTAGCTTTTTAAAATCATTTTTACGGTTTTCATTGTTTTCATTTAACCATGCTGACTGTATTGGATGCTACCTTGAGATAGTTGGAGGGATAGATTTAAATATTAAAGAAAGAAAGAAAGAAAGAAAGAAAGAAAGAAAGAAAGAAAGAAAGAAAGAAAGAAAGATGGGGCCACTACCACCCTCATCCCCATCCTGTTCCAATTTGTATCCCCTCCTGAAAACACCTGATCTAGAATGTAGGCAGAGGGTCTTCTCTGACCATTTCCGCACTACAGTGTTAAAGTGCTGCTATTCCACTATCAGCCTCCTATAGAATTCTGGGGTTTGTAGTTTAGGGAAGGGCACTTTGAATTCTCAGCCAAAGAGCTCTTTGGTCTCAGTAAACTACAAACCCCAGAATTCCACAGGGCGTTGAAAGTGGAATAGCAGCAGTTTAACACTGTAGTGCGGAAATGGCTGTCTCCTACAACTCCTTGTAGGAGAGATACAAGTGATAGCGTCTGTAATTTCACTGTATACTATTAATAATGGAATAAATTCTGAAAGGAACATGAAAGACTGGGATAGTCAGCTTCTTGTTCCTGAAGTAGGGCTCCTATTCCTTTGAAAGATCCTTGCCAGGGAATTACCAGCCTGGTTTTCCAATTATTGTTGCTATGTGCCAGCTGCTGCTGCATATATAACTTTACTGACATCATCCACTCTGGAAAATACAGGACTACTGCTAGAACAAATGCATGGGAATTTTATGGACAAACTGCATTCCCATTGATCACTCATACATTATGTCTCACCTGTAACTTGAATGGCACCAAGAAATGGGTTTACAGGAATATTTTGCAGCTGTATTTTTTGATAACTGTAGTAGGAAGAGAAACATGAGGATAACCACAAACAACTTGGCATCACCTTAAATAGATAAGTCTTATGACTAGGGCTGCATTCAGACTGGTGATTTACAAATTATCTGTAAACCGACTCCATGCTTTTTCCATCAAGGAAGTAGTCATCTGCTCTGCTGTTTGTTCTGCAGTTTTTCTATTATTGTTATCTTTTTAGTTCACCATATGCAGATTGTTCTGTTCAATTGTTTGTACAATAAACAGAAAATGCATGGAAGCAGCATATCACATGGTGTTGTATGCATACTGAAATGTGCCCATCTTTTTATATTTTCCAGGTATCATTTTCTTTTCTTTTTTCTTTTCTTTGTTTTTCTTTTTTCTGCTCTGTAGTGAAGCACACTCCCACAGCTTCCTGATGGGAGTGGTTTTGCCATTCCCAAGCCATTGGTCAACTCTCACTCCAGGATTTGCTGTCACACTGATGCTATACAGGGTTGTGCTAGGTTACTTAAGGCAGCACTGCCCTGACTCAGCTCTCTTAACTGTTTCTGTTTTCCACCTGCTCACTCCAATATACAAGGACATTTCTAATCACCTTTTGGGGACTGAGTAGGAACTTTTAAGAATGTCTGTTTGGCTGGTGACACAGTTTTCCCACCTCCTTCATGCTATATAGTGCTTGAGCCTGTTAGCTTCAGTTTTCTATTTGGCTAATCGGCTAAACGTTGCTTTTATGTAACAGCTGGCAGGACATAGGCCATTTCTGCATGACGACACTCTTCCGTGTTGTCTTGCTGCAGTCCCGGGTCCAGAAGGGAGTGCGTCAGCAACGCTGCCCTCTGCCCCCGCTCGGTCCACGCAGAAGAGAACGCAATTGCGCCATGTCTTCCTTCCTTCCGCAGCACAGCTGGGCTTTTTCCATTGCTGTGCTACGGGAGAAAGCAATGCCAATGCGCTTCTGCAGCTTCTGCATGGCCAGAAGTGACGGGAGCGCTGCATGACTGCAGACACAAAACTGATTTTTTCTGTTTTGTGAAAACTGCACAAGCACAACACTCCGCAACAGGATGGCAGCGAGACAGCAGAAGCACGACCTGCTGACCGCTGCCATCCTGTGGCAAAAATGAGACAGCAATGTCATGCAGAAAGGGCCATAGTGTCAGTTGGATCTTTTTGAAAGTTTTTGATGGCACTGCAAGGTGAAATATGTATCCCCATTTCCCTATCATTGCCAACCAGCTTGAGGGGAGATGAATAGTGGGTTCTTCTTCCAAGATGATCTACTCAAGAAAGAGTGCCAACCAGTGTCACCTGGGGGAATCTCTTAGGACCCTCTGACCCTTCATGAGATCAGGCTAGGATGAACCACAGAGGATGTACCCTGGGTTTCAAGCCTGGAAGTATCTGAATAGGAAATCCAGCTAAACAGGCTTCCCACATACCAATTCTTGCCTGGACGTCCCATTTACTGCTGCATCATAGATTCTTAAAGTTAATAAAGTTGTGGCCTTATTTCTTCCACCTCTTGTGTCCCTGGCATTGTCATTTGGGTGGGAGGGTAATGCTATTTCCCACCTTTCTTCCTCAGTGTTTCATCAGATTGTAAAACAATCAAGAAACCACAGTTTATCTGTTTGCAGGTGAAGAAACGTATGTTCTTTCTCAGCATTTGTTACACATAAGATTCCACTTTCTTAATGAAACAATGGGGTCATGCTTATTGGGCCAACTCCTACCATTGTCTCCTTACTAGCCTTATCCATGCATTAGGGCTGGAGGTCTGATGCAGAGAACATGCTCTTCACATAAAGCAAAATGAATAAAGTGCTACCATAAAAATGGTGAATTCTTGATAAAAGAGGATAGCTTTTAATCATGGTTTTTGGTGTCCATAGAAACTAGAGTCCCATTATCTGTCTACTGCATTAAAATTATGTGCAAAAAACCCCATATACGTTGTTGATGAAGAATCTGTTGAAAGCCCTCTTATTTTCCATCCTTTTACTAAATACAAAGTTGATTCTTTTTTAGACTTAACACAAAATACCTCTAACAAAATGTTTTGAAAATATTTTCAGAAATATTTCTGAAAGTTTCAGGAAAATTATGTAAGAATGAGGTTGTTCTTCATCAACTGTCAGATAAAAAGGTTTATGTTGTGTTAGTCAAATGGAGTGTCATCGTTTGTTTGAGAGCAAGACAAATAAGGAGCTGCATTTACATCAGACCTGGGAAGCATGCCCTACCAAAGCATTTTCAAAACACTAATATCAAATATACCTTTCCTTTCAACCCAGAAAGAACACTTTTATGCTTGGATTGTCATAAATTTGTACATTTTTATTGTCATATATCTCACTTGCAGATACTAAAGCCGTCAGACTTTCATAAATCGCTATACGCTCCTACACTTGTGAGTAGGAATACATGTGGAATTTGAGCTTTGCCAGTTTTGATACAAATTACCCAATCCACACTCCTTGAACTAATGTGTGGACTGGAACAGAGTTATGCATCAGATTTTGCACCTCTTCAAAAATTCTTGTGCAGTTCTTGGCTCAAATACCACATTGAAACATGCATTAAATATATGCATTTGGGGTTAAAATGTGTTTTTAAATGTTTGTTTTAAGGTGAAAATGTTTCCAGAAGTTTGTGCTTTGATGGGATATATATTTAAATAAATAAATACTTCAATAAATAAATGTTTTAAATAAATAAATATTTAAACATCAACTTTAATGAATTTTTAAAAAGAAACTGAGGATAAAAGATAGAATGTACTTAATGAGTAGATGCATCTGAAAGACTCAAAATAAACATATCTCATTATGAATCCCAGTTTCCAGCTAAAATACAGTCATCTCTTGACATTTGCTAGGGTTACAGGACCCCATAAAAGTGAAAAAACCATGAATAACTCTAGGCCCTCCCAAAACGTATGTAACACACACAAAACGTATGATCACCATATTCAACCCACCGTGGATTCCTTTGAGGAAGTGGGTGGCTGGTGGGGCTTACTGCTACCTCCACTGTTAGCCCACACCATTTTTAATAGGGACTTACAAGCCTCATTCACAGTTTCTCAGTCTCACAAGGCTTGCGGTTCCTATTGAAAATGGCACAGAGAAGCAGCAGAAGTGACAGCAAATAATCCATGAATAATCAAATCCACAAAAGTGAAACCCACAAATGTGGAGGGCTGACTGTACACATTTTTATGTCACCCCTCATAGATGCTTTGCCACTTAAGCAAAAGGATAAGATAATGCCATCCAGCCCATACACAACTCTATATCATCCTGACAGAAGAAGAGGAGAGCACATGAACAAAACAAAAAACCTCTACAGTCTCTGTCATATTACACAGTTATAGCACTAAGCACTAAGATTCCACTTTAACTGACATGGCTTCATTCTATGGAATCCTGTTTTGTTTTGTTTTGTGTGGTGAATCACTTGAGCTCTCTGGGGCCCTTTCCGCACCAGAAAGTTAAAACGGGCCAAGGCATCCTGTCATGGAGGTCATCCGCACCTTGGATCGGACTAGCTTCAGACTATTTACCTTAGTTCCTCACCTTAGTCTGATCCAAGACGCCCCCAAGTAGTCCTCCGGTCTTTCAATCTTCTGGAGCGTGCCATTGCGTTCCTCCTCACTTGTGCAGATGCGCAGGCTCGCACCAATGCAAGCCTGCGATCAACGGAGGGCGGACTGTGGGCATGGCCAGCGTCAGGAAGCCACCATTTTCAGCCTGAGCAGTGCGGATCTACAGACCTCGCACTACTCCAATTCACCCTGGACCAAACGGAGGAGCCCTGCAGAAGGGCTTAAGGGAGTGTCCGCATTGCTTCGAGCTAAGAAGAAGCGGTGAGTAACGGCATGGAGCGATTCACTTGTCTCGTGCAGAAAGGGCCTGGATGAGACTACCTCTCTCCAAATCGTAAATCCCAGGATTCCATAGGGCAGAACCATGGCAGTTAAAGTGGAATCATAGTGTTATAATTGTCTGAAAGGGCCACACAGATATATGCAGCACAACATTGTTCTACAAGAAGGGGACTGAATAAGAAAGAAACATGAAAGCCTGAGGGTGCACACATAAGATACTTCTGCAATAAACTGTTATAGTGCTATTATTCCACTTTCAAGATCCAATGGAATCCTGGAGTCTGCAGTTGAGGGAGGGGCATCTAGAATTCTCAGTGAGAGAGCTCTTTGGCCTCAGTAAACTACAAACCCCAGAATTCCACAGGATGTTGAAAGTGGAGTAATAGCACTATAACAGTGTCATGCAGAAATGGTCATAGCCTATCAGAGAAAGGTATGTAAACATATAACAGCTCATTGTGATTATAATACATTTAATTTCCTCTTACTCTACTTATGGAACTGTTCTATTATTGTAACTGTTCTGAAACAAGCAGTCTCTATGTTATTCCATTTGATTTCTTCTGGATATTATTTCCTGTCTTTGAATAGTGAAGGTAACATGGCTGATACAAATTGGAAAAGTAGCATTTCAAAATGAAGGGGAAAAATAAATCCTTTCAGTACATATAGACCAGTGCGAAAGAGCACTAATTGCTAATGAGTTGGGACCTCTTTTGCATCAGCTGGTGTATCCTGAGCACCTCTTACAAATTAGGCTACCATGTGGCTACCAAGTATCCCCTCTCGTAGCTAGAGTTATAGACTGTGCTCAAAATCTCTGATTAATCTGATTAAGACAGGGAGTGACTAATCCGTTAAGCTCCACATGAGTGCTGTTTTGCCTGCTGAGCATCAGACTGTAGCTACTAATCAGCTAAGTAAATGTTAAAAGTTAAACAATAAACACTTTCTTAACTACTTTAGATTACATCTTTGCCTGGTGACCTTTGTAGTTGAAAAGTGAAATGAGAGCATTAATAAGAAAATAATAATAAATTACCTGTCAGGGCAATTCAGCTTTTAGAGGCATATCAGTCACCAAGGACTCGGTAGCACTTTTCTTTCTGTAATTACTAAATTAACAGCTTTGGTTCCCCCTGCCTTTTGGAAAGTGAGTTGGAACTGGATATATCAAAGCCTTAGCATCCAAAGATCCAACCAATTCTGTAAAGTTGAATCCCAAAGTTGTCCTTCAGTGGATGGAAGGATCCAGAAGAGACTGTCATTGCAGGAAGGAAGAGAGTTCTTTAAACCAGCTTTCTTTTCCTTGCTCAGCACTGCACCCCCCATGATGTCCATCATGCTATTTTGGAAGGCAACTCTTACGAATTTCCTCTTCTCCTGTATCCAGTAGCAGTATCCCCCATGCTGTCTTAGAAAGTCACTTGAGCTGTCAGAACCAGGCTGGCTCTGCCATTAGGCAGAGAAAGCATTAGATGCACAGCACAGCAGTACCAGAACTGCAGCTTTCCTCCTGAGCCACTCATTGTTCCCTCCTGTTAAAAGACAGAACTGTGTATGCCACACAACCTTTCCTCATCTCCTTAAACCAATCTTTGCCTCAGCTGTGATAGAGGACAATATCTCATTGTCAATGTTAAAGACTAAATTACCAATCTAGTCCATGGAGTAGAGAGAGGGGCCCTGTACTTTGCTTCAGGCAGCAAAACAGCTTAGGTTAGCCCTAGAGAAGATGGGAATGAGAAGAGACTTCATGGGACAGGGGGAGAGGAATCAGTGAATATAATTTTAGTTGTTATTGCCTCCATTGAATATAGTTTAGTTGTTTTTATACACCTTCAAGTCAATTCTGACTTTCAAAAAAATGTTAAAACATATTTTTATGTCATCTGGCTTTTAAGAACTGACTGGGATGGACTGTTAATGGTGTGGTTTGCTGTTCTTATAGTTTGGAAATAGTCTTTTAATACATTTTAATGGTTTTAGCATTATAATTTTTTTAAAAAAACTTTTACATTTATACTTTTATTGAATGTTTTGCATAGTTTTTAATCTGTTTTGTTTTTAAATATATTGTAAGCTACCTTGAGTGTCATTATTGGGACAAGAGTGGGACATAAATGAATAAAACAACAACAAAATAACCCTATCATGGGGTTTTCTTGGGAAGATTCATTCATGGGAGGTTTTCTGTTGCCTTCTTCCGAGTCTGAGAGAATCTGATTTGGTCAAGTTCACCCAGTAGGTTTTCATGTCTGAGCAAGGATTTAAACCCTGGTCCAACACTTAGATCATTGTATCATGCTGGCTTTCCATTGAATATTACCTCTCCCATATTTCCAGCAGCAGAAAAAAATCATTTAACAGAATGGCACTCTGGAAAGTCTGTAGCCATATCATGGTATAGATTAGACCTTAGCTTTGCTTTGTGTATTTAGAAAAACGACTGGTTTCCTCATCTCTAACATCCTCTAAAAAGAGGAGCAGCTTGTGGTTCAAACAAGAAGGAGGTATCTCATTCCAAACTTTTTGATAAGAAATTTGATAAGAAAACTGAGCAAAACTTCTTCTGTGGATTTTGTAAGGGAGAAGCTATGCCTTTAAATAACCTGGACCAAAGCTGTTTAGGTCTTAAAGATTAAAATTAGCACTTTGAATTTTGCCTGCAACTCAAGGTCATTTGTTCCTCTGCCCCACTTCTATGAGTCCTACATTGTGAATTGTGGAATGCCTTCAGAGGGGTAAGGAGTGTTACAACAGTCCAGTCTGTAAGTTACAGAAGTGTGTATCACAAAAACAGGTCATTCTTCTCTAGGAGTGTCATAGGCTTGTTGTTTTTTTCCCCCATGTTGATGCTTTGCAAAACCCTTTCTAAAAGAAAAAGAAAGGGGGGGGCAAATTCCATTCTTCCTTTGAACAGAGTATAACAATCAAGACTCTCAAGATCTCCAACAATTTTCTTCTTTCCAGTCCCTACTTTATGGTTTCCAAAAAAAGAAGAAGCAGAAACAGAAGAAGAGGAAGAGAGAGAGAGAAATGATCTTTCTTCTACCAAAGGTTAACTTATCTGGGATAATATATCAATATTACTTACTATTACATTCCATTACATGTTACATTTATGTGATAAATGATACAGAAAGCCCCCATTTTTTGACACCCAGTTATCTGACAACTTGCTCTTTTGAAACTTCCAAATTAAGGACAAGTTCCATTAATTCAACAGGGATTCCACTCTTTCATCAGTTCTTCTTGCCTATGGAGACTCACTTCGGACTGCTCTCTGTCACATGGTGCTTGCAAAGCAAGCTGGGGGGGGGAAGGCACGCACGTAAACTGCTCCTTCATTTACAAACAAGGGAGCAGTTTCAGCATCCACCCCCCGACCCCCTGCACTGCCATATCCCTGTTGCTGCCACTGCTGTTGGTGTCTGATAATAGGGCTTGTGGACCCCAGGTTAAGTAGCATTGCTTTATACAATTTAGTAAACAAATCCAGTTTTCATTGGCTTATACTTATAACCATTTCATAGCCTTGTTTCAATCAAGTCTATTTCATTTTGAATTTGAATCCCCTCTTCTCTTGTATCCATCCTTTTCCCCCACCCCCACTGTATTCTCAGGTTCCCTTCCTTGTCCTTTCCTAATATTTCCAATTCCTTCCCACTTGGTCCTAAAAGAACTCACTTTCCCCCTCTTTCTTTCACTCCCTTCAGTCATACAAGCTAAATAAATTTAGTTTCATTCAACCATCAATATAGTTTGATTAAAGATCAGTTTCAGATTAGCTTCCCTCTTCTCCCTTGCCCTTGGGCCATAAGCACCATTTCACAAATCAAAATTTCTTGGCTGTTCATCTTCCCCAATTTAGTAGCTAATCCATTAGCTCAGCCTGACTTTGGCCATTTCCGCACGAGAGTGCTCCAGCACTATGATTCCACTTTCAACATCCTATGGAATCCTGGGGTTTGCAGTTGCGGGAGGGGCCAGGTTGCCCCTCCCACAACTGCAAACCCCAGGATTCCATAGGATGTTGAAAGTTTTTTTTTTATTTATTTATTTGTACCCCGCCTCTCCATATGGATCGAGGCAGCAAACAACTTACAAATAGCATGTATTTCGAAACATTTCTATACATGCCCCCAACAAGCTGGGTACTCATTTTACTGACCTGCGAAAGGATGGAAGGCTGAGTCAACCTTGGAGACGGGCAGGATCGAGCTCACAACCTTGTGGCTTGCAGTACTGGCATTTAACCACTGCGCCACCACGGTATCATAACGCTACAACAGTCTCTTGCGGAAATGTTCTTTGTTCCTCCATATGATTTTCAGTCTCCTTCACTTCCATATTGCTAACTTCTGTACTTGCCCCCCATGTCTCCCCCTCTCCTCTTACATCTCTCCACAGTTCTGCCTTGATCTCATTCCTCAGGACCTCTATCATGTTCCTCGTCAAATTTAGAATTTCCACTTCTCTCAAATAACGTAGCTCCTCCATCATCCATTGAAAAAGTCCTGGGAGAGTCCCTGAGAAGGTTCTATATTTTATTCAATCCAGCAATTTCAGGGTTAACAACTCACTTCTGTCATGTACCTGAAAGCTGCCAGTCTTATCAACAGTCTTATCAGATAACGTCTTTACTTTCTCATGCTGTAATTTCTCCTTGTTGAAATCCAATTCAGTCCATCCACAAAAAAAGATCCTTAATTATTCTCTTTTAAACACATCTACTCCCAAACTTCTAGTTTATTTATCCCAAACTTGTGGGGTGAACACACTTACTCAACTCTTGACTGCAGAAAGAAGGTGGCTGGAGAGGCTCAATTTTCCATTTTCATCAGAAGAATTCTTCACTTTTGTAACTCCAAAGGTTCATCTGAGAGTTTATCTCCTTAAAGCAACAGGTTGCTGGTTTGGGGCTGTCAGATCCTCAGATCCAAACAGCTGTGTTTCACAGCAAGGGCAAAAGATGTTGCTCCCTCAGTCTTTCCCACTCATAACATGTTTACTCAGAAGTAAATGCAAGTAATGGTATTTCTGGACCCTGATGGTTGATCCCCTTGCTCCCTTTTTGATCCAGAGGGAGTTTCTCCTGCCAGAGATCCCTCTGGTTGGCACTTTCGCTGGGAGCATCTACCCACTGACCTATTGGAAATTGAAATTACCTCTGTACTTGTTTCTTCAGAGGCTACATTAAAAACAAATACAAACAGAAATGTCAAATTAAAAATCAGAAGGGCATCACATAATTATACCACAATATCTAAACAGAACATCATAATACATTTCAATTTTTGTATGTTGCTTAAAGCCTACACATACCAATATACTATCTAGCAGCAGAAATTTCTGGAGCTGAAAATTTCATTCCATTTGCAGCACCAACAACAACAACAAAAAACCTCAAGGGTTTTTTTAAAAAAAATTTTAGCAGATGGTCTTGTGCTCTGCACAATACAATTTGTAGTTTGCATGAATTGTATGAATTAAGCTTCATTTTATTTACTGCTTCCTGATACCTAATGAGAAGTTCCATTTCACTTGGGTTCATTGAGAAGGAGAAATAGTCCTCTGAAAAGATGGCATGTTGCAGAGGACAGGAACATAGAAAGTCGGATTATTGGTCTAACTAACTTAGTGCTCTCAACTCTGACTGACAGTGATTCTCCAGGTCTCAAATTGGATTCTTTTCTAGCTCTCTCTGGAGAAACTATGTATTTTGACAATTAAGTGCCTGGTGTTTCCTTGTCTGTTTTTATAACTTTTACATTGTACTACAAGGTACCAATCAAAACTGGGGCCCAAATATGCATGGAGGGTGTTAATCTTGTTTCCTTGTGCTGTGATCTTTATGATTTCCAGCTGCTACTTGGCACTGGGTGGGAGAGTTGCCAGTGGTGCCAATGGTAACTTCCCTCTCATACTACATAGTGAGTTTATGTAGATTTTCATCGGATTCCTCTCCCTGCATATGATGGCCATACCCAGATCTCAAACATAGAGAGGAGGGGGTGGTCATATTTAAATTTAAAAAAACAAGCAAGCACCAGCGAACTTTTCAACTTAGGAAATTGTAGTTTGTTCAAAATGCCTTTATACACTAAAAAGTCCCACCATCAAGGTCTCAACTTGTGTGCCTGTAGATCCCTTGACTAAAGAAGGTCCCATATTCTACTTATTTTAATAAAAATAAAAATATTCCAACTCTGATGTCTTCCAATCCTTCCACAATTCTTTAGTGTAATCACTAAAGGATTTTCTTTCTCCCATGTTGATGCTTCACCTATGGAACGCCCTTCCTAAAGAGGTACACCTGGTGCCCTCTTTGCAAGTTTAAGATGATTTTATTCATTTAAGCATTTTAATGTGTATGATCGCTCTCTCTTTCTTTTAATTTTGATTTCCTGGCTTTTACTATGGTTTTCTGATGTTTACATTTCATTCTATCATGTTACATTTTAAATCACGTATTGCCTAGACTATTGCACACTGCCCTTGCATTTGATTTGAAGAAAGGTAATACAGCAAAGGTGTTTGCTTTGTTATCGGAACTATGCCATGAGCTGTAGAGTTAGCATTGTCACTAGGAAACAAGAGCGGGGCTGGGCTCTCAGTTTCTTTAAATCAGCCATAAGGAAACTTTGGCCTTCCAGATATTTT
Source organism: Ctenosaura bakeri (assembly GCA_948474755.1). NCBI lineage: Eukaryota > Metazoa > Chordata > Lepidosauria > Squamata > Iguanidae > Ctenosaura > Ctenosaura bakeri. Next base: position 251,556 of record CAOLHI010001004.1, on the reverse strand, counting down.
GGACTACAACCGCCACAATCCTAAACTATTTTCTGTGGTGGATTGGTTTTATGGAAGTTGCTGGCTCAAATCTCTGGAGGGACTAAGCTTCTCCACTCCTGATTTTAGTTGTCTATTTTTAATTACAATGGCAGTTTCACTGTTGTAGTTCTGTTGTCATAACTTTGGGGTGGTTGGGTGGGATTTTGTCCTGGGGCAGTATAGGCATAGGATTGCAACTAACTTGGCCATTCCTCCCATTTTCCCCATTCCTTACATTTAATCTTCCTGTTTCTCCCCTAAAACATGGCACTTAAGCTATCAAAGCAACTAATTGGTCTTTCTGTCACTCCTATACATGTCCAGTCCAATGTAAGCCCCTTGACTTCAGTGGTACTAACTGCCATAAACCCCCATGATAGGTTCACTTAGGGTTGTCATAAGTTGGAAAATAACTGGAAGGCCAACAACAACAACAAGTATATTGTCTGCAGAGTCCACTACCAGCACCACATCTCTACATCATTGTAACATGTACAAGATTTTTGGAATCCCATACTCATCCGGTTGGCATAGCCTTAGAATAATATTCCTCTGTTTTGCGGCTTTTTTAAAAAAAAATCAGTTGTTTAAAATGTTGAAACTGTATTATATATTTTTTTCCTTTTGACACAAGGTGCTGTTTTGATCTGTCTTGTGTCCTGACATATCTGTTTTGGGTCCCAATATAAGTCAAAAGGTAGGATTCACATTTCATGTATATGAACTTTTTTTTCTTTTGCAGCCAGTCCAGAACACCCTCATTTTAGAAAGCTTTGAGAGATTTTCCAAATATCCTCTACCTTTTGGAGGGTGTTTTCAACTTGTACTGTTACAGATTATCCAAGTCATAGCAATGGTTTATGTATTATCCTTCACTTCCTCCACCTTTTGCCAGTGAATTTCAACCTCAGCTGTGGATCAGCTGCTGACTGACTGAAAAATGAAGGGCTTGTTGGGACCTGGCAGTCAATGAGCAGTTCATTAAACCTTCAGGACTGTGCTACCATTCATACATATGGACTGAGAACTGACACTTGTTCATGTAATGTTTCTTAACACCTACCTGCCCACTGATATATTGGATTCCACTGTAACAAGAGAACTCTTGTACAGAAGATGTAGAAATATTGGAATAAGAGGGGGGATAAGGGGGGGGAAGGAAGTATCACAATATTGCCCCACTTAGTTGTAATGTGTATCTGTTTTTCTCTGCATTTAATTGCTCGATACCTGAAAAATGTATCAGTTTCAATGAAAAGCTAATGTGAAGAAATACAAAATACTGGTCTAAATCTTCTTGTTAGTCCCTGTTGCAGCAGAGTCAAATGAGACAACTTTGGTAGTGACTAACCAGTAGGGCTTCAGCCACCATCAGTGGCATTATATCTATGTTGCCCCATTCATACATCCAAATCATTGTTTAAGTTTTGCAGTCCATGCAGCCAGGAGACAAATTATGTATGCATGAATTACAAGTGTGCTAGCTCTTCTCATTTAGCTCTACAGTTTGCCAGGTTGGAAGTGGGAGATGGAATCAGGAAAACCTAAAGCTTCATTGCCACATTACTCCCATTGAAACAGTGGAGGTACAAACAGGAAAAAATAAAAGAAGTGGTGGTGGCTGTTATTTTCCATTAAGACTTATGGTGACCTTATTTAAAAGAAGAAGAAAAAGGGAGGAAAATTTTTCCCATTTTGTTCTCCCAGTGTTTCTGCTACAGACTAACTTCAAGGCAAAGAAAGCTGAGAGGCCTCTAGGTAGGCCAAGAGCACAGTGGCATCCTCCTATTCATGTTTCGTAGCAATTTGTATTCAGAGGTATCCTTGAAGTGACTGCAGTCATCAGTCACTTTATCCAGAATAAATTTGTTTATTCCCTTTTTCCTGCTCAGACTATCATGACTTCTACTGTCTAATGTTTATTATTTACTTGTTTACTATGGCTGGCACCCTGTCTAGGATTTATGATGTCATAAGCTAGTCTAAAAACTTCATAATTTTTGATACTGTATTTATGATCATGGCCCTGCTGCCACAATCACAAATGCCTCCCCGACAACCACCTTAAAAGCTAGGCAGCTGCACCAACCAAAGGAGTTCTGTAGTACTGGCAAGGAAGCCCTGAAGGATGACATGTCCAGGGCCCTCCTGCCAGCAAGCTGCATTGCTGGAAAGATCATACTATGAGTCGTCCCATGCCTGTTTATTATTTAAAGTGTGGGCTCCACACCAGGAAATGTGGTTCTTCTTCTCCTGAGATACAAAAGTGTGAGTGTGCTACCATCTGGAGGCATAGTGCTTGTGCCTATGTTTCTTACTACCAACAGACTGATGATGTTGCAAGTAATGAAAAATGTCTAACCAAGTTTTAAGAATAATCTGGCTGTTTCATAGATTTTTAAGAGACACCAAGAAATGCTGCATCTTTATAGTCTATAGGACAGTGGAGAAAAAGTACTATTTTTGAATAGCAATGAATCGCTGAATTATGTTGTGTATCAATGCATGTGTAGGTTAATGCCCTTTCCTCTGAAAGATATTCCTGGGGTCTGATACAAAATCTCAAGTTAGAATTTTGAGGGGGTTTATTTCCCTGTAGCTGCAGCATTATGTCCAGAAGATGGAATCTGAAGCAAAGAAGTTATATGTTGAATGAACATCATTCATAACCAATTCGTCCAGCCTGTTGTATCCTCACCAACCATCTCTGAGGTGCAGTCTTTTTGGCTAAAAGAATCTAACCAAGCCTTGCTAGATCTGTATGGGAGCAGAATCTTCACATGGGGAAGGTGATAAACTCCTAACATTCTTGCACCAGTAATATAGAAAGAGCTGGGCTCTAATACTGAATAAGAATTTTTTTAAAAAATGTTATTCATTATTGGATCTCAGCTTTTTCTACATTACTGTGAAATGCAGAATTTGCTCTTAATTTGGCAGGCAACAGAACACATGAGCTCGTATATTGATTTCCTACTACAAAACAAAGCAAGCTTGCTTTGTTATGTCATCTGGAAAATGGTGTTTTTCCTTGAACAGCAGCGGCTCAAAACACCCCAACAATGGTTTGAATCATATAATTTTCCACACAGAGACACTGTAGCTTAGTATCAAGGCCTTTCTCTACCTAGTTTGATCTCAGTCCCATGAGCCAAACTCCAGTTGTCAGGGGACTTGTTGTAAGTAATGGTCATTTGTGTTTCATAATTATCTTGAATAAACACAATTAGTTCCACATTCTGCTGTTTTCTTCCTAAGGCATCTGTAAACATTCTGTACTATCCTAGCAAACAGCTTTTGGCAATCATTAAAAAAAAACCCAAAGCAAAATTACTCTCTGTGGATCCTTTTAATTTATTCCAAGGAGTGTGCCCAGAGGAGTAATGAGACTCTTGGAAAAAAAATAATGATGAAGGGTTATTATCTCATACTTTGTTAACAAATATAACTCAGTTTAAAGTATCTTGCATCATAGCTTAAATGCACTTAAAGTCACAGATAAATTGAAATGAATTGCAACTTGTAGTTGTACTAAAATCTTATATGTTTTTCAGTCCTATACCAAGATAGGAAGGAAGTCCTATAGAGCTCCATGGAAGTTCAATGGAATAAGCATGGTCAGATTGCAGCCTTAAATTTTACCCTCCAACATTTCACAGATGAAAACTGGGACACATGTGCCCAAGCAACTTCAGAGCATGGTCCAGATGGCAAAAGTTATTAACGAGGAAGAAAACACAAGCTAGGAGAGCCTGCAGTAGTTTGCTTTTACCTGAGCCTTCTTAGAGTACAAGATTCTTCTTCCTTTTCTCCCCTCTCCCTGCTGCCTTAGTCTGTCCTTGAGGGCAAACTTACAATTTTAACTCAGTTTTCAGTAACTGAAATATGTTGTGGATAAAGGGGGAAAGTGGAAGGAGAGAGTAATAGGAATATTTTAAAAGTAGTTGCAAAAGTCAGACAATGGAGGATTAACTAGGACTCCTCCTGCCAAATTGGGACAGTTAGAGGGTACACAGAAACTGTTTTCAGGTTTGCCTTTTCAAAAGCAGATAAGTAGAGGCAATCTGGCCCTTCTTCTTCACCTCCCCAACTGGGAAGTTCTAGAATGAAACTGTCATTAAACTGTCCAATTATAAACCTGTGAAGAAGCCTTTCGTTTCGGCACAATCCCATGAATGTGTTCTCAGAAGCCGAGTTGCACTGAATCACTGAATTATCTTTAGGTTTTCAGATTTATTTTGTATCTGAGGTATGAATCTGCAGTGGATGTGTTCCGCTTAAGAAGACAGGGTTCATATGTTATGATGGCTATGGGACCCAGGAAGGGACTCCCCGATATCGCTTTGATATCACTTAATTCGGCCCTGGCTAGACCACGCTCGGCGGCCCCGCTGCACGTGTTTGGGTTGGTTTCTGAAACAAGCACATACTGGCTGCAGCTGACTAATTGTTCAAATTCCATTCCTCATTCAAGCCAGCATTTCCCAAGCCTCACGTAGCTTCAGGGGACACCCATACCCATACTCCACAATAGTGGCACAGTTTCCTGCCAAACCACCCCTTTGGAGAAGGCCATCAGCTCACCGGCCACTCTTTTGTCTTTCAACGCTAATCCGATCCTGCTGACAGTGACCTCACCAGATCTTTTTGTCTAGCGCCAAAACTCTTTTGTTTCCTACTTGGTTTGCCATAGCCACCAGGCATGTTTCACCCTATAAAAAGTCCCCATGTTTGGGACCTCATTGGTTCCTCTTGGGCTGCCACCCAGACCTGCTGCCTGTCAGTTCAAGAGTTCCCCTCAGCACCCAGCGCTGAGCCCCATCATTCATCGCTCCAGATTCTACAGGACATCGCAATCAGGTGTCGTATCACCCGCTGTTTCCCCCAATTCTCTTCTCTTCATTCCTTTAGTTAGCTAGCATGCGTGCGTGTTTGATTCACTCTGTTTATGTTTAATAAAGTTATTTTCATTGTAACCTGGCTTGCTCATTGCCCGGAAGCCATAGACGTTGGGTTAAAAGATCTCGCTAAGTTACCCTGCCTTTTGCAAGTCAAGTCAGTGCTCTGAGTTCTAATTTCCCCAAATTTGGTTTTGATTGGCAAGTGGGCGCCCCTCACGGGACACCCCCAGTTTTCAGGGTAACAATATCCTCCATGGACCAAAGAGGTACCACGTGGTTTTACCAACACTAGTGGCCAGAGGCATATCTAATGTAAACAGTGCCTAGGGCAAATGTGGAAGTTGTGCCCCTACCTCCGAAGCCACTTCCCTCTTCACCACCACCACTAAATCTTCCAGCATGGCTTTTTTGCACCCCTCTGGCATCGACACCCAGGGCACATGTCCTACTTGCCCCACCCTAGATACACCTCTGCTGGTAGCATGAGAATGAGGACAGCAAGATGAAGTTGAGACATTTGTGTGTTTGTAATGACATGACACGTGGCACAGGGAAGGAGGAGGAGGGGAGGAAAGAGTAAGGAAGACTGAGTTCCAGAGCTGATGCTAAAACCTAGTGATTGTCAATAAAGGGCAAAAAAGAAAAAGAAAAAACTCTATAGGCTTCCCCCACTTATCTGACAGGTCAGGGACTGAAGCACCATCAGAAAATGTAATTGGTTAAGAAGCAGGATCTATGTACTATACTGTAGGAAGCCTGAGGTTCCTTTGGGACTAGCCATACACATGCTGCTTGCAAACTGTTTCAGCTAGCTTGGCACCTTTTTTCCCCCTCTCAGCTTGTTTTGCAAAGAATGAGCATGTATGAGAGGTCCCAAGTGAGCCTCCATTGGCAAGAGGAACTGATGAAAGAGCAGAACCCCTGTCGAATTAATAGAACTTGTCCTTAATTTGGAAGTATCAAATTAGTGAGTTCTCAGATAACAGGGTGTTGAAAGGCAGGGGCTTCCAGTATTTTGTTTTTGTAACTATTAGTGGGTTAATAGTTAAACCACATTTCTCTGTGTTTGAATCTATCATTTCAGCTAAATTAAAAAATGAAGATATGGAAACACTATTTAAAAAACATAGTAGACCCAAGCAGATATCTGTGAGAAGAAAAATAATACATCACTTGTTCAAAAGAGAAGAAAAGTTATGGCAACATTTGTCCTACAGTTGGACTATCACATCTAAAGCAAACTTTTGGAGACACACTGCTGAACACTGCCAAGCTGACAAGCTGTTCTGTGCTGTAAGGGACATATTTATGGACATACTTTCAACAAGACGTACCTAGTGCGACCAAGCTGTGCTGTACTAAAGAGCAGAAAGTATTAGAAAAATAGTTGTTCATGTGGGGGTTTTTTTAACATAAAATATTTCACACATACAAATTATTAAGTTCAGATCAACAACACACATATACACATAAAAAAACCCTCCAAAAAGTGAACAGATTTGTAGCAATCACGAAGCTCTACAAGCACTATCATGGGGAAGAAAATTTAAGGCAGACCACATTTCTCCATTGCTATATCATGCTCCTATGGGTATAGATATCTTAAGGTCAGTTAAGGTCAACTTTGATGTCAACTTCTCTTGTGAGAATCGGATACTATTAACACATTTTTCAAGCTTTTGAAAAGTATAGTTTGACAACTTATTGCTTTTTTTAAAAAAATTAAGATTTAAAGAATGTGTCCAAAGTATTGATGATAATTAACTTTACATTAATGTATACATGAAGTAAGAAAATAAGGGAATGCTGGGGTGTAGCAGCCATTGGACTAGGAGGGGAAATTCATGTGGGCAGGCAGCCAATGGAGCATTTCTCGGTTCCCTGTCCCATCCCCAAGCTCTGCCCTATTCCTCCATGCCATCTGCTTTGGAGGGTGTTTGTATTTCTTGCCATTAACCCTAACGGACTGAATAAATGACCTGGGGCCAGGCTATCTGAAAAAGAGCCTGCCCAGAATATGAGATCTTCAGCAAAGACTATGTGATGTGGCAGCCAAGAAAGCCTATGCGATTCTTGGTTGTATCAATAGGAGTATGGCGTCTAGATCAAGGGAGGTAATGGTACCACTCTATGCTGCTTTGGTTAGACCTTATCTGGAATCCTATATCCAGTTCTGGGCACCTCATTTGAAGAAGGACATTGATAAGTTGGAGCATGTCCAGAGGAGGGCAACCAAAATGGTGAAGCCATGCCCTATGAGGAACAGCTTAGGGAGCTGCATATGTTTAGTCTGCAGAAGAAAAGGTTAAGAGAGGACATGATAACCATGTTTAAATATTTGAAGGGATGTCATGTTGAAGAGGGAGTGGGCTTGTTCTCTCCCGCTCCAGAGGCTAGGACAAGGAGCAACGGATTCAAGGTGCAGGAAAGGAGATTCCACCAGAACCTCAGGAAGAACTTTCTGATGGTCAGAGCTGTCCGACAGTGGAATATGCTGCCTCAGAGTGTGGTGGAGTCTCCTTCTTTGGAGGTTTTTAAGCAAAGGCTGGATGGCCATCTGTTGGGAATGCTTTGATGTGTGCATGGCAGGGGGTCGGACTGGATGGCCCCTTGGGTCTCTTCTAATTCTATGATTCCATGATATATCTCACTGGCCAGAAAGGTTGAATTAGTGAAAACATGAGATGGAGCTTTCTTCCTAGCAGCATCTCACCTATGGCCATCCCTCTTAAGGGAAATCAGGCCAACTCCATCTGAATCATACAGTCATAGAATCATAGAATCATAGAAATGTAGAGTTGGAAGAGACCACAGGGGCCATCCAGTCCAACCCCCTGCCATGCAGGAACACCCTCAAAGCACTCCTGATAGATGACCATCAAGCCTCTGCTTAAAAACCTCCAAGGAAGGAGACTCCACTACACTCCGAGGCAACATATTCCACTGCCGGACAGCCCTGACTGTCAGGAAGTTCTTCCTGAGGTTCAGGTGGAATCTCCTTTCCTGCAGCTTGTATCCATTGCTCCTTGTCCTGGTCTCTGAAGCAGCAGAAAACAAGCCCTTTCCTTCCTCTACATGGCATCCCTTCAAATATTTAAACATGGTTATCATGTCCCCTCTCAGCCTTCTCTTCTGCAAACTAAACATCCCCAGCTCTCTAAGTCTATCCCCATAGGGCATGGTTTCAAGGCCTCTCACCATTTTGGTCGCCCTCCTCTGGACTATTCCAGATGTCCCTTGTTTTTCAAAAAAATAATAATAATTCAATTTAAATTTATTTTTAATCTGTTTTTATAAAATGCTTTTATATAACCCTGTGATAGGTTCTCACCTATTACCATAAGAGTTGGAAATGACTTGAAGCCACATAGCAACAACATCATATATTTTACTATACATCACTTTGGAAGCTACAATCAATAAATAATGAATTAAAAATATAAAAAGCAAGCTGGGCCTTGAACATTTATTGATATTTGCAATGGATTTCTGATTCTTTCAAACCTATAAAAGCATTCCAGTCACTGAAAGGAAGAAAAGAGATATCCTTCATACTCAAAAATCAAACACCTTTTATAAGCTGGTACAAAATCTACTTCTGATTTACAGGCTAGAGTGGAGTCACCTCATATTTTGATTCTAACCTGAGGGTCTAAATAGCCTAAAGGCACCAGGTCCCATCTGATCTTTGAAGCTAAGCAGGGTCAGCCCTGGTTAGTACTTGGATGGGACACTGCCAATGGATACCAGGTGCTGTAGGCTATGTTTCAGAGGAAGGAACTGGGAAAACCACCACTGAGCATTCCTTGCCTAAGAAAACCTTTTGAAATCCAAGGGATCACCATAAGTTGGCAAACAACTGGAAAGCATGTATACACACAATTCTACACTGATGAGCAAACATATTCCTTGGCATCCATGCTGTAATAATGTGACATGTGGAGAACCTGTTAGCTTAAAGCATTTCCTAGATTGAAATAACACAAGAGCCAGAAGAGTGTAGTGGTTTGAGTGTTGGACTAGGACTTTAGGAGACCAGGGTTTGAATCCATGCTCAGTCATAGGAACCTAGTGGGTGACCTTGAGCCAGTCACACATTCTTAGCCTCAGAAGAAAGTGATAGCATCCCCTGTCTGACTGAATCTTGCCATGAAAGCCTGGTAATAGGGCTGTCTTAGGGCCATCATAAGTGAAAACAACTTTAAAGCACACAACAACATGGATGTAGAAGGCTGCCATATTATAGACTGGTAGCATCAATGACACAACAAGCTTAGCAACAGGTTACCTTTGGCTTTGTTTTATTTGTAAGATGATATTGACCAGCAAGCTTATGTGCACATTGAAGCCTGATTCAGACTAGAGCAATGACACTGAATTGATGGAATGTGCATCACAATTGACCTTTCAAATTCCTCTTAATTCAGATCTCATTGATTAAATCCAATTTAATAATAACCCTACTTATGTCTAATAACTGGATTTAGGTCTCCAGCATCAGTGGATCACACCCCAGATTGAGTTGATACTAACATTTGACAACCACGAGGTCCAGCAGTAGAATGGATACAGTCATCTCTTTTAATGGAGCAAAGTGAAAGCTAGAAACATAATGTTCCCTACAAACCTGACTTCACCCTGCCCTCTCAGAGGTGGCTTGCATATCCTTTCCACAAAAGATCTTTAAACAGATAAAGCAGCTTGTTTCCTTGACAGCACAGAATGAACTATTTTGGTTTTCTTTGGTCTGTATCTGTTCAGCATACTGTATCCATAGAAATAGCTTCTGTCCCAAAAGTACAAGCATGTTGTATTATGTATGCCCAAAATAGTTTGTTAATACTGCATTAAACTGGCACAGTTCAGAGCCTCAAAAGGGCACAGACAGCAACTTTGAAGATTCCCAAACCTAGGGTGAGGAGCCTATATGTGCTACAGCTAATTAATCCATTAAACACTGGAATCATAACAATAATGATAACAAACAATAATGATAACAAAATACACTTTTTAACCCTGAGGAATCTTGATATATAACATACCAAGCATGGATATTACAAAGCTTCTCCCCATTTCAGTGGGGACAATGTTGGAATTTTGTTAGAAATAAAATTTTGTCAAACTTTGCTGACCTTTAATTGCATATTGGGAAGATTATCATCTATCTATCTATCTATCTATCTATCTATCTATCTATCTATCTATCTAAATAATACTACCAATTAAAAAAATCATTGGAAATAATATACAAGTTGCATTATTTTTGCTTCAATTACTGACTAAAGAGTTTTGTTTTACACTGTACAGAAATTGATATAATTAATAATTTACTAATTTCTCAAGAGAATTTGATTTTTTTTCTATATGCACCCACCACTGCTTAGGAAGGGAGTCACTTTTTCCTTTTTGCCTTTCAATATTTTATTATACATATTGAGAAGTTTAACATGGCAAAATGCCTGATGCATAAATAGCAAACAGCTTGGCTCAAGTATGGACTATTTGAAAGCCCGTATCTCTCCATATGAGCCTGACCAAGTCTTACAATCTTTGGGGAAGGCTTTCTCTCCATCCCGTCACCTTCCCAGGCTCAGCTGATAAGGACACTGGAGAGATTCTTCTTGGTGGATGCATCTAGTCCATGAAACTCCCTCATAAGGGAGGTTCAAATTGTCCCTCTCTGTTGTCTTTTCATCAGCTGGCAAAGACCTTCCGGTTCAAACAGGCCTTCAGCCTTAACTGAGCGGGGTAGAGGGATGTGCAATTAGGTATACAGTTTTTGTTTTGTAATATGAATTTTCCAGTTTTAATTGTTTTTAAATTTAATGTCATAAGAGCTATACTGTAATTGGCTTGATGGGTTTAATGCTTTCTAAATTCTGGTGCTCTGTATTGCTTTATTATAAGCTGCTTTGAGTCCCATTTGGGAGACAGATGGCATATAAATCAAATAAATCAATTAATCAATATTTTCATTAGAGCCTGGACAGACTAAAAAAGGAAGTGGTTTTCAGCTCAGAAAATCCACTCTCAGTGGCAGAGCTTGGAGTGGGAAGGGGTGGGAGGGGGCAGGAGGGGGTAGGGCTACGATGCGTGGGGGCATGACTGCAGTTCATGGAGGCAAGGGCCATGGGGCATGGGGCATGGGTGTGGTATGCAGGGGCGTGGCTACGAGCTGGGATGCCCCAAAAACTTTGCTGCCAAGGGCAAAGTTCCTCCTCGCACCCCCCCCCCCGTGCCTATGCAACTGTCTATACTCTTAGAATCTAGCTGAAAGCCTGGATGCATCAGGCCCAGGTTCCAGGCTCAGTAGTTATTCTCCTCTTAATAGCGGAATAGCAGAAATTTTAAAACATGAAATAAGATTATCATCATATGCCCTCCTTGAGTTACAGTACTGATTACTTATAGAAACCAACAGGAGATTATGCTAACTGTTTGTAATTATGACCATCACTAGAAATGATTTGCTCATTTTATTACATTTATATTCTACCTTTCTTCTGTCTTGGAACTTGCAGTGGCCAAACAGGGTTCCTAGACAGTTTCCCATCCAGGTACTGATGTGACCAAACCTATTTCGCCTCTGCAACTATTTTGCAGTGTGTGCGTTCCAACTGTAGCCATGATTGGGGGCAGGGGCAAGAGAGCTTGCTTTGTTTGCTTCTTTTCTTTGCATGTCTGAGTGATAATGAAGAATGCTGATGAAGCTTTTATTTACCTCCAAAGTGAAGTGCATACTATTGGAGGAAGAACAGAAAGGAAAAATGAACAGGATTTCATCAGGATGTCTTGTAGATGTCTATTTGGCATCATCATCATCATCATCATCATCATCATCATCATCATCATCATCATTATTTGATTTTCCAAATTGCAACCCCAGCAATTGTTTCACTCACTTTTCTTCCTTTGTACCAGCAGCCTCTTGTACAAGGATAAAGGCAGCTCTTCTGCATTCCAAATAGAGTGTGATAAAGTGAGGATGAGCAGTGGGGAGCCCTGCCTGTGCCACTGTCCTTTGCCTGTTCCTGATTCCATGGCCTGAGGCAACGGTTTGCATTTTTAGGACAACAGCCGGCTATCTGCAAGCAGGAGACCACTCGTCAGGCTTCATTACTGCACACAAAATGACACAAGTGAGCCTGTGGTCACAACTGTGCTTATGGTACGCTGAAAAGCCATTACATCTCATTGCAACAAAAAGAGGAGGGGGGTGGCACAAACATAGAGGCTGACCAGCTCCATAAATTGCCCTAAACCTGACAGGTCAGCTTATTTATGCAACATACTACTGACACAATGCACTTTCATGATGGAACTGAGAGCAAACAATTGGGTTCTAATGAGGGTTTGAATCAGGGCAGCTATAATTTCTGGGGGTGGGGAGGCTGAAAATGCCCCCTTTACTTTACATTAAAAAAAATAAGCCATTTGTTCCTACCAAATTCACAGAGCACCAGGATCTGTCAGCTGAACTCTCTTATTCTTTGTCATGTTAATAACACAATGCACAGCATATCAAATGACTTCATATCAAATCAAATATCAAATATCAAATGACTTCAAACTTGCATCCTTGCCACTGATAAGAATGCTGTGTTGGTGTTCAAATGGTGAATTTAGAAAAATAGAAATTAAAATTCATGCCCATTTTTCTAACAAGGAGTAAATGGTTGAAAACACTCTGTTTTGTTTTGTTTTTTGTTTGTTTGTTTGTTTGTTTGTTGTAACACTGCAATCTGATCTTGCGCGAGTGGGTAAAAGGATAGACTGCAATCCTGTCCTCAAGTTATGCCCACTACATGAGAAATAGATTGCGATTAAAACCTCTTGCACTTGTGGAACAGGAATTCATACTGGCAACAGTAGGAGAAGTTACTTTTTGGACTACAGTACCCAAAATCCCTGACCCAGCATGGCAGCAGGTTCTGAGAGTTTTAGTCCTTAAAAAGTAACGTTTACCAAGATCTGAACACTAATATACTTGACGTACATTGATATAGCAGTATTGTCACTGCTAGCAAAAGTTTGGGACATAAACCACGTGACACTGAAATCCTGTGTTCAGAGACCAGGCATACCTCTGATTCCAGAGTAAACTAAGGCCTAGTTCAGGCAGTCAAAATTCTAATCACAGACCACAGGCTGGCCACTATGTGAACAGAATGTTAGATTAGATAGTGCTTTGGTCTGATACATCAGGATTTTTCTTAAATATATAAGGAAGATTGGGATGTGTATTCTGGGCACACCTCAGCCAGCCAGCTCCCAGCATCCTCCAACCAGCATGGCCAGTGGCCATGTTAGGTGGGTGAGCTGTGGTTCACATGAGTAACTTTCTCAGATTCTGGCCATAACAAATCACCAGCAGTGGTAAGTGGTTACTTCCATGGACCTTTCCGCACTACACTGTTATAGTGCTATTATCCCACTTTCAACACCCTGTGGAATCCTGGGATTTGCAGTTTAGGGAGGGGCCTTTAGAATTCTCACCCAGAGAGCTTTCGGGCCTCAGTAAACTACAAACCCCAGAATTCCCCAGGATGTTGAAAGTGGAATAATAGCACTATAACAGTGTAATGTGGAAAGGGAACATGTCAGCAGTACAGTGAATTCACTACCAATTTTATTGTGATCTTTAAAGGGCCTATCCATGGTGCCTAATCTATTTGGGGGAGAAAGTTCAGTCCTTTGAATAGTCCTTTCAAATTTTGTACTTAGAGCTGGAGCAGATTAACTGGCTTACTGAGATGGAAACCACCTGCCACTGCTGATCACCAGCATTATAAGAGCCCTGGATGTTGCCATAGCAGTTAAACCATCTAGACTCATAATGATTTACTTACCATGACTTACCACAACAGCAACTTTGTAGTTATATTTCAAATGGGTTCATAGATCTAAAAAGCTCCATGCCGCTAATGTTTCCTTATGTCACAGAGTGTGAAATACCCAACTAAGAACTTTAATTGAGGATTGTCAACAGGCAAAATGGGCAGCAAACATAGAAAGCGAAGATGTATTCATTTATTTTATTAAAACATTCATAACTTGTCAGTCAGTCCAAATTATTGGCACTTGCCCTCTTGAATTACTTATAGGTACCCTATAAGTGGTTATCAATTCTTTTACTGGAACTGCATGGATCAGATAGTACCCACACACATAAAGGTAAACAAAAGAAGGGGCTTATCTGTTGGGAAAACAAATCTCAGCATTCTCTCCCCCCGCCCCATCTTGTTGTTAGAACAAGTGGGCAAATAGTCAGATAGGGTTTCCTTTTGTCTCCTGCATGCTAGATCTTCTCCATTTGCCATTCTCTGTCTTTTATTGCATGATCATAAATACCTTTGATTCTCAGGTGATCAGATCATGTGACCCAGGACTGTGCTTAGGTCATTGGTCTTATAAAGTTAAGACCCCTCCTCTCAGATTTCTCTCTATCATCTTCTTTGTTCTCATGGCTGTTCTTCTTCCTATCTCTTTGCATGCTTCAAGCTACCATCAAGCAGGATGGTGAGTTAAACCGAAGATTCTCCTGTTAATTAGTTAGACAGGTAGCTGGGTCTCAGTACAGATGTAAATGAAGAAGCCATTAGTAAAGTATTTTAAGTCTTTTATTCAAAGTTGCCTGTGTTCGTATTTATTGCATCAGTCAACTGAAGCCACAAGTCATTAGACAAGCTTTTAAACGTTTCTCTGTGTTAACTCTGCTAAATGGAGACTGAATCACATCTATATCTTTCATTTCTCTCTCCTCAGCTTTCTTTAAGAAGATAACTGCAGAGTACATTGATTTCTATGGCCTCTAAGTGTCTCCTTCCCCTTGCAAATGAACAAATGTTGATCTGAGTTTTTAATGACGTCAAAATGGAGGTAAAGAGAGACAGCCTACAGTTTTCAAACCACTTTGGCAATGACTAGCACACTTAAATAGAATTCAGATGTGTACAGAGTATAAATATTATTCTACACTTTCTATCTTAGCCAGCCTTTCTCTTGGTCTACGAAACAGAACACAACACTTGTTACATCTGTATGAAGAAAAGCATCTTTTTGCAAAACATACTTCAGAGAATTCAGCCATGTGGATTGAACTTTACTTGGAGGCAGAATTCAACTTTTCCCAAGGCCTCTAAGGTTCAAAATATGCATGATGCTGTCACATTGATTAAATATATGAATCCTGAAAGAAGGTCTATCAAGTATAGCTCTTAAGACCATAAGTATAATAGAGGCTTAAAAGGAATCTCTTGTCAACACAAAGATTGCTAATACAATCTTTTAAAATAAATATGGCATGAATTTCTAAAAAACACATATCAACAGGAGATCCAAAGGATTTTTAGGATTTAGCTCACTGAATCTGTTGGTTAAACTAAATTTACAAATAACTGAGTGATACCATGACAGAAGACACACATTCAAATCTATGCTGAGATGATATTGTTGTTATTGTTGTTACTACTACTACAATGAAATCAGTGGTGTTTTGGCCTTAGCTTATTGTCTGAAAAAGAATAATAATAAATATGGGCTTTTAAAAAGATTAAAAATGGGAATCTAAGTCTGTAACTGAAACTGATGATAGTTTTTGAATCTACTATCCTGAGCCTGGAAGCAGACCATGGCAATGGCAAGGATTTGCTTCCTAAAGTCAACTCTGGTCAAAGTGGATAGGCTAATGGGCAGACAACAGAAAACACTAGATATCTGATGCCTCTCTTCACACCTTCCTTGAGTCAAAATAAATATTCCTCATGGAAAGAAGCTGGTGTCATCAACTAGGATGCTGACTGCTCTGTTGACTCAGAAGATGGAGATGATTGGGTCTCTGAAGCTTCATGAGAAATTGCCTCCAAAACAATGACCTCAGTAGATGTTCCATAGAGGAAAAGTCTCAGCTAACAGCAAGGCAACATCTCTGACTTAAAGGAAAATAGCCCTGCCCTCTTGATTGAGACAGATGACTCCCACATCCAAGCTAAATGCATTTCCAAATCACCCTCCTCTTTTATCCAGCCATGTCTAAAGCTGCAGCAAGCATTTCAGTCCTCCTGGAGCACACACATAGGTACTGGAACAAAGCTCCTTTACACTACCATGCAATCCCCTTTGCATTACCTTTACACTACCTTCCAGTCAAGTCTTCACATTTCTTTCTGCAGGACTATAAAGAGTTTCAATAAGCCTCAGAGAGTGACATTCCTAGTTCCATTCTGCCTAACAAATCTAGCATAATCTAGTCCAGTCCTCCCCAACTGTACTTTGCCACAGTGCAACTGGACAATTTTGTGACGTTCCATCCTGGGCCAGGTTAGTGAGGTCATGTGTTTTGTGTATGTAAGCATGAGTATGTACATGTATGCACATAAGCATGTACACACCCACACACTTACACCTGTTCTATGGGCTGCCATTCCTTGGAATCTCTGCCTTTGAGGCAAATAGTGGCAGAAGGTGATTAGCCTGAAAGGGCTAGTAAGATAGGGATGGTGTTCACATCTCCATGGCTCACTCACATGACTACTGAAGTAACCAATAAAGCTTCACAGCCACTAAACTGGTTAGGAAAAAAATATCATGTGTAAAAGACTTATCCACACACAAGGAGTTGTATATGTAGAAATAAATGAGGAGGAGGAGGAGGAGGAGGAGGAGGAGGGAGATTTGAGAACATGCTGTCCCAAAGATGAGGAGGAATATGTTTACACCAGTTCTGAATGTGCAAAATACATTCTCCCTTGCTTCCACCCATCTGTTTAACAAAGCCACTATGTGCAATTTACCTCATAAATAAAACAGGCAAGTCCTGTGTACATATTTTATTGTTTCTGAAGTCTGTCAAGAAAAGCAGGATTTTATTTTACACTTTCCCATTTTATTTAATGTTTTACATTCCAGAAATATTTTATGAGCAGGGCATAAGTTTCTGGCACACTTTACTCCAAATGAGACAAAAAAACTATAACTTTGCGTCCCCAATTAAGTTTTATCTACCAGCAGAAGTTGGGTATTTTGTTCTGTTGTTTTTTTTCCCTTTTCTCTTTCTTTTTCTCTCTTGGTCCATATTTTCCTTTCAGCTGGGCTGAGTGGGAGAAAGAACTCTAAGGGAGGTCTTAGCAGATGGTTGTCACAAACTGCATATTGCAATTGAGAATTAGTGTGCAAGCATATGCAACCTGGTATAGTATGAAGCATTCCAGCACATGAGTGCTGAGATAAGCCAGGCACTAGCCAGGAATTTTCATATTCTTAATATTTTAATGTAGCCTTTCTTTTCTTTTCCCTTTCTTTTCCTTCATGCATTTTCATTTCAGGCATGATTAAAACAAAGGTCAACTATAATTCCACTGAAATTTAAGAGAAGTGCTCAGAATATGGAGTTTATTAAATATAATGGCCAGTATTCTATAGCAGCTACTTAGTTAAGTATACTTTTTAGATTTACTCATCTGTAACTGTTCCATATTCATGACTGCTACTTCATCATGATTGTGACTCTACTGCCACTATCATATCCTCCCCCCACACGCTACTTTACCGGGCATCATCTGCATGGTGACAAGGAGGTTCATTCTGCTGATGATCAGAACACAGGAGAATAGTACTCCACCCACCAGGTTTCAGGGGGCTTGGGCCAGGAGAGATTACATAGTTAAATTTACTTAAGTAGCTGGTACCAAATACTGGCCAATATAAATATAAACTAGAAAGAAAATTCAACATTGAAGTACATGAGCAACTTTACTTCTTCCCTTGACATTTTCAGTTTGGGAAAGCAACAATAAACAGAATTATTACTGAATGAATTCTTCTAAAAGTGTTACTTCTAAGTAAGTATTCATAGGATTACAGTGTCATTGAATTATAGATTTTTGAGTTACACCAAAGAAGGAACAAAGTGTACCAAAATAGTTAAAGTCATGCATAACTAGAAGCTGAAATACAGATTTCATAAAAATCATTTCAAGTGATTGGTAATTTAACATTAGGTATTATATTGGTGCTGATTATATTCTTCACAGACTATATAATATGATATATGGTTAGCAGTATTTGAAAAAGATGGTGATGATGAAGATGATAATGACATCTCTCAGAACTCTGGCCGCTGGTCACACATACTCAATCATATACCTGTTCATCCCGAATTCTGCATTTGTCCTTTTTTTAAAAAAAAGAAAACATGCATGGAAATTCAATTTCAATTTACTTTTATATTCATCTGCAATGTTCCCTAAAAGAGGTGTTTTATGTACAACATCCCCCAATATATGCATTTTAGTACTCATGTTTTTCCAGTACACTTGTTTGGGTTCAGAATGTCAGAGGCAAAAACTACATCACAAAAGTTGGAGGCATGCGAAATACAACCCTCTTCTAATCTGCAAATTAGTTTGGGAAATGTGAATTTAGTTGGTTCATTCAAAAATGCAGAACAAATACATTTTTCCATATTCTGAAATAGGATAAGGAGGAGGGGATAACAACTAGCATCTATACCTGGCCAAAGTTCATTTCTGCAGAAATCAAATGACTATGTACCCCTTTCATACCAGGCAATGTGCAAAGATGTATACACATGCACCTTCACATCAAGACTAAATCCTGCATGAAGTGGCAATTAGTCAGGTACAATTAAAGCATATTCAGTTCCACATTTCCCCAGTAATCCCATAAATAATTTTGACTGCAAATCCTGTAATTTGCTAGCCTTTCATCTACTGTGCTTTGGCTACCTTTTATAATACAAACATTTCCCTATATTAATTTTCAAATAAGTACCCATTTAAGTCTCTTGCAGCATGAAAAGGAGGAAGAAAGGAAAAGAGAGAAAAAAGAAATGTGGCAGCACCTTTAAGGTTCAGTTTTTTAAAATTTAGTTTAGCAGAGGCCTTGGTACTACTTGGTACTGCATCCAAAGAAATGAGTTTATATCCATGAAAGTTTGTGTTAAAATAAACCATAGAAATATGTTTAATACCTGAGGCTTTGATACCACTCAATACTCCATCCAAAGAAGTGGATATCAACAAAAGCTCATGCTAAAATAAAAACCAGTTTGTCTTAAAGGTGCTCCCACACTTCTTCCCCCCTTCCTTTCCCATATTAGAGATACTTTGAATGGAAGACTTCACTTGCTCTTGCTTTCTATTTATGCTCCATAATATGGATTTGTGATACTGGTTTTTCTACGAGGAACACTGAATAGAAAGGACACTTCCAGGCTACCTACAGCTCTGCTACTCTATAATTCTCCTGAAATTTCTCTGAAATATACTCTCCCAACAGTCAAACAAAGGAAGATGCCTATATCATGTCTCTTGACCTTCCTCCTCTCCTTTTTTCATGGGTCACCAGGGAATGGGGAGTGAAAAATCAAGGAGACCAAGGAGAAAGTGTAAACATTGGCACACCAGGCAAGGCGGAATTACATACTGGTCGACCAAAACACAAATCAACTCAAAACTACAGGAGTCCACCAACATGCACATAAATCATTTATAATGATAATCCAAGACTAGGTCCAAATCTCATTAAAGTATATGAATCCTTAATCTATTTTGGCAAAAGAGAGCCAATACACATTTTTTCTTTTTATCATAAATTACAGTTCTGTGGCACTGTGCAAATATTACCAAGCTGTAAGACAGCTGTGCTCCATTAAAATGTGTAATGGTCGCTGATTTCTTACAGCACATGGTCATCAGGCTGAATCTACAGCCAGTAATTAGGAAGATGAAATGTTTAATTGTGCCTTAATTTTGATAAAATTTATCTGTCACACATCCCGTAGTCGAGCATTATGCTCACAAATCAATGTCATCAGGCCTGAGCACCAGACTCTTGTTCCTGACAGATTCATTTGAATATCAAACCACACACAACCAGTAACCAGGAGAAAGGAACACTGAAGGGGAAAAAGAGAACTTTCCCCTGACACAGCATAGCTCTGGTGACATATATGCCTCACCACCTCTCTTAAAAGCTAGAGAGGTCAAAAGCAAAAGGCTGCTAACACTCCTGTCATGTCTGGCAGGGTGTGTTTTCTCTGAGCCACAAACCCGGTGTGTTTAGAGTGTTCTCTCCCCACCCGCTTCCTTCTTTTAAACTTCACGCTATTTGTTGAACCTCCAGGGTGATTTCTCTCCCACACCCCACCTCACCCCCTGTTTTTGCGGTTGCATTTGTTGTTCTGCCACAAACGCCACCCAGGCAAAGCTGGAGTCCATTGTGTGTGCCAGAAGTGATCATTTACTTCCCCTGCTGGCAACTGCAACTGCAAGCATTACTGCAGTCACTCATGTGCAGATTATTACCACACATACAGAGCTGGAGTCATTTTATTTAAAATGGGGGTGGGGAGGGTTGCATGGAGCCTCAGTTCAATATGGCAGAGGGTAGTTTCAAGTCTGCCTGCTGCTCTTGCAGAGTGAGCAGTTTTATTTGTGTGGTTTTAAAAAAAAAGTGTAGCCCCAACTACATAGATTTACAAGACACAGAGGGTAGGCTGGGCAGGATGATATACAGGAGGTCTGTCTCTGACCCAGACCCTGCACTCATTTTCCAGGAGTACTGAGACCCTGGTCATTCATGTAGAGAAATAACATATTTCCATTTCCTCCCCACACTGCTTCACATGCTGCAGCTACTCTTCCTTTGTCATGTGTCACATGTGGGACATTTATCTTTCATAGCTTGATCCTGATGAAAAGGACGCACCCAAGAGCATTAAAATGCAAACTTTGCTTCTTTCTTGAACTCCCCCTCACACACAGCTCACTGCCCTTCTCGTCCTTCATTCTTCTCCCTTCTTACCCCCAATCAACATTCTGAGGGCCTTATCACGCTACACTCTTATAGTGCTATTATTCCACTTTAACTGCTATAGCAATATAGCATGGAATCATGGGATTTGCAGTGTAGGGAGAGGCATTTAGAATTTTCAGCCAGAGAGCTCCAGGACCTCACCAAACGACAAACCCCAAAATTCTACAGGGTGCAGCCAGGGCAGTCAGTGGAATAATAGCACTATAACAGTGTCGTGTGATAGGGACCTAAGACACATAGTCTGTGTCAACCTAAAGAAACATTTTTCCCCATATTAGCACTTTTGAGACTCCTATAGCACTTTTTCTTGTTATCTGCAGGGAAGTTTCCATGCAACATGGAGCTATTTTGACCAACAGTTTGTAGCCAAAGTCCTTCTGAATTAAGTTCTCTTGGAATGATCCTTCAGATTTTAATTAGAAGCTTCGGTTCTTTCCACATGAGGCTGGTGAATCAGTTTGTGCCATTTCTTACCGGATTTTCTGGGCTCGAAACAAGGCGGACTTTCCCTCATTTCCTTCCACACAGCTACTGCGTATGTTCCATTCTGATTCGGAGGAGTGCGAGTTCATGAATTCACACCACCTCCGCCATGGCCACTCCCGCTACTCCCCTCACCCCGCCTCATCAGCTGGGATTGCCCCCCCTTTTTTGCATGGTTTAGTACGTCATTGCATATGTGTGTACATGCGAAAGTCCATACTACCCCCTGGCCCCTCACATGAGCTCTCTCCTGACCACCAATTCACATTGATGCGAATGTACGTGTCTGCACCACTGTGAAAGTACGAATTGGATTGATCTGGAAAACTGGAAAACAGATTTCTTCCAGTTTTCAAATAGCACGCTTTACCACCACATGGGAGTGCATTTAGTCAGAATTACGTGTGGAACGAAGGTAAATAAACCGAACCTAGTCTGCTCCAACGTGCAGAAGACCTCCATGGCAAGACGCATTGGCTCGCCTTAATAACCGCATGTGGAAAGGGCCTTCATTTTTGAATCTTCTAATTACTTTTAGCAGTAGGATGATTGATATACCCTCTTATAATGGAAACCTTATTTGTTCATTCCTGGTTACCTCTTGCATTGTTTTCCTTTATTGCAAAATAGTGTTATTTCATATTTTAAAAAATAAAAGGGAAAAAAGGAAAAAATCTATAGTAACCATTTGCATCAGTTAGGGATAGGAATCACTGCTTGGCAAGTTAGCTGTTCAGAGTTTTTTGCAAAAGCACAAAAATAAACTTGTTACAATCAGTGCGCAAACTCAATTTTCATTGCTAGGTACTTATTACATTGCTTATTACTTTTAGATGGGAAAAGAAAGATAATAGCCTAAAAACTGGAAAAAAAACCTCCTCTATCTGTCCCCAACACATCCTTCCCTCTCATAACGAAAAAAAAAAAACAAAAAACCAGACATTATCTTTTACATGCAAAAATTGCCAACATTTACCAACCATTATATTATTTTGGAAAAGGAACACTAGTATGCCATTATTACCTGAAAAATATAACATGTTACAGGTAAAAATGTTACTTGCAAGGTGCTAGTCTTGGGAAATAATTCATGAACAGGACAATTCATCAGTAAAGCTGCACTTAACATGAAGCAATTACAAAGGCAAAAACTAAAAGCAAGAAGCTTCTAATTAAAGATACAGTAGCAGAGAAGCCTCAGCAGTGCCTTGCCATTTCACACTGGATAGGCTGCTACTACAATTGTATTTTAAATACTGAAAAATTACTAAAATTAATTCTGAATAAAAGATGGTAAGACAACAAAGAAAACACTAGGTCTGTTTAGATCATACTCATCATACTATCATCATTGTATTTCTGAATTGGAAAGTGATGTTTCAGAAGAGAAGAAGTTTCCATTCATTGGGAGGCTTTCCCCACAGGGATGATCTTGCCTCCATAGTGAGTCTCCATCTGAACTGGAACATCTACAATTCAGATGCCTTACTTTCCATGTGAGGAGATCAGTGATGGAGGGAATGGAGCAAAGTGGCCCTTTTGCTTCAATATTCAAGAAAGCATGGCTAAGTAATGCCTGGACAGGGATCATAAAATAAAAGGGAGCATAAATAATGTCAAATAGGCAGGCAGGCAGGACTATAACTAGTGTTTAACACATTTTAAAAAAATTAATTGAATTTATTTTTAAAAAATAAACACTATTGGAGAGATGCCAACAAACAGGAAAAGCTAATTTTGAAAACAGAGGAGCCAACAAACTTCAGTTTAAGTCAGGCATGGAATCATTTAATAATCTGCGGTAACAGATCATCAATATCCAAAAGCCAGCTCTTAAATTTCCATACAATTAACAAGTGAAAAGCAATGTGTTTTAAAAGCATTAGTAGTTTTTTTTTTCTGGGTTTCAAAAATTCATGTGCTATGGTATAATAACTTGTACAGTGTAATAAAAATCAAACTAATTCCAAGATAAAACATAGAAATCAAAATCTGAGTCTTTAGCTCAGTGCCCCAGTTTTAAATAATTTTTTTAAGAAAATAACCTAGGAAGAACCTTCAGGCAAAGAATGCCTGGACACATGTCACAGAGTAGAGGACCACAATCTGTTTTCTGCTATCTCAAAAAACCCACTCCTAAAGACATTCGATTTGGCCATAGTGACACATATCTAAGGGCCTTTCTACCCTACACTGTTATAGTGCTGTTATTCCACTTTCCGTTTCCTATGCAGTTTGCAGTTTGGGGGGGGGCATTTAGAATTCTCAGCCAGAGAGCTCTTTGGCCTCAGTAAACTACAAACCCCAGAATTCCATAGGAGGTTGAAAGTAGAATAATAGCTCTATAACAGTGTGGGGTGGAAAGGCCCTTACTTACATCCCACTTGGATGACTATAATGTGCTGTACATACAGCTGACTCTTGGGCTATCTGCACTACACTGTTATAGTGTTATTATTCTACTTTCAACATGCTTTGGAATTCTGCGCTTTGTAGTTTACTGAGGCCAAAAGGTCTCTGGCTGAGAATTCCAAAGGCCCCTCCCTAAACTGCAAAGCCCAGGATTCCATAGGATGTTGATAGTGGAATAATAGCACTATTAACAGTGTAGTGTGGAAAGACCCTCTGAAGAGTGTTTGGAAACTTCAGTTGATCCAAAGAGGTGCTGTCAGATTGTTAACTAGCACTTGCTGCAAGGAGCACACAACTCCCTTGTTGCATTTCCACTAGCCACCAGGCCATTTCTGGACACAGTTCAAAGCACTGCTTATGGCCTGGAAAGTTCTGTATGGATTAGGTTATGTGAAGGACCTTATTCTCCCATATAAACCTGGCTGTGGTTTGAGATTTTCTGAGGGAGGCCCTTCATTCTATCCCACCATCCTCATGGGTACATATGGCGGGAACACAAGAAATGTCCTTCCCAGTGGCTGCTTCCAGGCTCTGAACTCCCTTCACAGAGAAGGTAAACTCCTGACTTCCTTGCATTCTTTCTTCAAGCACATGAAGACCTTTTTGTTTCACCAGGCCTTGGAGGACAGATTGCTTAGGGGGAGTGGGCCTCATATAATGTACTAGATTTTCTACTTGATGCTTGTTTGTTCAATCACTTTTGTGTAAAATAGATTTTAATTCTTTGATATTTAATTAGATGTTAACTTTTGTATGCTATGAATTTTTAGCTTGTTTTAGTTTTAACTCTTGTATCCCACCATTAGAGAACCAGCATAGTGTAGTGGTTTGATCAGTGAACTACAACCTTGGAGACTAGAGTTCAGTTCCCCACTCAGCCGTGGAAACCCACTGGGTGACCTTGGGTACATCATACATTCTCAGCCCCAGAAAGCCTGTGATAGGTTCACCTTAGAGTTGCTATCACTTGGAAATGACTTGAAGGCATACAACGACAACGACAACCCACCTTGAGTCCCAAACTTGGAAAAAAGTGAGATATAACATAAATAGCAGGAGGGGGAGAAGGAGGCAGGTCTAGATAGGTTTAAGTTACAGCAGGATACAGCAGAACACAGAGACATCTTCATGGTAAAAGCTGTTCTATCATAGAACCAGTTACCTAAGGACAAGTTATGTTGCGGGGGGGCCTTCAAGCAGACATTGCACAGCTATGGCAGGGGGAATACCAAGCTCTGAATTTCATCAAATGGATGGTTACACTGCTTTCATGGGTCTAACTGGTCCCTCACAGCTCTAATCCTAGTCAGGTATTATGCTGGATACAATAGAAACAAGACCACTCCTATGATCCCCTATGTAGCAAAGGAGGCTGCTATGGGCCTGGGGAATCTGCTTCCACCAGCTACAATGCAGGCACCTAAATGTGGAACCAATTTACTATAGATGGAAAGATAATACATAAATAAATTGCTATTGACACTATGAGATTGCTGAGAAGTTCTATAAATATTGGTGGCTTTTTCTTTCAAAATGAGAAAGAAATTAAAACTGAATGTTTATTCCTTTCCATACAGTAATCCCTCAACCCTGTATTGTGTTTGCTCATGAAGCCTTATTGTGGGGTGTTGATTTCTAGGTCAGGCATACTTAGTCAACCTTGAAACCACTGACATCTGCCATTCCTAGCACAATATGTCACTAGATGCAAAGTTATGTTGCCTACCACTAGTCTCAGGCATTATCTTTAACAGAGGCAAAGCCTCAAAGTTATGCTAGGAAACAGAAGTTTATCAAGGTGTTGATTGCCTTCCTCAGGAGAAAGCAAATGTTATGTAGCCATACTCCACTGCCTTTTTACACTAATTTGCTTATAGCTGCAATGAGTTTTAATTTGATTAAGAGAGTGGGCAACGACTGAATAAGATTTTTCTATCCTGAAGAAAATGTGTTCAACATTTTAATAAACTTCTATATCCTAAGACCAATAGGAAGTTATGTTCCTATCAAGTATTATGTTGGTGTTCTATGTGGTGTGCCTCCAATGTTTTCTAGAGGCTCTATTCATCTGCATTCCACACAGTGCTAGTGCTGTCTAGTGTAATAAAAATCAATAGGGGACCCTACGATGGCAAAGGATACACGCTGCATTTATGGATAGTGTAGTATGATAAATACATTGTTCTTCCAAAAATCCAAATAAAAAGAATAATAATTTTAAAAAAAATTGCACCAACAGTCATAGGAGTCTCTTTATAATTACCTCCACTGCCTGCTGTTTCTATGTGGCTAACCAAGAGGGTCAAAAAAGTGCAGCTAGGGAACTATCCAATACGTACAGATGCTGTTCAGGAAAAGAAATCTCCACCAGTTTGCTGGTGGGTGTTGCTTTTTACCTTTCTTCTGCCTTGTCAAGCATACCTAATATTCTTCTACATCAATATCCTTCTACATGGGACTTTCCTGTGTTTAAAACTGCATGACTCAGCACAAGGAAGGGCAAGCTTCTTTGGGGGCAATTTTTGCTTTCTCTAAGTTACCGGTGGGCTGCATCTCCTCCAACCTCATATGCCCTCCACCATGCAAAAAAAATTCTTCCAAATGCCAAAATGCACTCCTAGAACCTTGTGAGGAGTGCAATTTGCCGTTTAAATGTAATATCCCCATGTGCCTGTATTAGTTCATTAGCACCTCCCACCTAAATGCCCAGGGTAGGCAGAACTACATTTAGATGGCCCAGGCTTCAGAGAATCCAATTCACCATTTTAGACAAAATATAAATTGGGGAAGGAGTACCAAGATAGAGAAGGCCCAGAGAAGCTGAACTGTGTGCAGCCTGCAGCCCATATCTAGCTCAATACTGGCTCAGTATAATAACATCCTTGGACTTTTATTTTGGGAAAATTAGATGTTTGTTTCTGTTGTTACATTCCTTCAAGTCATTTCCAACTTATGGCAACCCTAAGGTGAATCTTTCATGTGGTTTTCTTCGCAAGATTTGTTCAGAGGCTAAGAAAATATGACTTGACCAAGGTCACCCAGGAATTTCCATGGCCAACAGGATTTCAAAACCTAGTCTTGTGGTGTCCTAGTCCAATATTTAAATCATTACACCATACTCACTCTCAAAGTTAGCTTAGCATCCTGGCATTCTCAATCTTCAGCCTTAACTTCACCAATATTCTGGGGAATAAGATTCACAACAGATGTTTTTCCTCAGAAGTAGAACTCAGATGCTCACACAATCACTCAGGTTCATGCAAATAGCAATATAACTACAATCATCAGGTACTTCAAGTGATGAAGGCTCCTTATGACATATGCCCACACACAAATCTTGTACATCTCAAGTTTTTTCTTGGTCATGTTCCTAACACTGGAACAGCATTATAGCTATGTGGGGGCCAGTATAAAAATATAAAAAGTATGAAATGGTTATTGAATAAGAGAATACTCTCTGAACAAACAGAAACATCCATGGTATGTTAAATAGTCAAGTTCAATCTACTAGTAATGAACACAATTGCTGAGAAAAGAATCATATATTCCCAGAAACCAAATAGTATGGTTCAGTGATGGAGAAATGTTGTATAATGTGCTGCCTTGAAGGAAGATGGCTGGTTTCTGCTTAGCCAATGAGAAACTGCTGTGTTTTGATTTGACATGTATTATCTGAGGTGTTGCTTTTCACCTTTAAAGCCCTTCATGCCATGGAATCTACTGAACTAAAGCACTTTCTCCCCGACATATGGCCATTTTTAAAAACTCCAGAAGGCATTCAAGGTGTTGCCAAGACAATCTTTGAAAAGAAGTGATTTATTTCAGCTTCAATCCCCTCCCCAAGTACCACATAAATTTATAACATGGATTTCTTACTGTTATAGTTTAGTTGTCTTCCAACATACCCAGAGCAACCCTTAACTTCACAACAATTCTGTGAGGTAAGGGACATCGCAAGATAACGACTTACAATGGCCATAAAGGCATTGTAGCGGATCACATATTTACACTATTCCTGAGTAGCCCTCTTAATATGATTTTCTCCTGCATTTATTCCAAGATTTTAGAATTTGAAATGACCAGGTGGTGATTTAGATACTGCCTGGCATCTGTATTGCAGTTACAGATTTGTAACCTCAAGTTACAGATCCATAACTGCTCCATATTCACATATGCTACATATACACAACTGTGGCATTATTTCAGTGACCATAAACC
The DNA here is from genome assembly GCA_948474755.1 of Ctenosaura bakeri. NCBI lineage: Eukaryota > Metazoa > Chordata > Lepidosauria > Squamata > Iguanidae > Ctenosaura > Ctenosaura bakeri. Next base: position 223,684 of record CAOLHI010001004.1, on the reverse strand, counting down.
CTTGTAACGTACTTTAAACTCAAGGGAACTTCTCTGAACAATGGAGCACTGAGATATGGACAAGTGGAAAGATTCAGGTTGATACAGCTGGCTCTCTCCCATCCCTAGACCATGATGTGGTGAGCAGAAGCCATAGGAGCTCATCACAACACAGCGCAGGAGGAGGACATAGTTCATTGCACTGTGATTTGGGGCTAAGCACCCCAAATCCTGAAACATCCCACTTGCCCCTACCACAAACCTCCATTGCAGCTCCCTCAAATTTGAGGTGAATTCACAGCATTGATTCCATAGGTAATTTATAACTACATTTATGTAACTACAAATACAATGTAAGGTTTTGGCCCTGTTATTATTTGTGTGTTTTATTACTATTGACCCATGACCCTCCCCCAGGGCTCACTGGCATATCTGAGTGCACTGGAAATGATGCCACATTGCTACCAGTTGCCATTATTAGCCAGTTTACAGTTGAAATAAAGGCTTGGGGGTGAGGAAGTCTGAAGGATGAAATAAGACTGAGTGCTGTGTATGCGGACATTTGAACTTGGTTTGGCACCATTCAGGGACAGAAAATTGCCAGACATCATGCTCCCCCAAAAATCTGAAAAAATTGGGAGAGGGACTCAGGGTCTTCAAAAGCTGCAAAAGTAAGGTTCAGCAGCCATACGCAGGCCACAAGTTGCACTTCCCCCTCCCCTGCTTTATATCCTGTCTTTTAACCAATGAGAACAAGGCAGCATGTTTGTTTCCCCTAACATTATTCTTACAACATCTTTATAAGGTAGGTCAGACTGAGAGAGAGTGACTGGCTCAAGTCACCTAGTGAGATTGATTCACCGCAGGATCTGTATTTCCTGAGTCTATGTCAAATGTTCTAAACACTACACAACACTACTACATTACACTGCCCCCATTTATCTTTTTTATTTGTTTAAATTTATAAATGTGGTATCAAACTAAGGTGCAGCTTCTTGGAAAATAATAAACATGTTAGTCTTTAAGTACCACAGGACTACTGTTGGAGTTTCTTTGCAACCCACTAAGATTACACATCCTGGTGGAAATGGCAGGCCCTAGAAAGGTAATAGCTTTGCCTTTTGCATTTGGCCAGTCCAGATAGGTGTGGACTTTATTTTTCTTATTTTTCAAAAGAATTTACCAATATTTCTTCATGAATGCAATGGAAAGAACTTCACTTAAGTAACATTGTGTATATGAACTAAACAAGACTGGAAGAACAATAATACTTGAACCATTATATAGAGTGAAATAGGCTACAACTTTATTGGTCACATATTTTTGTTACTGTGTGCCTTCACGTCATTTCTGACTTACAGAGACCCTAAGATGAAACTATCATGGGGTTTTCTTGGCAGGATTTTTTCAGAGGGGTGTTGCCTTTGCCTTCCTCTGAAGCTGAGAGAGAGCGACTTGCCCAAGGTCACCCACTGGGTTTCAATGGCTGAGTGGGGATTCAAACCCTGGTCTCCAGATTTGTAGCCCAGTGCTTAAACCACTACATCATCCTGGCTGTCCTACAGTTTCTAGTGAATTATTTTGGTATAACATGGGGCAAAGATGCATTTCATCAGTTCATCCTCCTACTAATTGGTGCCTTTCTCAACCCACTTGCTGGAAAGTCTCCAGGAAGTGATTGGAATAATAGGTTCCACTACTATGTGAACTTTTGTATGGTACTCCACCACTACCAACTGGATATAGTTGATGAGATAGTCCATGAGCTACGTCCTCCAAAAGAAAGGAATATCTGAAGTTTTCAGGCACAATACCCAGGTAGCTATTACTGATGCCTCCTAGCACATACATCTGAGCACTTACTTCACTTTGCCTAATGTAGGGCCAACCATAAATGGCCCCTCAGCCCGTTGCCTGGCAGGTTAGAATTGCCACCTTGATCTTTTTCTTTTTCAAAAGCATTTGGACACACTTTGAGATAGTCAGATTTCTATTTCTAAGGAGATCTGTGCAAAAATTATCTTAAACGGCTAGAGTTAGGCTGCAATTTTCTTTAGTTATCTTGAGGACCCTAGAGCATATGGGCAGCTGTCTTGTTTTATCGGTCTAAATAAGCAGGGTGTCTTCAGAGTCTCTGTCAAAGTATTGCTGATTATATGAGTGATTAGAAAACTGGTTGAAAGCTGCTCACCATTAATACAAGCTCAAGAAAAAAAATACTAACTTCACAGATGTCTCCCATGTATTTCTGCATCCCCTGATGGACATATTTTTGGAGCTCTCTAGTTTCTCATTCTGAGGTAACCTAGAGAAGACAGTTGGGAATTATTAATTCATGAACAGTCCAATCCTGTGTCTACTTTACACCACAGTTAGTAAAGAGTCCAAGAAGACTTACTCCACCATCACCTCTCCCCAAATTGCATTCTGTTCAATGGGCCTAATCTAAAGAATTACAGGAGGGCAGCATAATCATCTGCTTCTGCTCAGAATCCCCAAGCCAGCATGATGTTCTAACTAGGGAATTCTGAGGACTGTGATCTAAAAATGTTGCTAGTCTCTGGTTCTGCTTTGCTGCCATACTCTGTGCCACTAATATTTCAGCATTATGGCATCATAAACTTATTGCAATCGAACACTCTCCAGCTTAAAAGCAGAAAACAATGCTAGTAGAAAAAGCCCCTGAAGCAATGCCAACAGCCACTCCCATATTGTATCTCTTGCAGAGCCAGTGATAGCAGTTGCCATGCTTTGACAGCTGCCATGGTCCTAGTGCTCTGACAGCTCAGACAACACTGATTCCTGCCGTTAGATACTCCTTTAAAAGAAAAGTCCTGCCCTGACGCTCAGAGCAGCACCAGCCATTTGGACTGTGAATCCATCCTGATTCTCCACAGTACCTCCAACACAGTACCTCCAACACAGCATTGCTCTGGGGCATTGTGGGATATTAAAAGTGAAACTACCACCACCAGGTACCATCTGGAACACTGCAGCAAAGCCACTGTTGTCTCCAACGGGAGTGGGGGAATATGCCAGAGGACACAGTGCCTGGCACCTCCTCAAACCTGCAATTGGCCCTGATCCCTGGAAAACGTTCTACCTTGTTGAGGCTCACTGACAATACCTCCAACATTAGACATGCATGAACAGCACTGCTCAATGCCCAAGGATAGAACAATCACTACATGCCATCCCTCCCCATTGAATATATCACTTTTTAGAAAAGAGTCTGTGTGGTGTAGAGGTGTGAGTATTGGACTAGGACTTGGGAGATGAGGTTTCAAATCCCTACTCAGTCATGAAGAACCCACTGGGTGATCTTGGGCATATTATACTCTCTCAGCTTACCAAGAAGGCAATGGAAAACAATCTGAATAAGTATTACCTAAAACAAAAACTCTAGGAGAAGATCACTCCAAGCTGGAGTTGAGTTGAAAGGACATAATAATAACCCTCTTCAAGTGTAAATTCTAGTATTTAAAGAACACATGATGGGAACTAAAGATTAGCAAGGTCGCTCCCCTCCATATGTTTTTTTCTTTATTTGTTTATAAAATTAATTTTATTTACAAAATTAATAATATTAAAAAATAAAATGTTGAGAGCTACATTCTGGGAAGCTCCATGATTCAGATTTCCCATAGCTGTCAATCACACAGGGGGTCTCCTTGAGTGGGGAAAGCTTTCCATTGCAGAAGTTCCCCACATACAGACACTGAAGAAGACAGTGACAAAGGTAGAACTGTTATGTTTACCATCACTCTCACACCTTGTGTGTTCATCTAAGCAGAAGAGCTTAATTGCCCAAACATCAAGGAAGTTTCAACTGCTAACAGTCTCTTCTCTTTGGTAGGGAGAGCAGTTCCCTGGCCTTACCAGGATCATATTTTGCATTCATGAAATGGAGCATGGTTATGGAGGACTCCCATCTCACCCTGCACTGTGTCTTCTTCCCAGGATCCCAAGGGCTTATGTAGGATCCTACATCTTCATTTCCCCAGCTGATCAGCCAATCAAGTTGTGAGATGGGCAGGTTTCTAACAGGAGGATTGCAGAAGGGAAGTATCCGGTCTGCCTAGGAGAACCAGTATCCCCTAGCTGAACCTCCAGGTATTGTGACTGTCGCTACCTTTCCTAGTTGCATGCAGGGTCATGGGCTCTGATCTGAGAGTAAGACCATGTTGGTCTTACCTCTGGTTTGATACTCCTTCTTCTTTCTCTTTGTCACAACTTTGATGGTTTTATCATTGAGACATTTTTAATAATCTTGAGGTGAGGAAAATTGTTTGGATTGTGAACACAAAAGCAAGAACGGACTTTAAAATGGCAAATGAAGATACCATGGAAACAAAACATAGAAGTTCCATTGATTCAGCTGTGGATTCCTGCATGGCAGAAAGGGGTTGGACTAGGTGGCCCTTGAGGTCCCTTCCAACTCTCAGATTCTATGATTCTATGCCTATCCAAGGATCCCCTTAAGGATTTGTGGTAAAGGCTTCCTGGGACACACCAAGCTTGTTCTAGTTAGTCCTGCTTAACCTAAAGGGGAAGGGGAACCACAGAGTTGTTTGCATCCATGTAGGACCACATTTTCTGTCATTCCATGCCTCCTACCCACCAGCAGGTTGGATGTGGTAGTTCATAGTATGACAAGTAGGGTCTTCCAGTGGCTGAAACCATTGCCCTGTGCTACTGAGAAAGCTGTAATTGAAATAGTTGTGGCCTTACTACTCCTAAAAGGCATCTGTGTATTTTTCTTACCTCTTGACTGCACCTGCCTCACCATTCACCACTGGGACTTCAACAGAGCAGCTAATAGGACCAACTAGACAACATGAAGTGTGGGCAGATATGTGAAATAGATTAGTAAGGTTGTACAGAGGAAAAGATTACTCTTCCTGCCCCACCACTCTGGCCCAAGTTATAATGAATGTGGGTGGGGGAATTCAATTCAAACAACAACAAACAGCAAAAGCTAATATTATTGCATCTGGCATACTATTCTCGTGTGATGATAAGAAGAAGAAACTTGAAGAAATTTATACACAGAAATATTAAAGTATTTCAATATTGAAGTATAGATGTATCTAAGATGGTATTTAACCCTTGATAGATTGGCAAAAATGTACAAAATTATGGATGATAAACGTTGGAAACGCAGGGAGGAAAGGGGAACATTTTTTCACACATTGTGGACTTGCCTCAAAGCTAAAAAATATTGGAAAATAATTCACATGTTAATAGAAAAAATTTTAGGTACAAGGTTGAAAATGAAACCAGAATTGTATCTGTTGGGTAAGATGGATGGAAGTGTGGAAAAAAATATATGAGAGACTATTATTTTATATGACCACTGCAGCTAGAATCACATATGCAAAAAAACTGGAAGCAACCTGATATCCCCAATGAAGAAGAATGGCTAACTAAACTTCTAGACATGGCAGTAATGGACAAATTGACTATGTTAATAAGAGGTACATTGATGAGCTCGTATACCAAAGCATGGGACCCCTTAACCAACTATATGAGAAGCAGATGGGGAGATCTAACGGTATCTAGTCTTATTGACTAAAAGGGGGTATAAAATGTTGGTCAAGCTGAATAGAAATAGAAATAGAAATATGTAAAAAGAATCTATGTTAATATCTAAATAAGATGATACAATTGAGCTTTTGTTTGTGGAACTAAAAGGATGTATGCATCTGAAATATGGATCACACCAGTTATAGATGAGATGTAGACCCTTTCCACATGTGGGGCATGAATCGGGCAGAAACGGGATTCACTGGATTTCTTCTCCGCACTGCTCTGGCTTCCAAAATGGCAGCTTCCGGTTGGTGGAGGCTCGCCAGCCTAAAGCCCACCCCCAGCAGATCTGCAGGCACGCACTACTGCGCGTCTGCAAATCTGCACCAGAGAGCAATGACAGAGCAACACAGAGGTTTTTAAAAAGCACACTGCATGACCAGTTCCAGTCGCTCTGGAGCAGACTGAGGTGTGGAACTACAAAAAGTAGTCCGACCCAGTCCACTCCACGGTGCAGAAGACCTCCGTCAGAGGTCGCTCTGCACCGTTTTAATAGCCCAGTGCAGAAAGGGCCAGAGATGCAATGACAACCTGAAAAACTTTATTGTTTATATATATCTATCTCTCTGTCTATCTCTCTATCTATCTATTTGTTATTCTTGCATACTTTTTTTATCAATGGATGTTTTTGGATACTTGTTTTTTTTGTGATAATACCAAATATATAAATAAAATAAAAAATAGAAGTATTTCAATATTTCATACATGTCTCCTGGATTCATTCTTTTAATATTCTTCCTACCTATTTTTGTGTTATTGATGTATTTACAAAATATTCACATTATTAAATGTAATCCAGATACTTAAGGCCTTTAGAGCACTCTCTTTTTATGACTAATTTGAAGGAGGGCACAATTTTCATAGGCGATATGTCACCAGCAGCATATAAGGAAATATTAATAAATCTAATTATCAAATACAAAAGCATGAATCTGCAATTTAAATACACCCAATATTAGCTGAAGGAGTTCACTGTTCTCTTATTTAAACATTTTATAAAGAACCCTTGTATCCCTAACAGATTCCAGAATAGTTTACCTAAACTTGCGTGAAAGATGGTATTTATCACAGTGGGTCTAGCCTTAAAATTGCAAAGGCAGTGCTTACAACTCAGAAAATCATATTGGAAACATACATACATACAGCCTGCATAACAGTTTTGCACAGTTCTGCTCCCAGGATTATTCACTTGTTTATTGTTGCTGTTTATTTATTTTGGAGAGGATTTATTCTGAGAATTCAGATGTTTCAGTGATGCATTGTGTCCATTTGTTTGACACAAGACTCAAGCAGATTTGTCAAAAGCATGGAAAATTTCAAAATGGCTGTCTGAATGTTTCCAAATCACAATATGGAACTGCGGTGTTTTGGCTGAATTACAAGCTTTGCTGATTTTGGCTCCAAATGTATCCTAAAATCACACCAGTTTAATAACAATTAGAATGAACTCTGGAAATAAAAGAGGGATTAAAATAGCATTGATCACTCATCACACCAGACCTTGCATTATTCCTTTACAGTCATTGTTGCATTCTATCACTGCTAAGGTTTCATCTCTATCTGACATGACACCAAGTCATCATACTGAAGGAACAATAAGTTCCTGAAACTTGGCTTGGCTTGAATTCCTTGGCCTAAATGCCTCCTGCTTTGATTCTGGGTGCCAGCCACATTCGAGCAGGAGAGGATCTGTCATCCTTTAATGCCAACATACCCCACCTTCACAGGGAGGAGTCCTGCCCCTCACGCTCCAGTTATGCCAGCCGGCATTTGATAAGCAGGACTAGTTCTGGCAGGTGGCAGCACAGGAGGCAGTAAGTGAAAGCAACACAGCCGACCTCGCCCCAGTACATGAACAGAGCAATTGCTTGGCATGCACAAAATCAAGGAGATATGCTGACTTTCATTCCGAATACAGGCATCCCTGGCTTTAAGTATAAAGGGAATAAGGTAGGAATGGTTGCTTCCACAAGAATGTTACAGAAGGATAAATGTAGCACTCAACCAAACCACATCACTGATTCTTGAAATTCACACAGGTACCAATTCTAGCACAAGGACAGCCAATCCCCAGCACACAAACACACACCATTTTCACTGCATTCAGCTCAAAGGTGAAGCTGTGGAGAAGCAAAATGAAGGCACTGACCCTTCAAAAATAAAAATTCTGCCTCCCATATGAAATTTTCCTTCAGCCCCCTAATTTCTAGCATTGCAGAGAATGAGATACTGAAAACTGTTCACACCTAGAATTCTTACATTTGCTGTGTTCATATTCCCACGGTAACTTTTACCATTGTTCTTTAGAAGCTTAAACTGTATTTCTAAATGCTTAGTGGAAGTCTTAAGTTGCGGAAATGCTTTTAAAAAATGGAGATTTGAGGAAAATTTCGTGGGGAGCAGAATTCTTATGGCAGCCAATACCTTCATTCCCTCACATACACACAAGCTGCACCCATGATTTGGTAATGAGAGCAAACCATAGAAGTTCACCATATAATTCATGAGCAACGAATCTCTTCATTGTTTCTAAGTTTAAGAAACCATGTAGGAAGACAATAATGATCAATGGGGGTGGGGGAAGCTTTCCCCAGTCTAGTGCCCTCTAGATAGCTTGGACTCCATCTCTCATCCCAGTGTCCATATTGTCTAGAGATGATGAGAGTGGAAGTCTGATGCATATAATAATATTCTTCAGTATCCATACATGGCTAGAACCACAATGGGCAGGTTCACACAACATCCTGATTTTATGGGCAGCACAGCCATCCTTGGATATGTGCTTAAATTAAGCAGTGCAAATTGTAAACCAGACAGTCAAGATTACAGAATTCCTGCAATCCTAGTGACACTTTTTCCAGGTGTTATCAACTAATCATTCGTAATCTCCATCCAAAGGTATACAGAGCCCAGAAAACGTTATTAACAACTATGCAGTCACATAGATCACAAATTTATCTGGCCAGCTATTTTATTAACACCCATGGGATTATGGCCATTTCTGCACTAGACTGTTATAGTGTTATTATTCCACTTTCAACATCCTATGGTCTCCTAGGGTTTGCATTTTAGGGAGGGCCCCTCTCTAAACTGCAAACCCCAGGATTCCATAGGATGTTGAAAGTGGAATAAGAGCACCATAACAGTCTAGCATGGAAATGGCCTTAGTCATGACTAATTTAGGCTTGATCAAGACCCACTGATTGGTTGGATCAAGAGTCATTTTAGCTCTTCAGATTTTGTTAAACTCCAGCTCTCATCAACCCATATCAATGTGGCCAATGACCACGTTGACAGACATTGTGGTGCCACAACATCTGGAAGGCCACCAATTTTTCACCTCTGATCATGCATTCAATAAATGGAAAAGTTGTTATGGATCAGGCAGCCCTATTTGCAATGGGGCTACCAAGGTTACTAATAGTTTCATAAGGCATCCATTTGCATGGTAGGAGTGACTAAACATTAGCTGGCTGATATATGTCTTGTATTTCCTCATGTCTCTTCCTTTTACACATAGCAAGGTATTTCGTCTGTAATCTCTTCATTGGAATGAAACTTAATTATCTCTGCAGATCTACACACTGTCAATTTCTGTTTTGTTTTGTTTTTTAATGTATCTCCATCTATTGTGCACCAATAAGTTTTTCAGACTGAAATAATGCTTTGTATAAAATGCATTTTTTGCTGTGCAGTAAGTACTACGCATTTGACTTGGGGATTTTACTGAGGAGGTGCTTGACGAGAGAACACTGATTATCATGCCATACACTGTAGCTGATAGATCTAGTTTGGTATTTGTTGAAGCACTACATTCATCGGCTGATGAAGCCTTGCAATAAAGAGGAACTAATGGAAGCAATTAGCAAAGAACACCTGTCGGTGGAAGAATGCAACCTCTATACTGACCATAGCCAGAAATTGTTCCCAGTTGTTATTCACAACAATGGAAGGCCTCTGGACTGTGAATGGAGGCAATGATGGACGGCTGTAAAATGTGCAAATGAGTTTTCACATTGTCCAATAAAATTCTATGACTTTGACAATCTGTGTTGACATAGACCAGCACATGGCTAAACAATAAAATAATGTAACTGCAAGACTGCTTGTCACAAGGGTTGCCAATTGACCAGACAGAGAAAAAAGGCCCTAGTCAGGGTTTTTCTTTCATTCAAGACCCAACTGCCAGTCAAAAGATGTGGTGCAAAAAGGTACTTTCACCCACTTCTTTGCCTACCCCCAAATAATATATGATTACTTTTAAAGTTTCTTTCACGTTTTCCTATTATGTATATGTGCTATACAATTATCCATATTCGGCTTGCTCCATTGAACTTTATTTTGTCCTTCTCACTCAGCCAGAGATTAGAAATGTTACTTTTCTTGGACTACAGCACTCACATTTTTCCAGAACAACCACTGTTCATGTTGATTAGGGGCTTCCTGTGGTTTATAGTTCAAAAAGTAACTTTTCCTAGTTTTCATCACTCTATTGAATATTTCCTCATCCTAAAAGAAATGCTATCCCATTGTTATAGCAGACAATAGTGTTAACAGATGGTTTTTTTAAATCAAATCACCCCTTACATTATTGTAGTCATATAAACATCTTTTAAGGAGCAACATAAGTAAGCTCCAAGAAGCAAAGAATCTTGTTGCATAGAAAGCTGTTGCCCTTGAACCCAGAGTGATGCAACAAGGAAAGAAATGTAATCATTCATTACTCTATGAGATCAAATGCAAGAATTAAAGAAAGGCAGCAAATATTTCTAACAACACCAGTGGCCTAAATCTAATTTTTAGTCACATTGAAAGTAGATCCATTGAATCAATGGGAACTTGGTAGATCACTTGTGTAGATTCCATTGCTTCAGTGAATCTACTTTAGTTGAGATTAACAATCAGAGTTAGGCCAAAGTATCTGTACTGGGCAAGTGCAGGAATAGTGATGCTGGTAAGAAAATATCCCAGCTCATCATACATCAGTGTGTTAATGGAGTTCTTTTATCCCTAGCGTCCTAGCCTCCAAATTCCCAAAATTCATATCTTAGCACCTTTCCAAAATCAGAATGGTGCAATGGTTCTCCTATGCCTGATTCAGTGCTCCAGTAGGTTGAGCAGCACAGTCCATGCTATCAGGAACAATGGCAGTATTTCTGTTTCATCAAGCCAGGACAAGACTGCTTTCCTTAGACTTAAAGTGTTATCTTCATAGTGCAGTGTGTTCAACAGTATTGCTATTAACCACAGTGGGTCAGAAGGCATTGTGCTTAGGGTGAACACTACTCGAATGCTATATGAAATGGACATGGCTGCACAGTGGAGAACACACTGGTCAATGTGCATCAGTTTGGAATAGGACAGACTCTTTGTAGCTCCTAGGACATCTTCATTTGCTGCCTCCAAGCAGGGGTGGTGCACTGATTTTCAAGCACTGATATCATCATATAGTCCCCAAAGCCTCCAAAGTGAGTTCAACAAGGCATGTAGGTGTGTTGATCTGTTTGCATAAATCAGTGCTAGCATCTAATCCCATCTGATCTTGGAAGTTTAGCAGGGTCAGCCCTGGTTAGTATTTGGATGGGAGACTGCCAATAAATACCAGGTGCTATAGGCTGTATTTCAGAGAAAGGAACTAGCAAAAACCACATCTGAGTATTCCTTGTCTAAGAAAACCCTATGAAATTCATGGGGTTTCCATAAGTCAACAGGTGATGAAAGCACACACACACACACACAGAGCAGTTTTCTTCTCCAGGAGTAGAAACAGATTCTTTATAAATTGAATGGGTTTGAATTCCCATTCAAGACCAAGCCAAATACTTTGGATTGCAACAAGGATGGCCCTTAACAACACATTGTTGCTGGGAAAGCCCTTTTTCACCTCATTTTGCCTTTGAGGCCCCTCCCTAAACTGCAAACCCCAGGATTCCATAGGATGTTGAAAGCGAAATAATAGCACTATGACAGTCTGGTACAGAAATGACCTCAGAGAGAGCAGAGGCATTTGAAGGGAAATAGCCAACATCATTATCCCTGCTATTAAAAAAAAAAAAAGGGCCCCAATGCATTGCCTCTGAAAGCTTTGGCTTCACTGTCAAGCCAGGGCATCTATAAACTCAGAAGGGAAGCAGCACCCAATAAGCTTCCTTTTCTCATGGTTTACTACTGGGTGAATCCAGAAGTTGTCCATCATTAACATGACCAGAGTAAAAAGTAAGAACCAGTATTAGATTATTTGTCTTTGTACTGACTTCATATGCTTCTGCTTGTACCCAGTTTCTGTGCTGCATTCTGTTTTTCATTTGAGGTTCCTGATGCCAAAAGCTGCAGACAATAAAGTACACAAAATGAATGGGTTAAGTTGGTTCTCACTTATTCCATCCTGCACATTACAAACAGGAATTTCCAATTCCCCAAAGGCATGGTAAGTATTCACAAATCTTCTTAATAAATTAATAATCTGTCAGGTTCTTCCCACTCTGAAGGATTTCTGGCCAGTACATATCACCTGGGACCAGAACCCCACTAAGGACACAATGACAAAGCACTTTGCCTGGAAAGCAGATGTTCAAGGACATTGCGATGCCAGCTCATAAGCTCCCCTCATCTGTTTTTGTTCATCTGTCTGCATTGCCTCTGTGCCTCCTTGATGAAACTGCTGTGGCTATAAGGAGCCCAGATGTAATGAGTGTTGGCAATTGTGGCAATCTAACAGAACACAAGTTTCAGAGTATACGCAGTTGTGGTGGCATGGACAAACTTGATAGGGAATCTTTCCAGTTGACCTTTTACTCCTCTGGCAAAGATCTGGATAGAGCATCGATCACCATTTCCACTGCAGAGCTTGAGAAAAAAAAAAATTTTTTTGAACACATACCCAGAATCCCCCACACTGTCTTAGGAGTTTTGGGAGCTGGAGTTCAAAAAATATTTTACCCAAGTTATGGATGAATGGCTCCAGAGAAGACTAGGACTGAAGTGGAAAATGGCATGCTTTTTTGTTGTGTGCCTTCTACTTATTTCTGACTTATGGCAACCCTAAGGTGAATCTATCACTGTGTTTTCTTGGCAATATTTATTGGGGAGGTTGCCTTTGCCTCCTTCTGAGGCTGGGAGAGTTTGACTTGCCCAAGGTCATCCAGTAGGTTTCCATGGCTGAACAGAAATTCAAACCCTCATCTCCAGAGTTGCTGTCCAATACTCAAACCACTAGACCACACTGGCTGTTTGGAAAATGTTGTAACAATGCTGTAAATTCTAGAGGGAGATGGGATGGAGACATTCAAATGTTGCCCAAATATTTTTGAATCCATTTGAGAAAACCTAGGCCATTTCCAGACTATACTGTTATAGCGCTATTCCATTCTCGACATCCCATGGAATCCTGAGGTTTTCAGTTTAAGGAGGGGCCTTTAGAATTCTCAGCCAGAGAGCTCTTTGGCCTCAGTAAACTACAAACCCCAGAATTTCACAGGATATTGAAAGTGGAATAATAGCACTATGTGTAGGGCAGAAAGGCTCTTATTATATTGCTTAATTTTTTTAATGATTTTAACCTGTTTTAATGGTGCTGTAAGTTGTCATGAGATCACCTGATTCAGTGCAGGGTATAAATATTTTTAAAACAAACAAACAAACAAACAAACGTAATACTGCTCTTTCTCAGCTCAAGCTTGTTTATCACATTTTTAATGTAGGAAGGCTGCTGCAACCCAACACTGAAGATCTGTTTTTCAGGAGCTTCTTCAACATCCTCCTCATGCTGATGCTGGGAGCATAGGAAGTGTTTTTATAAAGGAGCTTCAGTGTCAGAGGTTTTGTCGACTGAGGTGTGCCTGTATGTAAATTTTAGATTCTTCCCTCCCTCCAGAATATATTGCTTTTTTCTCTTCAGTGCTCATAAAATCAGGGACAAAGCCCACACATATTACTTGTATAAGTGGCTTTCTGCATATGTCTGCACATCATTCTTGGGAAGCTTTTTTTCACACTACCTCAAGTTGAAGGGTTGCTGTTTTTCACACTCTGCAAGAAATAAGTGCATGTGAGAATAATACCTTTACAATTCTGAAATGTCCTCAGACGTTTAATCTCCAGGCCATCCACATCTGTGAACTCTCCTCCTGTCTTTTCACACTTATAAACAAGAATGATGTGTGGGGGGAAGATAAAAAGGGAGGGAGGTAGAATCCTGGCATGTAATTTATAGGAATATAAATCCATGCATTGATAAAACTGCAGAGAAAGTGTCGGTCAGTTTATAGAAATCAGTGTCTCATTAAACATTAATTAGTAGATATAATTGGATGCACGTATATTTAGAAGTCTCACTAATTTCAATGGTGTTTGTCCCCAGGGAAGTATACATAGCACTAGAGACTTGGCTTCTATTTTTTTTTTTCCATTTCAGATATTAGAAAATGTATAGCAAATGGGATAGCAACTGTGAGAGGCCCTTATTTCCCATTAGACTGGTTTTGCAATTCTAACTTAATAAGGCACCCACATTAACATTTAGCCCTAACTCCACCCTTTAAACACAACTTTTGTGTCAAAGGGCGAGGGTCTTAAGTGCTCTAGTTTATTTAAGGTAGACTATTCTTCTTTGTTACCAGTGACATTAGATAACTCAAGCCGACTCAGTAGTTATAAACCAAACTACATCCTTTATTGTAGTAACATCAGAAAGTATCTTGTCAAGGTTCATGAAAAGTACAGGGTGGATACATTAAACAGTTCAGCTTCAGACAATCTATGCCAATAACTCCAGTCTTAGGCCCTTTCCACACGGGGAAATAACACGTGGTAGCGCGACCTCCGTGGGAGGTCGTCTACACGGTAAAGTGGATTGGGGTGGATTACTTTAGAGTAATTCCACACTGCAATCCGTGCTAGGGCGCCCGGAAGTGACAGCGCTGCGTGCTTTTTAAAAACCACTTTTTATGTGGTTTTTAAAAGGCATGGGGCGTGCAGTCCTGTGCAGCCGCGTCGCAGCGCCCGGTGTGGATTTGCAGGCGCGCGCAAGGGTGTGCCTGCAGATCTGCCGGGGGCGAGATTTCCGGCTGGCAAGGTTCTCTGTTTGGTGGAGAGCCTCCGCCAGTAATCAGCCGCCATTTTGGGCACTGCTGGATGCCACGGGATGCCGACAAGTGTGGAACAGTGAAACGCGCTGCTCCACGCGGCGACGGACTGAGGTAAGCTCCGTTTTGGCGTGGCTTACCCCGTTTCTCCGCCCGCGTGTGGAAAGGGCCTTAGTTCTCTGGGGCCCTTTCCACACGTGGGCAGAGAAACAGGCTGCTCCACGCGGAAACGGGGCTTACCTTATTCCGTCGCCGTGTGGAGCAGCCCGTTTCACCGCTCCACACTCCGTGGCGTCCGCGGCATCCAGCAGCACCCAAAATGGCAACTTTCGACTGGTGGATGCTCTCCGCCAGTTGGAGAAGCTCGCCAGCCGGAAATCCTGCCCCCTGCACAATCTGCAGGCACGCCCTTGCACACATCTGCAGATCCATACTGGCGCTGCGACAGGGCTGGACGGGGCTGCATGCCCCGTGCCTTTTAAAAACCACAAAACAAGTGGTTTTCAAAAAGCACAGGCGGCGCCACTTCCGGTCGCCCCTGCATGGATTGGGGTGTGGAACTACACAAACATAGTCTGCCCCAATCCACGTTACAGTGTAGACAACCTCTGTGGAGGTCGCGCTACACCGTTTTTTTAACCCCATGTGGAAAGGGCCTAAGTGTTTTTCTCAGCTCCTTAAAAAGAACCCAGCTACCCTCTTTGGTCAAGATCTCACTGAAGGCTCTTGACAAGTGGAATCTCTGCCTTATATATAATTCCTCTCATCCATAAGCCCTTCCCACACAAACCACTCTGGTGGGTTTCACTCTTAAGATACTACTTCAGTTGCCTAGCAACCCATCATCAAGTTGCAGTTGCAATCCAAATAGCTGACACACACACACACCCCAAAATAATTTCATCAGTCTGGCCTGTAGAACTTCCAGCTGCTGATTTAGTTCCTGTATATCCTGCCTTTCTTCCAAGAAGAAATGAGTCTATTTACTGCTTTATTTATGTATACCCCAGCTTTTATGTAGACTGCAAATTTCATACAAAAATTAAAACAGATAAGATAAAAACACATAAAGGTAAAAACATTTAAAAGTCTCTGTCATTCTCTACAGTGTGCTGTGCTGTTTGTTGCTTTTTATATTATCTTTTAATGAGTTTACATGGTTTTAACCATATACTTTGTTTAATTTTGTGTGTGTGTATGTATGTGCATGTGTAAAATCCCTATGAGTATTGGTTTATCCTAGTTAGGTAAGGAAGTCCTAAGGAAGAGAAGGGGCTCTATTTGCTGACTGAGTTCAGAAAGAGTAAGAAAGCTGGAGCTGGAGAGGAGCTGTGGTTGCCAAGGTTAAGGAGTAAGGTCTTTTCAATTTGAATAAGGTAATGGCATTTTCAGTTGTGTATTTAGGGAGGAACAAAAGGGTAAATTCTATGTAGTGCAATTTTTTTGTGTTGCATTTGCTTCTATTTTGGTTTTGGTTTTTCAGGGCTGTTAGGCTGTGTCAAACATTGCAATAATTCTGAGCAGTCCAGGCAGAAGAGTCTTGCAATCAAGTCCTGCATTTCCATCTCACTGGATGCATGGATCTCTTGGGACAGTGCATATGCATCCAACTTAATATATAATTTCTTGCATTGTTGTTAAAATATCCTTTGAAATTTAAAGTGCAATTGTGTTCATAATATTCAGTTATATTTGGCCCCATTGAACCCAGAATGAGTTATATGTATGTGTGTGCACATGTTTGCATACACACACACAATAACAGTGCAATACAGTCATCCCTCCACATTTGTTAGGATTAGGGACACAGGACCCCCGTGAAAGTGGAAAAAACATGAATAACTCTAGGCCCTCCCAAACCATATTTAATACACAAAAACAATATGATCATCATATTCATCCCACCATAGATTAGTCTGAGGCATCAGGGTTCCTTCACAAAGCAGAAGTGGGTGGCTGATGGGGTTTACTGCCACCTCCACTGCTGCCCCAGACCATTTTTAATAGGAAATTACAAGCCTTACAAGTCCCTGTTGGTGCTGCAGCAGTTGGCATTAAGCAGCCGGGTTTCACGACCCCTCATGAGGGCTCTCCGAACCCCCTGTGAGGGGCCCCGAGACCTCAAGAACCACTTCTCTTCATGAAACATCACCCTGTTCTCCCTCCCTCACAACAATGAGTATACTAGAAGAGCTTCAGGAAGACTTCTAGCAGCCCTTTTACAACACATTTTACTCCTCCTTTTTACAAACAATTAGGACAGCGCACATGAAACTTCACAAACAGACTATCTGAAAATCTTCTCAATACCTGCTAAAGAACAGCCATTCAAACAACCAAACAAGCTGCATCTATTTACATCTGTTCTCTTTTCAATACAAGAATCATTCTCATGGGTAATTCCATTTTCATCTGCTTCAGCACTGATTCCATCTTATGCACTACTTTCTTCAATATTGATGCCGTCAGTTACACAACTATTTATATATGGAAAAATCCCAGAAGAAGCAATTCTGTGTGTGTGTGTGGTTACACATGCACCTGCCAGTTCCCAACTTTACATCATGCTGTAAGTACAGCCAAGAAATTCAATCTTAGACAGGTTCAAAAAGGGCAAAACTAGAGATTCATGATGAATTCAATCTTTGCTAATTTTAATATGTCATGCGCTGACCTCTTACTTCTGGACTAATATGTTATCTTTAAGAATTTTCACTTCTTTGAATTCTTCACTGTATATTTCAGGTCAAAAAGTCAAAATACATAAAAAACATGTTTATGAGCATTTGTGTTTGAAAATATATTTCTAAATCCATATTGATATACTGACTCCGGTATGCACATTCATTTGCATTAGAACTATAAAGCACTGAACTTAACAATCTTGTTGCATTGAGGACAAAGCTGCCCCCCATTTTTGATTTCCATCTACCACCAAAGACAAAAGAATGGGGTCAAAAATACATGCATATTTTACCTAAATATTTTAATGCCAGTAATTATGCTGTGTGCCTGTCGACTTATGGTGACCCCCATACATTTCATAGGGTATTTTTAGGCAAGGAATACTCAGGGGTGATTTTGCCAGTTCCGTCTTCTGAAATATAGCCTATAGCACCTGGTATTCACTGGTGATCTCCCATTCAAGTATTAACCAGGTCTGATCTTGCTTACCTTCCAAGATAAAGCAAGAAGCAGTATCATACTGGTGTTCCATGCAGTAGTTTTCAGATGACAATCAACAACCATGCACTTCCCACCACAACTCTTTCACAATCTGCTACACAATGAAGAGATACCAGAAGGAAAGAACTGGTTATATAATCTCGGTGACCTCACATTATCATGTTTCATAAGCACTGTGATTAGAAAATGCTGGTGACATTCTTTCTCCAGAGCTTTAATGAGTGAAGCCAAGTTCCTTTTTCTCTGCATCATACCACCTTGACATCTTCCTTTTATGGCCATGTGGAAGACACACTGTCTGCATTTTCCCCACTTATTTTTGACATCCAGATCCCCAGATTAGTCCAAAGTGCCTTGGATTCTGCCCGTTCCACTCAAGAAATAAATTGGGCTATTCCATTCCAAACTGGAACACATACAAATCAGTCTGAATCCACCTGATCCACATTGTGATTTGAAATTCAGCTAGACTGGTTGCACAGCCCCCTATATAACAAATAGCAACACAGTTCTCATCATATACGCCAACATGTGATTGAAGGCCAGCCATTGTTTATCCATAATTGCTTAAAAATAGAGCATATACAAATATTCAAATCTACCAGGTAACATAAATAATCTTCTGCCAATTGTACAAAAAAAATGTATTTGTGTGTATATACACACATGTGCCTTCAGCTTTCATGGACAAAAGTACAAAAGAAGTTGAGGAAGAACAGATTATAGCAATGTACTTCTATTCAAAATGGTGTTTGAGAGCTAAGCTTTCATTTACATGTTAAATGCAACAACCTGTTAAGTATATTAGACAAAGGGCAGATGAGGTTGCTTCCACAACAACAGGCCTAACAAAATTTGCCATTCGAACCTGTAGAGCGGTATCACAAACATTTTCTATTTCTTTCATTTGTGGATGGCTTTACTCACGCAGCTAAATGACAGATTTATAGTTTACAGTAAAATCACCTGCAGTGTTATTGCATTGCTGCTGATGTATTTCAGCAAATATAGCTACAATGAATTTGAGCAATCAGCTGTCTCCACAAACATCAAGATTCTTCAGAGTGAGCACAATATCACAGGCAGCAAACACTGATGGAATTTCACTTTACATTCTGGAAGTCACTAATGAGGTTTATTCACTGAGAGTTGATGACAGTCATGGATAATGTATGCAGTCGATCTCTTTACAAGGCAGCCTAGATGGGAAATGGCACTTTCACATCGTGAAACTGGCTCTTTGATTGGGCCCAAATAAGAGGGTAATTGGGGTTTTCATTTCATGACATGGCTGCAAAACCTTCAGGTTGGATTTGTAGAAGGAAATGTGGCATCTAGTGAGAGGAACTCTTTAATGGAATGTGTATGTGTGTGAAAGCGTGCATGCTTTTCCCCTTTATCCCGTATAGTATGCGTTTTTGCATGTGTTTAAAATTGTTGCATCTTAGTAGCTGTAGCAATAAGCCAGATGAAGTTGATGATATACAGATATGATAAATGTGGGACAAGATGACACATCATCAGCTATAATTTCTTGAACATTAACCACTTGTTATAACTAACCTACCAAGGTAACAGTGGACATGAGTCTTGACACAGTTTTACACTGCAAGAAGACGGGACACAAAGAGGAAGGATAAAAAAGGGATGAGGAGAAAAGAGCATTTTCTCTTCAGTAATTCCTGCCAAGATGGGAATGAGAATATTGAGGGGGGGTTCACAGATAATGTAGTAGAGGATGTAGTAACAACCTCATGTTTCTATTTCTTTTCTCAGCCACCATTGTGGAATATTTTGTGTAAGTATTTCTTTCCTATGTACCTTTTGGCAGAGGAAGGGAGACCCTTGGTGAGCTTGCTTGTGCTTTGTTCTTGCTACTATTATTATTGTTATTATTGTTTGTGTTATTATTGTTTGTGAGATTGCTAAGATCAACCAAAGCCTGCTGCAAAATACGTATGTTGAAAGTTAAAGAACTCTGAGCCCAGAATTTTGTTTTGTGTATGAGCACCAAACAGAAGCCATGGTTTTTCCACACAAAAATCTACTCCTGGTTAACTCATGACCCTTTGCTCATTTCAGAGGTATAATTTGGGTAATGGAAATTATTCTGTTAAACCTTCAGAAGTCAGAAATCCTGGCCAATTTACTTCCAATCATCTATAGATCTATCTATGGATCTTGACTTATTGTCTATTTACCTTTTGCATATGGAGTGATGTCAGCATTCTTGTGATCCTAGAAAAATCTTCCCTGCAGAAAATACATAGATCTTCAAATCTTTGCATAATTTAAAACACATGTCCTTTCAGCTCTTAATAAATGTTTGTGTGTATATGCCTTCAAGTTGCCTTTCAACTTATTACTATCCCATGAATTTTGTAGAAGTTTTTTTAGCCAAAAATTGCTCAGAGGTGGTTTTGCCAGTCCCTTCATCTGAAATGCAGTCTACAGAATTCGGTATTTCTTGGCAGTCTCATCCAAGTACTAACCAAAGCTGATCCTATTTAACTTCCAAGATCAGATGGGATCTGGTGCATATAAGGTATAGATATGGTTTAGTTATTATGGAATGGTGCCACTATTCTTGGAATCCTAGAAAACATTGTTCCCTTACACAAATTAACATTGCAGATCTTCCACTCTTTGTATATATTCAAACAAACACCCTTTCAGTTCTTTAATATTTAAGACATGTGATGACTCTGAGTAATAGTTGGCTGTGGCTCAGTATGTTCAAGAAATGGGAGGAACTTGAGAAAAAGTTTACACTGGAAGCCATATTGAAATAATTTTTCAGACACACTCACTTTTTTAAAAAAAAAGCTGTTTGCTCATTTTTAGTTACTTTTTAAGGGCATTTTTTGACATTTTAAGAACATTTTTGACATTTTAAGAATTTTTTAAGAGGCATCTTGAACAGAGGTTTTCCAGGTTTTACATCATTTTAACAATACCATTTGGTTTATTTGCCTTTTTACACCAAGAAAGATAACAGAGAAGTAACAAAAATGTTCAAATAATATAACAAGTTCCTAAAGTTATTTTAGATATTAAGAATAACAAATTAGTTTTAGAAAGCTTGGGAACAGGATGCATAAGGAATTGATTTTTAAAAGTAACATTCCAAGTTCTGGTATATATCTGTATTACATGTTGATAGAAAAATGAAACATATTGGCTCAAGTTTATGATGCCGTGCAATATTTTACAGCAAAAAAAATTATATTTCCAACAAAGTGTCTAGTGATAGTACTGGTCAATTCATGGTTCAATTCATGGTGCTGACTGAATTAGTTTATTATCATGTTGTTGATGGACATATTTAAAAGGGCCAAAAGCTACACATACATTTGTAGATCCTCAGGCATATGAATGCCCCCCAAAAGCACATGTTTGCTTTTGTTTGCATTTTTGAAAGTCTGTGTGGCCCCTGAAGGATATTTGGGCAGAAAACAAGTTTCCTTGCCCACTGCAGAGTTATGTAGATACTTCATAGAGAGAGAGTTTCCACTGAGCTTATTCTACCACACTGTGATTTACACCTGGATCACAGATTGCAATAGCTATCACTCTCTGTGTTACACAACTACATACTCAGCAAATCTCCCTGCTTAAAGAAGAGAAAGCCTTTGATTAATAATTACATTGAATCTCTAATTTGCACATTTAATTTGTAAATCACCATCATCATCAACATGCAAATTCTTAGCATTTTAAAAGCTTTAATGTTAACAGTAACAGAACCAAAAAGGGAGATTCCAACTAAAGAATGGTTGTTTGTATCTAATTTCCTTTTATTCAATAGATTTTACCACCTTTTACTGGAAGTTTGATATATTTACCTTGTTTATTTTGCTATTAATGGAAAACAGTATTTTTCCATTACTCTCAGCAACATGTTGCTGTAATAGAAAGGAAGAGAGACCAAGAGAATGTGTCACTTCTTAGGTTAAAATTCTGCCTTAGGAAGAATAATTATCATATTATACTGCGGGTGACATGTAGTGTTAGAATGAGTGTCATAGTACCAGGGATATTGCAAAGGTTTATAAGCAAACAAAATGAATAATTGAAAACACAGTACCTTTATGCTTCATACAGGAGAAAAGACCAATATTTCATGGCACATAAAGTTATTCTGTTTATTTGCATGAAATCTGAATGATCTGTACTGACCGACACAAAAACAATGAGGTTACTTTGATTTAAATGGCAAAGAACATTCATAAATATTCTTGGGAAGCAAGATATACCTACATTTAACCAGCACTTATTAAAATGTTATTCCCTACAGTTATTCAACAGGATCTGTGGTATAAGAACATAATTACAAAAATCAGATTTGAGCTCATTTGACAACAGAAGGGTTTTTATGGTGACCTATCTCCAAATGTTCCTATTTGTAATTAAATGCAGCAATCAGCAGTAAGGATTTTGAAGCTGTTTTAGTAGTTCCGCTATTCTGCTTAACATGTGGCACCCGTAATAATTAAAATGATACTAACACATGCACAATTTTATGGCCCTTATGGTGCAACCCATTATGCCAAATAAGGGCCTCTGTTTTCACAGCATACTGCACATGGTCTCATTACACCCACTTTTCTTTTCCTGTCTTCACACTAACAACTGTTAAAGTGAATCAACACACTCAACGTACTCTAACAGCTTAGTGTTTATGATATGTGTGCTGTTAGTCAGTGAACAGGAAAATCTAAACATTTACTGTTTATGTAAAGAATAGCGTCATGTTTAGTGAATTACTTGGGTCTGCTTACTTTATTATCCAGATCAAATGTACTGGTGGGTATTCCTCAGCACCTATATTTCCTTTCAGTCTTACTCCCATTTGCTGACAGACTCTTTTGAATTTGCAGTACAGTGGTTCACTTCAACTTAGCCCCCAAAGCTGATGATTTCTGGATTAGCATTTTAAAAAAATCATGAATAATTTTGTAATTATGCAGCTACGCAAAGATCCCCTACACTCATTTTACAGTCATCAATTCTGAATGGTTTCCAGTCTCTCTGGTCTGGGATAAATTCCAAAGTAGGTCCCCCAGGTGGAACACCAATGGATTGAACTAAACCTACCCTCTGCATTTTCTATTACAGCTCTTTGTGAACATTAGTTGAAAGTATAGATAAGCAGCATAACTACTCATCATTTTGTTTTTTCCACCTTTTTCCTCTTCTGCAGTTTTCTGCATAAGCTCTACAGTTTCAGAAATTTGCCACATTAGCACAGTAATAGGGAGAAATCCAGGTTCTGCATAAGAAGGACTCTTCATTTGATTTCAGTACCACAGCAGAAATAAGTAATCAGAAATTGAGAGTATTCTGTTTAGACTTTCAGATACCATATGGTAATACTGGTAAAGAAAACCAGTAGTACTGTGCTGGTTACTGAAAAGAAAGAAAAATCCTGTTACTATTTTGTAGACCAATACACACTTTTAAAAAAAGATGCCAATTAATGCTAAGAAAGTGGCTAAATAAACACATGCACGGGTGTTTCATTACCAGGTCTTTTATTACCAGGATCCTTTCAAACTCAGAATGATCAAATATAAAATTTTTGCCCTAGACACTTCTCTAATATTTTACTACTTTAATCCTATTATAATGCACTTAATTTGAGACAGTGAGTTGCTCCTAACATTCTGGTCATTCTTATTATATTTATTTGTTGGTGTAGCAAGGCATAGGTATACTTTCTGGGCAGCTACTCATGTCAGTTCTTTCCTGCCAAAGGCATGCCAGCTTGGCTCTCTGCCCCTCAACATCAGGAAGGACCAGCCATGCAGATTTCCCAACCCCTTTTGGTCTGTTCAGTATCATGTTAGCCATATGGAAAGGACTGGATCTGCACCCAGACTCCTCTGGCCTCCATTTTCCCTCTTAGAACAAGGCTGTCTGTTCATCAGTGTCCCATGATTTAAAGTTGTTTTTTGCCAGCATGGTGCTCTTCAATGTGCTCTGTTCATCACACCCTCAAAAACCCATGCTTTGGAGAAGTATTTTCCTGTTTGGTACCCTTCCATCTGTTGGAATAAAACTCCCATCAAGCACAGCTGTGCTGTGCATGTTGATGGGAGTTGTAGTTCAAAACTGGCAGGCCCTAAATTGAGGGACTCTGATTTAAAGGCATGAGACTTTAGAAAACTTGGTGTGACCTACTTTTGCCTTGGTCTTATACTTAGGCAAAGAAAAAATCATAAGCTGTGTTTGAGAGCAGCCCATAATTTTGTTTAAGACTGCAAGTTGAGATCTTTGATTCTTTAAAAAAAAAACTTGGATGAAAAATGTATGTTTGTGATCAGCAAAACCACTTGCTAACCCATGATCAAAAGCAAATAACCCACTTTGTTTGTTTCTTACTACAAATGAATTAAATTAGACACCATTAAGAGAACTAGCTGTTTATATTCTTGTTTCAGCAGTGGTAGTATTTGAAGTTTCCTGCGGTAAGTTCATTACTCGTATTTTGTCCAGAATTAGTGAAGCGTGCTGAAAATTGCTAATGACAGATGTTTCTCCACTCTGTCACACTTCTTGTATCATTTGATTTGGAAAGCAACATACGGTGTTCTGCTCTATCAGTATGTCACAGACTGTCTGTAAACAGCTGGTCATAACTCAGTTCAGTGAAAACCATTACTTTCCAATGAAGTGCTGGACACCCTCCAAATTGCATTTTGGCATGGCCTAGGCTGCATAATGCACAAAGTTCTTCTGTTCCGAGGTTACCTAAGGAAGGATTTCCTCCCCTTTCCCTTCCCCCAGACAGTTCCAGCTTGTTTCAAGAAAATAAAGTGGTTTTTAAAGCAGTAGCTAGAAACTAAAGGAACAATAAATTTTAAAGCCTTTCTCTGCTCCTCAGCCCATGAAATCTCTCTGGCACTATGTTAAATAATGAAAATTTAAACAATGATTATAATACAAGTATAATTATTGATGGTGGTGAGGATGATGCACTCTTTAACCTCACCATTTTATATTTTTCCTTCATATTAGTACGTATTATAGGCATAAACTGAAAGATCTCCAGGTAAGTAGTTGCAGCTCAAAGAGTGCTATGATTCTGGGGTCATTCAATAATTGCAATGAATCTTATTAAATACTAGATCAGAAAATATCAAACGTATAGTCCAATGTCAAATGGAAATTTGAACAATTGGGTTGTTTTAACATATGCAACCATTTTATTTATTTATTAATTTGACATCCCACCTTTTTCCTGGAACAGGACCAAAGGTGGCATACAACATCTAAATTGACTTATATTCAACTTAAGAACCAGCATATAGCTGCAGATTGGATCAAAATTTATATGGTCGGTTCAAGCCCAAAATGTGCAGACTACAGTCATTAGCTTTGTTCATGTAAAACAAAATTCTAAGAAGGAATTCTTCCACAGATGTTTACTAATTTTTGATTACAACCATCAAGCAATGATTTGTACATAGGAAAAAGTGACCAGAAACAGAACATCACAGGAACAGTATTCAGTGTCACCCATTCTCAAATGGAAAGGATTCTCTTTAGTGAAATTAATTCATGCATGCAGCAACAAATTAGGGAGGACTGGAACACATCACCATTAGGATGTTCAGTGTCTCTTTCCACAGCCAGTTGTTTGCCACAGTATACATAATGCAGAGCACTATTAACTGTGTTGGTCTATACTGCAGTTTTCATATCATTGGTATGAATACATCACCAGGCTGCCAAAAACATTCTGCACCGTGAGATAGCATAGCAACTTTGTTGTTAATGGTACCCATCAGATCAAAGTTCATAGTACCCAAAGCTGGTAAAATTATTATGGCTCCTGTAGCATTAAATCCAATAATACCTTTCCTTGCAAATAACAATGTGACAATGACTACTCGTATTACTACTACTTCCGATTATTTTATGGTCTTTTGTGACTTGCAAAATCAGTTGTTTCAGTGGGCCCATCACTTTGCCCACAGTAGAGCCAGCTCTCTCTTATGTTTGCATTGCTGATAATATGGTCACATAGCCAAACTCAAAGTTTGATCTTTAAATTAATGTATCTTCTGAAAATCTTATAATATCCTTCCAACTGAGGATTCTGGATAATGTTTTGCTGTCACAACAAGCTTGTAAAGTAGTTTTGCTAAGATATGAGGGTTTGGCAAAGAACACCCAGTAAGAATCACATATTGAACTATTTTAAAAATCTAAGCTATCTTACCATTGTTTAAAAGTTTTTTTATTGACTTTACCCTGTGCTGAGATCTTCAGATATAGGGCTAACCTATTCTGGCAGATAGTACAAACATAGCTCAATGTGGAATTCAAGTTCTTTAGAAAGAAAATGGACTGCAATTCAGTAAAACAATGACGTGGCTTAGACCTGACAGTATGCAATATATTTATGAAAATTAATTTATTTAGGTCTGTAAAGGATATGCAGTGAACATTCTGCATAGGAATGTTGAATATAGACACACTTCTACATTTATTATATTACTAGCATACTTACCGACCATTGCCCGGGGTTTTTATTTTCCTCTTAAGAATTCACCAAACTGTCTTCTTGAGTACCTGTAACTTTTCCCCATATTTTCCAGTGCAATCTGTATTCAGTTATTTATATACACAGTTTGGGTTCCTGAGGGAATACATTTTCCTCCTTGCTGCTAGGCCTCATCTCCATAGCAACCGGCTTATTCCAGTACCTGTAACTTTTCCCCATATTCCTCAATCCAATCTGTATGTAGAGTTGCTAACATAGAGAGGTTGGGTTCCTGCGGGAATACACTGTCCTTCTCCTTGCTTCTAGGCATCATCTCCATAGCAATCAGCCTATTCCAGTACCTGTAACTTTTCCCTATAGTCCCCAATCCAATCTGTGTTGTCTGGCAATGTTGATGTACTGGCTTTTGATTTTTTTTTTTTTTGCTTGCTGTTAAATTTGTGCAATGGTTTTACATTTTTCTGAAAATTCTGTTTTGAATGTCAACTTTAAGATTCCTCACATATGGAACCCCTACAATCTACTGTGTGAGGTGAGAAGACCTTGTAACTATGGCCATTTTTGCACTACATTGTTATAGTGCTATTATTCCACTTTCAATATCCTGTAGAACTGTGAGGTTTGTAGTTTATTGAGGCCAAAGACCCCTCTGGCTGAGAATTCTTAAATGCCCCTCCTTAAACTACAAATCCCAGGATTCCATAGGATGTTGAAAGTAGAATAATAGCACTATGACAGTGTAGTGCGAAAATGGGCTATGCTGTGTATGTCACTTGAATTTTTCTCACATACACCTCCCAAGTGTTTTCTGACATCCTTATTGATGGTAGGCCTCGTCTCCATAGCAACCGACCTGAGGCCCAAGAGCTCTCAGCTGAGAATTCTAAAGGTCCCTTCCTGAAATGCCAACCCCAAGATTCCATAGAATCTTCACAGCCAGCGAATCATATGAGGTCTTTGCCTGTTTGACACAGACAGACAAACATTAACTTTTATATAGTAGACTAGCATACATACCTGGCATTGCCCAGGATTTTATTTTCTCATAGGTTATACTTGTTAGAAAGATTTGAGATCCTGTGTCTCTAATTCCCCAAACTGTCTTGTCCAGTACCTGTAACTTTTCCCCATATTCCCCAATCCAATGTGTATTCAGAATTATTAACATAGAGAGGTTGGGTTCCTGAGAGAGTACACCACCCTTCTCCTTGCTGCTAGGCCTCATCTCCATAGCAACCGACCAGGCCCAAGAGCTCTCTGACTGAGAATTTCCAAACTTCCATTTGTGCATTTACTAAATACTCTGCTGATTGGGAGACTTATTACTAAAAATCTCCTAATTTCCCAACATTAACATGATGATTTCAATTGTTTTAAAATGTTATTGTTGAGTTTTTTACTGATTCCTTTTGTGATCCACCTTGGGTCCCACCCTGGGAGAAAGATGACATATAAATTAAAAAAAAATAGTCTATATATATTGAGCACAGAGTCCTAGAGCCATATTTTCATACTAGGACTTCTCCCACTGGCTGTTTGTGACTATAGTACTCAAAATTCAAGATAAAACTTTAATTACTAAACAAACAAACAAAAACCATTTAAGCCCAAGTCCCTCTTTTTTTGGTGCTCTCTTCTAACCTACCAGTATTCTATGTGCGCTGCAGTAGCACACCAGCAAAGACTATCTTTATTCCAGTTCTCCACTGTCCCAGGTACGATTAGTTATATTCAGTATTACTTTGTACTGATGAAGGTGCCAAAAAGGAATTTCAATTCATTGTCTTCATTAATCTGAAATTCTCTCTATGTTTGACAATAACCCTGTTCTTATCTCACATTCATGCAACTATTAAAGTAAATCGAATGCATAAATAGGAATGTGAGCTCTTAATCGACCTCATAGCAGAGTTTGCTGTAGCAAAAAGACTGCTTTCTGAGATTATTGACAGCTCTGCTGCAGAGCAGCAGCATATTGAAATCATGCAAATTCCTTCTTAATTATTGGTGTCACAACTAGAAAGAAAAGTCAGAATGATGTTTTCCTGAGAAATAGACTTGACTTTGAAAAAAAAAATATTTGTAAGATGGAAACATCTCTTCACTGTAGAAGGGTCAAGAAACGATAATGTATCACAAAATAGGTAAAGAATCAGAGAAGAGATGGGGGCAACTGGAACATGAAATAAACATGCATTGCCAGATGTGCATTCCTTCATGAACTTTAGCCAAGCTGAGTAAAAATGTAGCAAAGAAATGCAAAGAGGTTATCTGCAAAATGGAACAAAATGCTCTGCTTCTTTGGTCCTAAATATGGCTTCCTGACCTAACAAAAGGTGCAGAAAGGTAGTGCAAAATCCACACAGTGAGAACACACAGCAGTGACCCTACTTTGAAAGATAAAATAAAATGCTATATATTAAAATAAATAATTTTAAAGAATTAAGCTTGAGATACAAAGGAGCAAATTACAAGATTCAATATATGTGTGTGTGTGAACACAAAAATATTATTTTGTTGTCTTAGAGGATCCCAGAAGGAACGGTGTTCTCAGAATTTTATTTGTATTTATTTTGTTGATAACCTGAGATTTGAACAGAAGGAACAAGACCTCAGTTGCACTAAGCGTTAGACAGACATATAACAGAAATGTTGCTTCATTATAAATTAGGCAATAACCCAAAGTTGAAGTTAATGATGTGCAGTTCTGAAACGACAATTATTAATACCACACTATGAAACAAGTTCTTAATCATGCCAACAAAAAGAATATTATGAAAGTGATTCACTGGCCATTTATTAGTGTAGACTCTTTATATCCCATGAGAACAGTGCATCACTTAGCATTTTTGTTCTTTGAGCAAGAGTTTTTTGCATGAGAAGTGCAAAATCAGTCAATGGAATGCTGGTCAGATGAAGAGAGTTTGGCAGAGAAAATTTTTGGATGAAGCCATTAAAAAAAGGAAATAACTGATATTGCTCCGTTCCTAAGAAATGGTAAGTTTGTCATGTTGTTCATTCATCAGTTATCACAGTATCAATTGCAAAACAGCCATCAGAAATCTAAAACCTCAACATAACCTCCAAGCTGAAGAAGGTACCAACACTTACATCTGATTGGAAACAAATTGATTAATTATAAGTGATTACCCTAAAAGCACCAGATCCCATCTGGTCTTGGAAGCTACACAGGCTCACCCTTGGTTTAGTACCTGGATGGAAGAAAGCCAGATAAATACCAGTGCTGTGGGCAAGGGACTGACAAAACTACCTCTGAATATTCTTGCCTAAGAAAAATGTAAGTCACCATAAGTTAACAAGCAGCTGGAAGATACACACACACACACACACCTGCATTTTAACTTCCAGTAATCTCAATGAAATTAAGTTATCTGTACTGAGATCTTTGTTTTCACTGCAAGGGGTGGGAATGGAGTTTAATTTGCAATCTTATGAGTATCTACTTTATAATAAGCCAGATGAGCAGAGTCGGGGGTTTCCTTTGAGGAGATGTGTCCAGGTATAGTTTACAATCAGCCTCCACATTTGCAGGCCTGATTTTCATGGATTTAATTATTTACAAGTTTCTCCAGCTCCTGCTGTCTTCACGTCAGGCACTTCTTTTCTGTGGGAACTGTCCCTCTCAGCAGCTCCAATCAGGCCACGCAGCCCTTAAAAACCTGTCTCCAGTCCTCTTCCTCCTCCACCAGCCACTACCTGGCGAGCTAAGGACAGCTTGCAGCCCAGTTTCTCAGCACCACAAACCCCCTCCCAATGCTCTCCTAGGAGATGAGCATATTGGACCACCATGCCAGCCTAGTCCTTCCCTGACCTGTTTTGGACCCTGGATGCCCATTTTCCCCACTATACCTTGCCCCCTTTTCCCTCCCCTCAACACACACACATTTTGGTATTTCTCTTTTTCCACTTTCATGAGGGTACTATCCCCCTAACCCTAGGAAATGTCAAGGGTAGACTATACTGTCTTTCTATCAAGGAATGTATAGGTAAACGTAAACATTCACATTTTTAAAACTCCCTGCAGTTAAATACTACCAATAAGATCTCCAAAGCCTTCGACTTTACAAAGATCTCCAAACTTTATACTTCATTTCTTTTTCTGAAATACATACAAACACTGGTTAAAACAGCTACATAAATGCTTTCACAATCTCTATTGACTATCCTTGGGGAAGATGTTTTGTGAATGCCTCCACTGAGAAGGCCTGCCCCAAGGGTAACAAGATCTAATTTCCCCAAACAAATGGGCTCAGGAGGGTTTATATAGAAGAAGACATTAACTCCCAATGGATATGCTGAAACCCAGCCCTTCCATTCATATCACTATAAAGAAATTTCCAGTGGAGAAAATCCTATTTCTTAAACCCAGTGATGTGAATGCCTATTTCTCAAAACCCAATGGTTTTTAATAGGAAAATTTCTTTAAATTTTTTATCAGTGGTGTTTCATAGAATCATAGAAATTCAGAGTTGGAAGAGACCACACAGGCCATCCAGTCCAACCCCCTGCCATGCAGGAACACCCTCAAAGCAATCCCGACAGATGGCCATCAAGCCTCTGCTTAAAAACCTCCAAGGAAGGAGACTCCACTACACTCCGAGGCAGCAGATTCCACTGCCGGACAGCCCTGACTGTCAGGAAGTTCTTCCTGAGGTTCAGGTGGAATCTCCTTTCCTGCAGCTTGAATCCATTGCTCCTTGTCCTGGTCTCTGGAGCAGCAGAAACAAGTCCCCTCCTTCCTCTACGTGGCATCCCTTCAAATATTTAAACATGGCTATCATGTCCCCTCTTAACCTCCTCTTCTGCAGACTAAACATATCCAGCTCTCTAAGTCTATCCTCATAGGGCATGGCTTCCAGGCCTCTCACCATTTTGGTCGCCCTCCTCTGGACTTGCTCCAGCTTGTCAATATCCTTCTTGAATTGGGGTGCCCAGAACTGGACACAGTATTCAAGATGGGGTCTAACCAAAGCAGAGTAGAGTGGTACCAGTACCTCCCTCGATCTAGACACCATACTCCTATTGATGCAGCTGAGAATTGCATTGGCTTTCTGGCTGCCGCATCACACTGCTGACTCATGTTCAGCTTGTGGTCTATGAAGACTCCTAGATCCCTTTCACACGTACTGCTATCCAGCCACGTGTCCCCCATTCTATATTTGTGGATTCCATTATTTCTGCCTAAGTGTAGGACCTTACATTTCTCTTGTTGAATTTCATTTTTTTTGCCCTGGCCCAGCTCTCCAATCTATCCAGGTCATTTTGAATTTTGATCCTGTCCTCTGGCGTATTAGAACCCTCCCAATTTGGTGTCATCTGCAAATTTGATCAGCATGCCCTCTATTCCTTCATTCAAGTCGTTGATAAAAATATTGAACAGCACTGGGCCTAGGACAGAACCCTGTGGCACCCCGCTAGTCACTTCTCTCCAGGACGAAAGAGCCATTTGTGATCACCCTTTGGGTTCGGTCGGTAACCAATTACAAATCCAACTAACGGTAGCCCTGTCCAGCCCACATTTTACTAGCTTCGTTGCAAGAATGTCATGGGGAACTTTGTCAAAGGCCTTACTGAAATCGAGATATGCTACATCCACAGCATTCCCTTCATCTATCAAGCTAGTAACTCTATCATAAAAAGAGATAAGATTAGTCTGGCATGACTTATTTTTGAAAATCCATGTTGACTTCTCGTGATTACCGCGTTGCTTTCTAAATGATTAGAAACTGACTGCTTAATGATCTGCTCCAGGATCTTTCCGGGTACTGATGTCAGGCTGACTGGGCGAAAATTTGGGTCTCTTTTTTTCCCTTCTTAAGATGGGGATAACATTTGCTCTCCTCCAATCTGCTGGAACTTCTCCTGTCTTCCAAGATTTCTCAAAAATTATAGCAAGCGGTTCCAAAATGACCTCTGCCAGCTCTTTTAATATCCTAGGATGCAATTCATCTGGCCCTGGAGACTTGAATTCATCCAATGCGGCCAGGTATTCCTGTACCACCTCTCTACTTATTATGTGCCTCATTTCCTCTGCTTCCTCCCCTGCTCCCCAACCGCCAGGTTGAGTGCTTGTATCCTTCTGGGAAAATACGGAGGCAAAGAAGGTGTTAAGTAGCTCTGCCTTTTCTCTCCCCCTGTGAGTAATTCGCCATCTTCTCTGCGTAGCGACCCTACTGTCTCCTTCTTTTTCCTTTTGCTGTGGACATATTTAAAAAAACCCTTTTTATTGTTTTTAATGTCTCTGGCCAGCCTAAGCTCGTTCTGTGCTTTAGCCTTTCTGCACTTCCTCCCTACATCTCCTAGCTACTTGCTTAAATTCTTTTTGGGGGTTTCCCCCTTCTTCCATTTCCTATACATGTTTCTCTTAACTCTTAGCTCAGCTGAGAGTTCTTTAGTCAACCATTCTGGTTTCTTCAGATGCCTTCCATTTTTCCTCCTTAATGGCACTGTTTTGGACTGTGCCTTCAGTATCTCCTTTTTAAGGAACTCCCATGCCTCCTGAACTCCTTTCCCTTTCACTATTCCTGACCAGGGAAATTTCCCAAAGCCAGCAGCTCCTTAAGTTTACAGAAGTCCGCTTTTTTAAAATCTAAGATGAGTGTCTGGCTACCCTTATCTTCTCCTTCCCACTGAATGCTAAATTCCAACAGGGCAGGGTCACTCCCCCCTAAAGATCCAACCACTTCTACCTCATTCACAAGGTCATCCGTGTTGGTCAAGACCAGATCTAGAATATTTGATCCCCTTGTGGCCTCTTCCACCTTCTGGACCATGAAGTTGTCTGCAAGACAAGCAAGAAACTTGCTGGACCTTGTTGTTTGGAGAGTTTGACTGCCAGCATATATCCGGGTAATTGAAATCTCCTATTATTACTGTATCCCTCCTCTTTGAATGTGCAGTCATTTGGTTGAGGAAGGCGTCATCCAAGTCCTCAGCCTGGGTTGGAGGTCTGTAGTATATCCCTATTGTTTCTCGCTGCCTTAATTCTTACCCAAATGCTCTCTACCTGGCTTTCTGGGTTTAAGTCCTGGATCTCTTCACAGGTGAAAACATCCTTGACATACAAGGCTACTCCTCCTCCTTTCTTGTTTGGTCTATTTTTACAAAACAGGCTATACCCCTCTATTCCTGTATTCCAATCATGAGACTCATCCCACCAGGTCTCAGAGATGCCTATCAAATCGTATTTATTTTCTTGTACTAGGAGTACAAGCTCATCCTGCTTGTTTCCCATACTCCTTGCATTAGTGTAGAGACACTTAAGTCCCTGGGCCCTTCCTGCAAGTCCTGTACTACTGATTCTACTCCTCCAGCCATTGGCCACTTGTACTACTTGTCCAGTATCATTTGGCCTTTTACCCCTGTGTTCTCTGAGTCCTTGCCCTGAATAATATTGTCCCCCTCCCCAATGGAACTTAGTTTAAAGACCTCTTAATCTTCCTTGCAAGACTGTTTGCAAAAACATTCCTGCCAAGTTTTGTGAGGTGCAGCCCATCCCTCGCCAGAAGCCCATGTTCATGGAAATTCAGGCCATGTTCCAAAAACCCAAACTGTTGTTGGCGGCACCATGTGCGGAGCCAGTTGTTGACCTCTACTATTGCCCTTTCCCTACGTGCGCCGTATCCTTGAACAGGGAGGAGAGACGAAATGACCACCTGCACACCAAGGTTCTTAAGCTGTGTCCCCATACATTCGTAGTCCTTTGCAATGTGGTTTAAGCTGCTCCTCGCAGTGTCATTGGTTCCGACATGAACCAAAATGAGGGGCTTATAGTCAGTGGGTTTGACTAGCCTGGTTAGCCTCTCCGTTACGTGGTTGATCCTGGCCCCAGGAAGACAACAGACCTCTCGATTGAGCTTGTCCGTTTTGCAGATTGCTGTTTCAGTTCCTCTTAGCAAAGAGTCCCCAACAACCAGAACTCGCCTCTTCTGAGGCTTCCCCTGGGCTCCTCGATAAGCGTGTTTTACCAGGACTGCCTGAGCATTCTGTTGAGGCTGGGAGCGTTGATTAGTTCCTGTTGCCGATGTTGGATTCTTTCTTGTTGATATTCTGTTCCCTCTGCGTAGTGCTCCTCTTTGTCTGTAAGTCCAAGTACATCAAAGTGATTGTGTAGGTTAAGAGTCTCTGTTACCTTTTTGGTCCTTTTACTCCTCCGTGTAACATTTGCCCAAGCCTCCGTTTCCTGGCGCTGTGTACTGGCTTCCTGATCTGGCAGCTCCTCCTTGTATTTGGAGTTCCGGTAGGTCTTCTCTTCCCTATCCAAAAACTCCTCCCCTTCCCTGATAAGGTGGAGATCAGAAACTCGTGCCTCCAGCTGGTGAACCTTCTCCTCCAAGAAGGTGACCAGCTTGCACTTGGTGCAGGTGTATCCAAGAACCTCTTGTGGCAAGAAAAGGAACATGCCACAAGTATTACAGGTGACTACAGCAGCTCCCTCTCCTTCCATCCTTGAAACTACAGAGAGCAGTACAGGAGAAGCTCGAGAAAGTAAAGGAGTTCAAGTGCACGCGCCGAAGGCGCTTGCCGTTGGTAGCTCCTAATAAAGCTCCTCCCCTCTAGCTGCCTCCTCCCCCTTTTTAGTCAGACCGTGTGATCAGGCAGAGCCCACGGCCAGGACAATAGCCAGCAATCAATAGCAAGCAAATAACAAGCAAGGTCCCTCAAGCACAGCAAAAACAAGCAAGGCCCCTCAAGCACAGCAAAAACAAGCAAGGCCCCTCAAGCACAGCAAAAACAAGCAAGGCCCCACAAGCACAGCAAAAACAAGCACAGCAAAAAACAAGCCTGTAAAACACACCTGGTCTAGGATGTCTTCACAGGCCCAGCTCTCCTCTGCTCTTTCCTCTGGGAAATATATCAAAAAGGGATGACATTATCAGGCACATGGAATTTTTATCTTTTTTTAATATAGCATGCCCTTGCCATATGTATACTCATATTATAATTGATGTTTTTTATGAAATTCCAAGAATATGAATCATGCAGTCTTCAGATGTTTTTGAACTGCAACTCTCAGCATTTATCATTGTTGATAGTCCTGGCTAAGGCTACTGGAAGTTGTGATCCAATAACCCCTGGACTATGCAAACACACACACTTCATTACAAGACCACCAAATCTGGTGTGTTATCTAGTGGGACCAAAACAAAGACCATATTAAAGTTTTGGATCTGATCCATCAGTTACTTTGTTCAGACAAATACTCTTCAAATAAACACTCCAGACTTCTGTATTTTCCTCTGGAACGTACATTTATGAATGCATTTTGACTAGTCTTTATATTCCACTGATATCCAAATATTTTCATCCAAATCCAGGACTGATCAGAAATCTTGGAATTATTTGCCTTTGGTTCATTTTGCATGGAACTTGGTGTGAAACCAATGCTAAAGACTGTAAGTAATATTAATCAATAATTTGCTTCATTCAAATCATAAACAAAATAATCAATATCAACCTAGGCAACAGCAGTCAAATTTTGTAGTGATATTGCCATTATGAAAGAAATGTCCAGTAAAGGAGTATCAAAACTGAGGAAGATGGTTGCCAAATGAGAAAAGGGTATGCAAAGTTTCATGTTGTAAACTTTATGCATCCACACTGTACATTTATAACACATAGCTCCAACTTTCCGAATCTTGGGATTGTATTTATAATTGTCAGCTAGAAAGTTCATGTGCTGCAGTTCAAGGGGCAGCACTAGACTCCCTAGCATAGAATTCTTGATACAGTAATAGTTACCCACCTCTGTCTCTTAGATTGAGGGATTCAGGTTCCTTGCCACTTGTCAGCTAATTCTGGATTCTCTCTGGTGTCACTTTTATCAATTTCTGGTTACCAAAATTCCCATCTTATGGTATCAGGTAAACCAAACAGATTGGATCAACATCAACACCTCAGTTCAATATTTTCAGACCTTGGAGTTCCAGGATATTTACATGAGAAGGGACAGATGATTTTGGTACTCTTTTAGGTTATTTGTTATATGTATGCATATAGACAGATATACATGTATATTCCCTTCAGGGAGAAAAACAGGCCCTTTTCGCAGCTCCGGCACTCGTGCAACTGAGGGCGGCTCGCGCAAGAAGCCTTCTCCGGGAGGCTGCCGCTTCCCCCTCTTTCCTTCCGCAGGCGAAGGAACGAGCGGGGAAGCGGCAGCCTCCCGGAGGTGGCGGCAGCAGCTCGCGCGTCCGTCCATCCCCCCCCGCGAGCGCGAGAAAGGCGCTTGTCGCGTCTGCCGCGCGCGTGAAGCAGGACGTGTCGCGTCCGTCGCACTAGCGCCCCGCCCCATCCCTTCCTTCCGCAGGGGCGGAGGGAAGGAAGCGTGACCCGGCCGGCTCCCCGACGCTCCGCACGAGAGGTAAGTGCGCTAGGGCGCCGGGAGCGTTGCGTGAGCGCGGGTGATTTTCGCTTTGAAGCGAAAATAAAAAAAACCCGCGCTCGCGCCGCTTCAGCCCCGTGAGCCCAGCGGAAGTGGGAGTGCGTCATGCGGAGCGACGCTCCCACTCCCGCGAGGCTCACGGGGCTGTTGCGGAGAAAGGCCCATGCGAAAAGGGCCACAGACATACTAATGTTTGGGTACTTCTACTTCATTATGTTCCACAACATTATATGTAAGACATTGGCCCTTTCCGCACCGGCCTGTTAAAATGGTGCAGAGTGACCTGCGATGGAGGTCTTCTGCACTGTGGAGTGGACTGGGGCAGACTACTTTTCGTAGTTCCACACCTCAGTCCGCTCTGGAGCAACCGAACTGGTTGCACAACGTGCTTTTTAAAAACCTCTTTTAAGAGGTTTTTAAAAAGCACAGAGCATGTGACCCCATGTTGCTCCGTCGCCGCGCTCTGGTGCAGATTTGCAGGCGCACACTAGTGCATGCCTGCAGATTTGCCGGGGGTGGGCTTTAGGCTGGTGAGCTTCTCCAGTTGGTGGAGAGCCTCCACCAACCGGAAGCCGCCATTTTGGACGCCAGAGCAGTGCAGAGCGATAAGCTCGCACTGCTCCTCGTCCCGACGGACTCGCCCGGGTGCTGAAGAAGTCCGGTGAGTCCCATTTTTGCGTAGTTCCTCTTCCACTTGCAGAAAGGGTCATTATTATGCCAATATGTTGCATATAAAGCATCTTATATTGAGTCATACAGCCATCACATTATAATCATCAGGACATTCATAGGGACTTTATCTCTCTGTTCAGCTGTTTGACAGTGTTGGCAATAAGTAATACATGTAAGAATATCCACCTTCTAGACAAGTTAATGTGTAACATTCTTGTTGTATCATCATAATCAGGTTGTCCCTAATAACATAGTTTTTCATAGTGTCTGCTAGGTCATTATAAAGACAATTCCTAAATGCTTTCACATATTCATGACCTTGTCCCTTATCATGGCCATTTTCATTTGTCTGAGGAATTTTACAACTCTGAGAGGCTTCTGTGGAACACAGACATTCAAGGGTTAAACCTTAAGCACTTCTTAAGCGAGTCTTAACAGCATTAATCACATATAAGCATATATCCCCTAGTCTTACCAGAATCAGCATTTAAGGGATTGTGTCAGAGCTTCTTAATTTTTCTTGGAAAGGCTACATCATTGCCTCTTCTCTCCCATGTTGGAGAGGTGCCTAAGCAGCCTAATTACATGGCTCTAACTTAGCTCTTTTATTCTCTTCTGATGCCCTCTCAGTGTATCTGTTATCCAAACAAAGGTTTACATCTTATCTTTTCGTTGTCACACTTGATTCTAGTGTACATTCTGCTTTTTTAGTATACACCCTACTACCTGTTGCCAGGTGTCTCTAATGTAGTAACCCACACAGTGATCTGAGATCTTTTTTGCAGTTTTTGCTTACATTCTTTAAATGGCCATCTGGCATTCTTCACAGACTTGAAATCTAAAAAGTATTTCCCTTTCTTTTATTACAAGACAGAAAATGGGCAAGCACTGTCATTAATCTTAGGCTCTACAGTCTACCATGTGTAGCTTTTACCATGTTACATGTCCTTATTTAATGATATATAAACATTTTAATGGTATATGCACATGCTCAAAAACTGCAAACTAAAATTCATCTGGCCTATAATATTCTAAGTGTCTCATCAAATTACAAATCCCAGGATTCTACAGGGTGGAGCTTTGGTTGTTAAAGTGACATCACACGGATATAATGGTGCATTGTACCAGATAGAAGATTAGGGCAAGCAGCAAGAGAACTGTAATCATGAAGTGCAATAAAATAACTGCTACTCTAGATTTGTCATCCTATATACAATTTTCTAAGAGTAAGAACCATAAAATTAAGCAGAGTCTATTTCTGATTAAACATGTGCCTGAAGAGCAGGATTCATGGTAAACTGACGACTGAGAGAGCAAATTCCCTTCTCCTATTAATTGTATTAACTTCAGTGATATTACTGGAATGAAGAGAACAAAGGTATCAAGACACAGAATGGTGTCCATATACAGAGTCTAGTCACTGAGAAATAAAAGAGGAACAAACTTGGAACAAAAGGTTTCACAGAAGCCAGAGCCTGTTTCAGAAATTATAACTAGCAGTATTCTGACTAAGCATATGAGAAGGAAGGATGCTCTGGCCCAGACTCCCTCCATTGTCACACTCCTCACAAATGGAGACTTTTAATATGAAAGTAGTTAATTATGAAGTATCAAGAAGCTAAATCTTCTTACATTAAAACAACACGTTGAGCTGGTTGTTTACATTTCTTTACCTTCTGTAATTATCTGGGAGTATCAACCTCAGATGCTGACCAGAGAGAGCGAGAGATCAGCCACTGAGGCCATTTCCACATTAGACTATTATAGTGTTATTATTCCACTTTCAACATGCTACGGAATCCTGGGGTCTGCAGTTTAGGGAGAGGCTATCCCGAAAGACCCCTCCCTAAACTCCCTCTCTCAAAGGCCCCTCCCTAAACTGCAGACCCCAGGATTCCATAGAAAGTGGAATAATGGCACTATAACAGTCTAGTGTGGAAATGGTCTGAGATTCACACTTCAGGCATCTGATAAAGAGAGATCTAGTCCACAAAGGCTTATTTCTGACACCATCATTAAATCATTACACACATTGAGTCCCATTTTCCCTCTGCCATCAAGGAAAAGATATAAGTTTTAATCTATTTCATACTTTTTCTTAAATCTACACCTAGACTTACAGAATATATTTGGAAAATATCTGTTCCCACATAAATTCATTTTTCTTTTTGCCTTTTATCTTGTGACAGTATTTAAAATAAGTGCAGTTTTAAATCAGTTTAATATTGTCCAAAGTTTAATCCCATTTTAATGTTCGCTTTTTTTAATGTCTTTAGCTGTTTTGTGTTTTTAAATTGTAAGCTGCTTTGAGTTCTAATTTTGGGAGAAAGGTGGGATATAAATAAATATCACCACCACCACCATCATCATCTGTCTATTGCAGTTCCAGAAATGAAGCTATGGGAGGGGGGGAATGACAGCATTTCCCCAACTTAGAATTGTGCCCCCAGTGAAATTTTCCTTCAGTCCTCAAATTTCTAGCATTGCAATAACTTTAAATTTCAGTTTAGCATTTAGAAAACCAAGATCTTGCATCAGGAGATGTGGCTAAAATGGCAGAACTCCATCAACTGCCTGGTTGAAAAGGTAGCTTTGAGGAGGTCATGTCTGCTTGTTAATGTCCATAAATGTAAATCCCAAATGTTCTGAGATGGTAAGTCCAGCTGACACTCTTATAGCTACTGAACAGAATGCTAGCCTTTATTCGGGAAGGCAAAATTCTTATTTGCAGGACAAATGCTCTTATTTTACTTCCCTCTCTGCAGCTACATCTCTGTATGGCCCAACTCCTTCATCTGTACACACCAATATTGTGGGTGTAGGCAAGCATCCATTTTAGATCTTACCATAAAAAGCTAAGATTACTTATGCTTAATCTAATCATATTTCATACGAACTCTAAAGTCACCTCTAGAGTGGTAATAAGGTCTCCTTCATGTGGTCAAAGGCATATGAATCATTTACTATTATTCCAAGGGAGTAACATTTTCCAAATGAAATCTTAGACAAAGTATTACAGGATCCTACTAGTTATGAAAATAACTTATGATTTTACAACTTTTTTTTTCTTTTTGGCATCAGTGTCTCTTACCCATCAAGATAAATATGATTATTGTTTCAGACAATAGGAGTTTTTCTCTTGATGATACGTGACAGCAGGAGCATTGTTTGCTGAAGCAAATTAGAAACAATAGTTTGAATTTCCAAATGCCATGCAAAGAAACCAGAACATTGGAAAAATTCCACAGACTAGTATTTTAGAAAACCCTGTAGATTTCTAAGTACAAGTATACCTCAGCAATAATCATCCCACAGAAATGTTTTTTCCTAATTCAGAACACTGTTATTCTTTGTGCCTTCAAGTCATTTCCAACTTATGATGTCTAAAAGGTGAACCTTTCACATGGTTTTCCAGGGCTGAAAGTGTATTACTCAGCCAAAGTCACCCTGTGGGTTTCCGTGGCTAGAGGGGAATCGAACCCTGGTCTCCATGGATGTGGTCCAAAACTCAAATTGTAGAACCTATCAAAGTTGTTGGACCTCACTTCCTGTTAATCTCAGTCAGCCTGTCCAAAGGTGAAGGATGATTGAGATGGTAAATTTTGCTTACTCACGGCTGAAATAAATAACCAACTTTTTGAGGGACAAATTTTCTCCATACTTGTTCTAGTACTTTAGAATTCTTACATCCTTTTCCATACATTGACTTCATCACAGTTCCAAAATATATTATCTTCATTATAAGAGAGCTAGGCTAAAGGTAACAAAATGAAATATAAGGTCCTGCACTTAGGCAGAAAAAATGGAATGCACAAATATAGGATAGGGGACATGTGGCTGGATAACAGTATGTGTGAAAGGGATCTAGGAGTCTCAGTAGATCACAAGCTGAACAAGAGTCAGCAGTGTGATGTGGCAGTCAGGAAAGCCAATGCGATTCTTGGTTGTATCAATAGGAGTATGGTGTCTAGATCGAGGGAGGTAATGGTACCACTCTATTCTGCTTTGGTTAGACCTCATTTGGAATACTGTCTCTGGTTCTGGGCACCTCAATTCAAGAAGGATATTGACAGGCTGGAGAATGTCCAGAGGAGGGCAACCAAAATGGTAAAGGGTCTGGAAGCCATTCCCTATGAGGAGCAGCTTAGGGAGCTTGGTATGTTTAGTCTGAGGAAGAGAAGGTTGAGAGGAGACATGATAGCCATGTTTAAATATTTGAAGGGATGTTATGTCAAGGAGGGAGTGGGCTTGTTTACCACTGCTCCAGAGACTGACAAG
The DNA here is from genome assembly GCA_948474755.1 of Ctenosaura bakeri. Classification (NCBI taxonomy): domain Eukaryota; kingdom Metazoa; phylum Chordata; class Lepidosauria; order Squamata; family Iguanidae; genus Ctenosaura; species Ctenosaura bakeri. The sequence continues at coordinate 181,980 of CAOLHI010001004.1, read as the reverse complement.
AAGCAATGGATTCAAGCTGCAGGAAAGGAGATTCCACCTGAACCTCAGGAAGAACTTTCTGACAGTCAGAGCTGTACAGCAGTAAAATATACTGCCTCAGAATGTGGTGGAGTCTCCTTCTTTGGAGGTTTTTAAGCAGAGGCTGGATGGCCATCCATTGGGAATGCTTTGGTGTGGATTCCTGCTTAGCAGGGGATTGGACTGGATGGCCCCTGTGGTCTCTTTCAACTCTATGATTCTATGATAAATTCTTATTATTAATTGCCACCAAGTCACCTATGACTTATGGTGACTCTTATGAATGAGAGCACGCCAAGTCACCTTGTTATCATCACCCTTGCTCAGGTTTTGCAGCCTCAGGGCCATGGCTTCCTTCATTGAGTCTGTCCTCCTATAATGCAGTCTTCCTCTTTTCCTGCTGCCCTCTACCTGACCAAGCATCATTGTCTTTTCTGGTGAGCCCTGTCTTCTCATGATATGGCCAAAGTGTGACAGTCTCAGTTTAGTCATCTTGGCTTTTAAGGAGAGTCCAGGCTTGATTTGTTCTAGGATCCATTTATTTATCTTTTTAGCAGTCCAAAGTATCCATATAATTCTTCTCCAACATCACATTTCAAAGACGTTTTCTTCCTATAAATTGAATATGTTGTTCTTGTTGTGTATTTTCAAGTTGTTGCCAACTTATGATAACTCTATGGCAAACCTATTGTGGGGTTTTCTTGGCAAGATTTGTTCAGAGGAGGTTTATCTTTACCTTCTTTGGGGGCTGAGGGAGCATGATATGTCCAAGGTCACCCAGTTGGTTTCCATGGCTAAGCAGAGATTTGGACACTTTTCTCCAGTCATAGCCCAATTTACAAACCACTACACCACACTAGCTCTCAAATTAAATATGCTGGGTATAATTTGAAATATCTCACTCTAAACTGCAAACCACAAGATTCCATAGGATGCTGCCATAGCAGTTATGGTGAACTCATAGTGCTATAATTTTGTAGTGTGAAAAGACCCTTGTTGCTCTTCTTTTATTGCTTTTGTAATTCTCAACAAGTTAAGAATCATTGGAGGGGCTTCTTTCTTTCACTATCTTCTTCTGATTGATTTTAAAAGGTGTTTCAAAAACTTGCTGTAATTGTGCAGTGTGAAAGGACTCGTTGAATCTTTATCCAGCAAGGCTGGACTCAGTATGGCTATGAAATAAAATTGGTCCTTTCATCTGCCAAAGCAGTACCAGTATATTTCCAGTGCCATGAATCCATTTATTCAATTCATTCTCCCCCTCCTCTGTCTTTTTCCATACATACAATATTGATTGGGCTAAGGCATTCTGTTTCAGCATACAGTGTTAGTAAAGGCTGGACAATTGGTATAATCGACAACAAAGAACAGAGGAGAAAAAAAATGAAGCAACCACAAACACAAAAGATACTGATGCTTATTTCATACCAGTCATGAGGAAAATTATTTGCTTATGCCACGATGGCACACAATTTATTCTTGTTCAGATTAGTCAATTGCTACTTACCCATGAAATTTAATACCTGTTGGCTCAAATACTAATTTGAATTGTGATAACTGGAAGGCATATAAAATGTACCTATCTTCAACTTAAAAAAAAAATTGTGCCAGATAGCTCTTAGAAGAGAACTGATCAGTGTTGGCATGCATAAGGGGAGACACCAATTCTACTTCAAGTGGAACTGGCTTGAGGATACTTGGCACAAAGTTGATTCACAGTTTTACACATCTCTCAGGACATCATCTCTCAGAAACTTGCAATGATATGACATTCCTGTGATACTTCTTCTATACGTGCATGTCATCACATAATGTTGCAGTCCGCATATTATGCAAAGGGTCTCACAACTGACCCTCACTCTGATGGACACTCAAGACATTTCTGCTCTACACTGTTATAGTGGTATTATTCCACCTTCAACATCCTATAGAATTCTGGGGTTTGCAGTTAAAGGAGGGTCATTTAGAATTCTCAGCCAAAGAGCTCTTTGGCCTCAGTTAACTACAAACCCCAGAATTCCACAGGATGTAGAAAGTGGAATAATAGCACTATAACAGGGTAGTGCAGAAATGGCCATACTGAAAGAAGTTTGGACTTCAGGGATATACAATGTTTGCAGCATAACAAATAAATAAACAGTGCTGTATTTTATAATAGCAATAGCATGTGTATTTCTACACCGCTTACCAGCTAAGTGCTCTCTAAGCGTTTTACAATGTGTTAAGTAATTGCCCCCAACAAGCTGGGTACTCATTTTACTGACCTGCAGAAGGATGGAAGGCCGAGTCAACCTGGAGTGCAGCAGGATCGAACTCACAACAGTGTGGCTGCAATAGTGGCATTTAACCACTGCACCACCAGGGCTCCCTATGTTAATATGTGTTAAATACATGTGGAATTTATTTTTTAAAACACTTAAATTAATGTTTTAATTAGATTGGTTGTTTAACACTTTTTAAATTTTTGCACTATATTGTTTTAGCTGTTTTGTTATAACTTCTATTGTAAGTCAATCAATCCATATACTGAGTCACTGTGGAATTATGGACTTTTTGCAATTTGTCTTCCCTGCCCCCAAGTATTTGAACATTAGTGACATGATCCCTCCCCATTGACCATGTTAGCTGAATCTGATAGGGGCTGCAGTACAAAACATCCGAAGTGCATTAGCTTGCAGAAGATAGTCCTAGTCAATGAGAGATCCCCTACTTTCCCCTAGTTCAATTAATTTTGACGAAATTTTCTGATGCCTTTTTCCAGAAAAGTTACTTTAAGGGACTTCAGTTCTCAGAGTCATCCAGCCAGCTTGGCCAGTGGCCCAGCTTGCTTAAAGATTCTGGGATTTGTGGTCCAAAAGGTAATTTTTTGCAGGCAATGCAAGAAAAGATGTGCATTTTCTAGTCTGTAGGAAGTGGGATTGCAGCCACTAGATGCCAGCTATTCTTCCTCAATTATAATTATAATAATTATAAATAAATTATAAATAAATACATTATTATTATTATTATTATTATTATTATTATTATTATTATTATTATTTCTGCTATTCTTCATCAAAAATGAATCAATCAAATTTCTCAACTCTGCATCAGTCAAATTCAGTGACTATTCCAATTATAGAGTGGATCATATCATACCAGGTCAGCATACTGCTGTTAAACATGATGAGCTTGTCATTAGTGTGTGTGTGTGTGTGTGTGTATGTTACAACTCTTATTTTAGCACTGCCAACATAGTTGAACACACAAAGATTCAACCCCAGACTTTTAAGAGTCTCAGACTCTAAGACTTTTAAGGCACACAGATAAAGCTTTTTACAACAAATTTATGAAATTTGTGAATTTGGGGAATGTTCTTCATCCATTCCTCATGGAAAACTCTCTCTCCAAGTGGATTTGAATACACTTTCAACAGTTTAGACTGAAATACTTAATCATCACAGAGTATAGATTTAAATCCTTGACTATTTCATTTTTGCATATAAGAACAAACTGGTAGTTTTATCCCTGCTGCAAAAGAAAACAAATACTGCTCTGTAGTATTCTCCCTCTATCTAATGTCCCAAAGTGTTGTGGAAGAATTATTCTGTACAGGAAAACACGTGAGCTAGAACCCTATTCAGCATATACAAGATTGTAATATGTACTGGTAACTTTGGGGGCTCATATTTATGGTCATTAATGGCTGGACTCCCAAAAACTACATCATAAGCCAGTCAGTGCCCCAGCTAAAGCATTTCTGAGATGCTGCAGATTGGGGTGCTCAGAAATGATGACAATGCTCTCCATGTCACAGGGCATGTTGAGAGAAGCAGCAGTCTCTTCAGCTGCCTGTCTCAAGACACCCCACAACCAGGAAAGCACTGTAGTCATCACTCCCTAGCTCCTCAATCTGCTGCACCTCAGAAACCTTTTGGTTGGGCTCTGCCTGGCTTAAGAGGTAGCTTGTTGGGGAGTGGCACTACAACAACAGAGCTCCATCATAAGAGCTAGGTCTGACAATGCAGGATCTGAGCCATGTTTTTTTGTGGAGGGGGCAACTGTTTTTTGTACAGTGTTTTCTGTACAAAGAATCCATTTCCTGCATAAACAAAACAAGTGGGGGGATGTGTGAGTTCAACCCCGCCCCCCAAAAAACCTCCTGCTTTTCTCCACAGAATAATTACTCTGCAACATTTTGGGAGGTCAAATACTAGGAGAAACTTGTACAGAATTCTCACTGGTCTATTATGCTTCCTAGTAGGGTTTCCCAACTGTTGGAGAAGCAGTTTTTCAACCTGGAATGAATAAGTGCAAACATCCTTTTTATCCCTATCTCAGAGCCAAACTGGAAGTGCAGCTATATAGCAGACTTTCCGCATGATAATCTAGATATCAGACTGAACAGAGGACTTGATCAATTAGAATGAGTCACAACAGTGCTATTCTATCTATGGCACATCTACTCAGGAGTAAGTCCCACTGAGCTCGATGGGACTTACTCTCTGGTAAGTGATGAAAATATTGCAGTCTGCTTCTCATTGGAATTAATGAATTTTTACTGTCTACTTTAGCGTCAGGGACGAAGCTCATGGAATTTAGTTGTGACTAACTTTTACTGCACCATGTCCTACATGCTTAATTTTCAAAGATTACTTCAGTTTAGTAATGAATTTAATTAGCTCAGTACGGCACAAATGAAGCTACCTGAGATATAGCTATTAATAATGTCCCCAACTATTTAGCAGGAATTTTATCCCAAATTAGATGGCTCAGATTCAGGAAAAAGTAATTAGTCAAAGATCTAAGCTCATTATGGAGATTCCAATTAAAGCCTCTTTTCAGTGTACAGTGACAGTAAAATAAGTAAATTTTAGAAAATGAAAATGAATGTGACAGGAAATCCTGGAATTATGCAGTTCAATTAGTATTATGCCCTCTGCCACAATGACATGATCTCTTTTAACTGATCTACAGACATAACAGCAACTAGAAATGAGTACTTCTGAGAGGGCATTGCACTGGCACTCTTTACTCTCAGAATGCTGATAAAATGAAAGGGCATCACAGGTATACACAAAAAGCAACTGTTATACCTAGAGAGCCAGCATAGTATAGTGGTTAGAGCTTTGGACTATGGCCCTGGAGACCAGGGTTTGATTTCCCACTCAGCCGTAGAAACCCATTGTGACCTTGAGCCTGTCACATACTCTCAACTCCCAGAGAACTCCATGATAGGTTCAACTTAGAGTTGCCATAAGTCAGAAATTACTTGAAGGCATGCAGCAACAACAGCATACCTAAGAAGAAAACCAACAGTTTGACTCTCAAAGGCCTGTGTGTGATAGAGGCTAGAGTACTGAACAAGGAGAGCAAGGTTCAAATCTCCACTCAACCTTGAGCCTTGGCCAGTCAGCATCTTCCTCTCCATCTTTCTCCCACTTTCTCTCAACCTTACAGGGTTGTTCTGAGGATAAATGGTGTTAGCCAGGTATCCTCCTTCAACCTCCTTGACAGAAATACCAATAAAATAAACTGGAGTATGGAGCTTTTCTCATCCAAAGCTGTGAACCAGATGTTGCCCACAGACTTGACCTTCCCCTGCCTTTTCAAAGTGATGTTAATAACATTGACATTGTTGTTGTTGTGTGTGTCTTCAAGTCATTTCTAACTTATGGCAACCCTATCACAGGATTTTCTGGGGGCTGAGAGTGTGATTAGCCCAAGGTCACCCAGGGGAATCAAACTCTTGTCTCCATGGTCATAACCCAGTGTTCAACTACTACACCACACTGGCTCGAATAATATTGACTGCCCCCCTTAATACAGTTGGTATAAAAGCGGCTCTGCCAATGTCTGGCAGAGCCAGCCATCATCCTTCACTTATGTCTATGTTGGCTAGGGCTGATGGAAGTTGTAGTCCAACAATATCTTGAATTGTAACCCAGTAATATCACCTATGGGTTAATGTGTGTAAAGTGCTTTTGGACAATCAATCTATATAAAATTACTGTAAAGCTGTTGACATTGATTAGCCAGAGCTAATGTGGCAGTACAGAATGTTCAGCTGCTCAGAAAACAAAGCTTTTTGCCATCAAGCTTCCTTGAGGGAAGGGCAATTTTCAATTTGGCTGTATTTTAATTTTCATACAGTTGTAGGGTGATAAGGAAGAGCAAGATCCTGGAATACAGAAAAAAATGAAGAGACAGAGAAGAGACTGAGGAGGGAAAGAGCTGGAGAAACAATGGATTAAGAAAGAGGAAACTGAAGGAGAGTCAGAGGACAGATGGTGCTAGCACTGTATTTTCAAAAGGGATGTTTCCTTAATATTATATTTAGAACTGGTAGCACTGGAAATTCATCCCCTCCAAGGTTTTGCAGATGAAAACCTGGACTTAGGTGGTCAAACAACATTGGAGTGTGGTCAAGTTGGCAAAAGTTATAGAAAAAGAACACGCAAGGAAGGAGAGGCTGCAGTAGTTGGTCTTGCTTGAACTTCCTGGAAATGGTAAGATTCTGCCCCTCTTCCTCTCTCCTTTCAGCTGAGCTGAGTACACAAAACTTCTGTGCTTTGAACTCAGTTTGCAGCAACTGAAGTAAGCTGAAGACAAAAGGAGAAATGGGGGGAGGGGGGAGAAGGAGGTAGGAACTGGGCCATTTTAAAAACAACTTATAAAGTGGGACAACAGAAGATTAATTGGGATTGTTCCCATCAAATCAGGACAGTTGAAAAGCATGGAATTTTCTCATGCAGATGAAGAGTAACACAGGAAAAAGCACAACGCCGGGGGGGGGGTACAACCAGAAAACCTGGGCTGTGCAGAAGTGGGGTGTGTGTGACAGACAAAGAAAGAAGATCTGTTACAATTTATAAGTGGGTTAGAAAGGCAGTGGCTTTTCATTTTTCCTATTTACTCTGTCCATCCCTAGATAAAGCATTTAATTTTTGTCTTTGCCATAGACTGTCTCCCTGTATCACCAGCTTCCTGAATTAATGGCAGGTTTTCATGTCCACCTCCAAGCCTTCTGAAAAGCCAGATCCACTGATTGTTCCATCTCCCCATGAGCTTTTCAGCAGCCAAGAGGCAGAAGTACCTCATAATATTAAGAACTTGTGCTTGAGTCTAAAGGGGTGGGTTTACGATCCTTTCTCTGCCTCGCCCGTTTTTTCTCTTTTATGTTCTAGATGGTACACAATTTGGGGGCAGGGATTACCTTGTTTTGCTGTTTACGGATACGTAAAGTTCTCTGGAAATTCAAGGTATAAATAATATAAGTAAACAAAATCTTTGCCTGTTTTTTTCACTGCAGACTGTCATCAACACCCCGATCCTAAGGAAATTCAAATTGGAAGTGTGGTTTAAGCTGAGGCAGTCAAAGGATAATTATATGAGATCTTGTATTATTACATTCCAGAGTAGGTTAATGCTAGATCAGCAGCCTAACAAACATTAGGTTAGCCTGAAGATGTGAGCATTTGTTTAGAGGTGAGTGTTGATGGGGACAGGAGAAAGGATAGTCACTCTCAAAGAATAGGAAGCAAAGCAGATCTTCATTCAATAAAACAGAAATTGTCACCATTGTGTTGCAATTCTGCCAGAGCAACATATGGCAGCACAGCTGACAAATATAATCTTTTCTCCCTTTTTTTTTCCTCCCTCTGTTTCACATGCGCATTGCATTTGGTGGAATACTAATACTTTACATAATTTGCCTGTTAACTCCTTAGTGATGTGACATCTGTGGCTTGGGGAACACAGTATTCATCCTGAATGATGACATCTTAAGAGTTAAGTCAGCCAGAGAATTAAATGAAAGCTGTGATGGCTTCAACAGCCAGGGCCTCCCCAAAAAACTTCAGATGCCCAAAAGGAACGGTTGTTTTCCTCTCTCCCCCAGCCCACACTGTCTTTATTGCTAGTGTACATAGAGTGTATAAGACAAAGCTGTCTTCATTTAATGAAAAAATCAAGCATATTGAGACACAAATGTACCAACCCAGGGTTCTGTCTCTAAGTGTTGTGAAGTTCTTAGAGAACAGTATTTGCTAATGACCACCCACCAGCCACATTTGCCTCTACCTTATGGGTATATGAGTACAAAAGAATAAGTAAAAGACAGAATAGGAAGAAGGGAGAGAGAAGTGCTTTTTAATCTTTCTCATTTAGGTGCTGACCATTTATACAAGTTGACGGCAACATTGGTTGTTTCAGAAAGAAGGACTATGATAACTGACTCAAAGAGTGGGACGGGGGGTGCTTAAGCACAGTTCAGTTTTCACCTGAGTACATAACTCATGAGACACAGCATGGTGTAGTGGTTTGAGTATTGGACTATGACCCTGAAAGCCAGGGTTCAATTCCCCACTCTGCCATGGAAATCTAGGAGGTAACCTTGGGCACATCACACATTGTCAGACTCAGAAAACCCCATTATAGGTTCATATAAAGGTTAACATAAGTTGGAAATGATTTGAAGGCACACAACAACAACATAACTGCTATTGGAAGGGTGATCTACAGAGATGCAAAATGAGAACCTTGCTTCCTCGAATAAGAATTCAGTCCACTTAATGAAATCTTTGTTCACCCCCAAAATTACTAGCAATGCAGTAATTTAACATTTCAGTGGAACATTTAGATATACAGTTTAGCCACCCAAAAGAAAGAGCAGGCAAAGTTACCAGCAGAATGCAAACACAACAAATACAAACGTCATAGGTGTAAGTCATTTTTAATGTCTTACACTCTGCAGTGCTAGAAATTTGGGTGCTGATGAAAATTTCACGATGGGGTTGAATTCTTCATTGGGAGGGGCAGTGACCTCATTTTGCTTTGCCATAGATAAACCTCTGCCTTCTTTACAAAATGATCAATTAAACAAAATCTGTTTGCCTGTGTACTAGACAGATAATCAAGAGGGAATGAAGTTTATTCCAATTTGCATATACACTGGACTGTATTGCATATTATAGAGAAGTAAACTAACATTCAACCTAAATCTACTATTTATCTTTAACGTGGTACCTCAAAGAAACATCTGTATCAGAGGAAGATTCCTTCAGTCAGAAATGTGGCATGGCAGGGGGGCAACAGGAGAACAGTCATGATCAAGGCCCTTTATGGCTATTTAAGATTTTAAAAAATGTGACATGTTAAATTAACATTTTTAAGGTGTCATCTTGTTTGGTGCTGAGTCAACCTGCATGCTACAGGCATTTGCAAACATGAGAATTCTTCTTTTTTGGTTCAAAGGGGTAATTTTCCAAGCTCTGTTTCCAATAGATGTTCCAGAATGGTCCGTCATAAGTCATTCAGTTCTTTTGAGATCTTAAAGCAAAAAAAGTTACAGTTACATGCTAATGGAATCTTAAGCTATGCAGAGCAGCATTCAATTTTGGCATGGGGACTTAGAAGCAAAAAGAGTTTGTCTTTAGGAAATTTGTCCTTTCCACTTTCTATTTTCTGCCCCCCCCAGCATGACTCTTTGGAAAAGACAATACTGCTGGAGAAAATTGAAGGAAAAGCGGTAGGCCACACAAAGTCACAGCTCTGAGTTTGCACGACCTGAGAAGGATGGTAAAAAATAAGATGATTTGGAGATAATTGATTCATAGAGTCCCTATAAATCAATACTGATTTGATGGTGTATAACACACAAAAGCATATCCTAGCAACAGTGAATGGCCATCTTTTATCCAGAGCCCCTGCCTCCCCAGAAAGTTTTAAATGACAATGACCTTGGGAAAACTGTAGCAAAAACAGTAGGAGACAGAGGCATAGCTAGGGTGGGGCAAGTAGGACACATGTCCTGGACACATGCCAAGGGGGCATAAAAAGTAGTGCTGGAAGTGGCAGAAAAGGAGCAGGAGCGGAGGCAGCAGCCCTGGAGGCAGGAGCACAACTTCCACACTTGCCCTAGGCACTGTTTATTTTGAGCTGCTCTACATATACCTCTGGTAGGAAAACATGAAAGAAGGTGGCAGACAGTGGCTGACAGTAGCTCTGAAGGGATCTGAAGGTCAACCTTTTTATTTGCTTTTTCAGTGGCTTTGATAATTGGTTTATTTAGGTCAAGTCAGAAGCTGTGTGTACATTCCTAGCAGAAAACCTGTTTTTCCTTACTTCAGCACCCCTTGACTTTCAAGTTGCTCAAGAGAAATCTCATTTTTCCATGAATTATATTAAGGATTTTAATACTAGCAAGTAAATGTGAAGGTTTATTTTAACTGAGCTTTCCTTTCATTTAAAGGCAGAGTGAATATAATCCTGAATGTAACTTGTTGTCTTGCTGTTGTTCTTTTTGCCACTGTTTACTCCACCCCCTCCCTCACCCAGGCAAACTGATACTTTCATAATGGGACTAAACAAATTGTACATGTCCATTTCTGTGAAAAGGGGCATCATATTTTATTACGAGCTGTAAACAAAATCTTGCGAGAAACTGCCCATGATGTCTTTTACAAACCACTTTATTTTTCCAGATGTATGGTATGTTAGGAACCTGACACAAAAGATGTGAATCGAGTTAACGAGCCTGCCTGCATTTTTATCCAAATGTGCGGTCAATTCATTTGAATAAATTTGACCTTTTCTGTTTATTGCGTTCTCTGAGAGGGAAGGAGGGAGGGAAGGAAGGGGAAACACACATTCTCAGTCCATAGCCAATCATTATGATGACCACAAGTCCACTCAGGCACCTTGACAGCTGAAGCACCATCCCATCCCAAGATCTGCCTGCGGGCAACTGGCTGAGCTGGCACACATTCGTTGGTTCCTTTTGCACATTAAATGTCTTTACAGTTTTCATATTTTTGCTGTTTTTACACTTTTCACTTCCACTTTGTATAGCCTTTGCAGGCAAGGCTTTATGCAGCATAACACACACCATTAGCACTTCTCAAGCCCTTGTTGTTGTGCAGATGCCAAACACTGCATGCCAGGCTTTCAAGTTATGATTTGCAGGGAGGAGGACGACACTTCCTTAGGGACAGAGCAAAAGGAATCTTTGCAAAGGGCTGCATGTGGTGAAAACAGCAAGAGCAACACAAGACCACCCAAAATAAAAAATAAAAATAAAAAAAGGCATCAACATTCAGTCTTTGGCCTGGATCCAAAGAATGGTGCTGCTAGTTCCGTGTACCCAAAGGGAGTTGGTGTTTCTTCAGTGCCAGCTCCCCATGGCAAACTTCTGAAATGAAAAGGAGCTTCCAAGGCAGTTTGTAATACAGCAATGGAAGTCTGTTATCTGAAGGCCAGAAACCATCTTACCAAGCATGCCCAGCTCCCTGGACAGACTGGAAATAGCTTAGCATATTCTTCCTTTTAAAGACAACTCTGTCAGATTTCACAAGAAGCTGAAAATTAAAAGGAGTAGGGCTGAAGACAAGAGCAATGCAGAGGTAATTTCATGGATCACAGTGTTCTACATCATAGCTTCATCCCAAATCTGTGGTCCTATGCATGGGAGAGAGGCATTTGTCAGTTGGTCCCTCCCCCACTCACTCTTTGCCTGAGGGCCAAACTGCTGTCCTGGAAGCTTTCTCTTTGCATAATGAAAAAGCTAGATTCTTTTATGTCTTGCCTTTCACCATTTCCGCACAAAGCTGTTATAGCACGATGATTCCACTTGCAACATCCTATGGAATCCTGGGGTTTGCCATTTCGGGAGGGGGCGGCCAGCCCCTCCCGAAACTGCAAACCCCAGGATTCCATAGGCTATTGCAAGTGGAATCATCACACTATAACAGCTTCGTGCGGAAATGGCGTGGCATATCTGTCCCAAGAGGAGTCATCTCTTTCATTTTCCATCTCTTCCTCAGGATGATAAAGGAGAGGGGTGAGAAAAGCCATGGAGAACCACTATTGCAATGTAGTTCCCCAAGAAGCCAACAATGTTTCTAGAAGGAACTGTTGTTTCATATTTTTGTTGACATCCAGATAAGTCCTGCTTGCCTGCCATGCTGGAACACAGGGCCAAAGGTCAGATTACATTCCATTTTTTAAATATGCAGATTTTCCATAGGTGGCTACAGGAAAGGCATACAACAACACATCAGACACTTTGCCGAGTGAATTAGAGGGGCTAGCAAATTAATCACAAGGACCAGTGGTGCTCCATTATACACATTTGGCAAACCTGATTCTTGTTTTGTTTTTTAATTAAATGCACATCAAATATTACCATAAAGAGGTTCTCTTCCTATTTAATAACAGTATATTGCATATTGCTATCTTATCCGAGTATGATCCATTTTAATAGCCATGCAAATATACCATAATTTTTAATCTTCTACTTATTTTGCCTGTTAATATGTCAGTTTCTGCTCCATCTGTTACTATGATTAGCCATTCTCTGGCTCAAGGAACAGCGCTTTTTTTCTGATTATAAGGCCTACAGATAACTTCTGAATATTGACAGAATGGAAGTCTATAGGACAGTGGTTCTTAACCTTCCTAATGCTGCGACCCTTTAATAGGTCCCTCATGTTGTGGTGACCCCCAACCATAAAATTATTTATTTATTATTTACAATGCCTTCCCCCTCTGGCAAAGGCCACCTCGCCGGCCAGGAACGGGGGGGCGGGCAGGGAGGGAAAGAGGAGCAGCGCATCTCCCCCGGGGAAAAACTCCGAGAACCCCCCCCAGGCTCTGCTTCTGCTTCGCTCTTGTTTCTGCTGGGGGGGCAGTGTGGGAAAAGTTTCCAGAGTGTCGACTCTGGCCGGGGGGGAAGAATCCCAGCGACTTTGTCTTTTGTGCCGGGTGCAGCTCGCCTCCCCAGAAAAACGCCGCCTTGCAGCCCCCTGGCCCTTCCGCAGCGCCCTCCGTGGTGAGTGGGGCAGGGGCTGTGGCGAGGAGGGGGCCTGCCGCCATGCTGCCACCACCCCCCCCAAGCTGGCCCGTCAGACGGGAGGTTATCCCGGTAGCAGAGAAGGGGAGCGATTTCAGTCCCTTCTGAACAGGGGGCAGGAGGACACGAGTGCGTGGCTTGCACTTGCGCACCACCACTCCTGGGCCTTTTCCTACAGGTTGCACTGCGGAAGGAAGGGGCGAGGCAGTTGTGCAACCAGGAAGCCAGCTGCGGGACGAAGGAGCAGCGAAGAGAGTGCCTCGCGCAAGAACTTGCTTGCGCGAACAGCACCCCCCACCTCTGTGATAAGGTAACGTGTGGAAAAGGCCCAGGAGTGGTGGTGCACAAGCACGAGTGACGCGCTCACGTCCTTTTGCCCCCTTTGGGGGGAGCATGTGCAGCTGCACATGCTCCCCCCAAAGGGGGCAGGAGGACGCAAGCGCATGGCTCACGCTTGCACACCACCACCGAGGAGGGAATGGAGCCTATGACCATCGGAAATACATATTTTCCAATGGTCTTAAGCAACCCCTGTGAAAGGGTCATTCGACCCCCAAAGGGGTCATGACCCACAGGTTGAGAACCGCTGCTATAGGAGATGCTATCTCTAAATGTGAAGCTGCCTCTGAAAAAGGCTACAGTAAACCTAGCTTTCTTTTTGCCTTCTATAATGGTTATTACAGCTTGCCTTGTGCCAATATCATGATGCCCTCTATATTCCTGGACTCACTCTGTATCACTGGATACCACTGAGCATGAGTGGAGAAACAAAATATAGTATTCTCAGGACCTTGCCGCACTACATAGTGCTATTGTTCCACTTTCAATATCCTGTAGAATTCTGGAATTTGTAGTTTACTGAGGCCAAAGAGGTCTCTGGTTGAAAACTCCAACCCCAGGATTCCATAGGATGTTAGAACTGGAATAATAGCACTATAATAGTGTATTGTGGAAAGGCCTCAGTCAGGACACAACTATGATCTACTAAATGCTAGAAGCCAGATGCGAAGCAAAGTAGCATACTTATTAAGCTTACATCCCACTTTTCCACTCAGTGGCACTCAAAGCAGGTAACAACAATAAAACTAAGCCTTTGGAGTCTAATCCTGTTACATTTTAACATGTACTTAGTTTTAACTGTTTTAATCTTTTCTGCCATTTTAACCAGGTGGGTTGTTTTTTTAATATGCTTATATCCTATTGAAATTATTCTATTGTTTTTATCTGGACTTGTTTTAAACTGTGTATATTGTTTTAATTGTATGCTGCCTTGACAAAAGTGGGTGGAGGGGGTATTTTAAAAGGATTTTGAGAAAAATAAAAAGTAAGTGCATCCAACATACAAAAGAAGGTTAAAATGCAATTAGAAACAGATGAATAAAAAGCAACAACAGCCTGCTTTATTGAAAACTCAGCTAGATTGCAGAAGCCTGTCTGAGTAAAAAGGTCTTTGCCTGCAGGCAGAAAAATAGCAAAGAGGGACTTAGCATTGTTTCTGTAACCTCGGAAAGGAGCTTCACAGCTTGGGGGCAGCCACCAAGAAAGCCTTGTCTTCTATCCCTAACAAATATGCCTCCAAAGATGTGAAGACTAAAGACCACCTTGTTGCTTGGAGCTGTTCAGAGCAACCTATATTTGATCTTCTTGTCAGCCTATGATCAGAGTGCATATTAGAATTTTCCAGTGACTCCAAGCAATGGGATTTTGAAGCTGATGCTCCACCATTCAATACAGCTACAACTCACAAAAAAATGCGCTAGCTGAAGGATTTTTGTCTCACCATAAGATGAATCTGATCGTTATTTCAAACAAATAAAAAAAAAAATATGGGACAGACTAGAGTCTCGATTAATGCTAGTCCCACTCTAGTCTACCAATTCTAAGCATTCAGCAGATCAACATTCATTAAAACCAAGTAAAATTAACCAATCCTGACTCCTTTGCAGTAGAATGAGAAAATAATTTCTCTACCTGCCACCCTGTCAAAGAACAATAGTGAGATTTGCCTTGTATTGCAATTGTAAATTCCTTTGTGAAACAGAAACTATGTGATATTATTAATCATCTAGCACTATTATAGAGAACAGCATCAATGTTACACCAATATGACATTAACAAAATTTCAAGACCAAAGTAGCCCATACACTGGATGCATTAGCTTTACAAGCAAGCTGAACTCTTACGTTGTGAAGAATTTGTACACAAACATAGCCCTATGAGGAAATCCCCACTGAGGTTACAGTTCACTCTGGGAGACTTTTGGTCAAATGACCAATGATGAAAGTAGTATCCTGTGCTGTTCTGGAATATTGTCCATTCTTGCCCAGATTATTTGACTTCAGAAATAACCCAGCAAGTAGATTTGTGGTTATGAGGTCTAAGTAACATTGTCAACTAGTGTATTGATCCAGACATGTTTGAGCCATTTCTCCCCTGTCCACCATTGCCAAATGAGGGAGGAAAGGTCCATTCATCTGGGATATTCATCTAATATACAAAAGTCAGTTTGTCTGTTTGTCCGTGTCAGGCAGAGAAGATCACATATGATTGGTTGTGTCAGGTGAGAAGACCTCATATGATTGGCTACCTGAGAAGATTCTTTGGAATCCTGAGGTTTGTAGTTTAGGGAGGACCCTTTAGAATGCTCAGCCAGAGAGCTCTTGGACTGGCTGGTTGCTATGGAGATAAGGCCTAGCAGCAAGGAGTAGCACAGCAGGGCTAGTAGCAGCAAGGAGTAGGCCAGCCTCTCTATGTTAATAACTCTGAATACAGATTGGATTGGGGAATATGGGGAAAAGTTACAGGTACTGGACAAAGCAGTCTGGGGAATTAGAGACACAGGTATCTCAGATCTTTCTAGCAAGTGTTACCTATGAGAAAATAAAATCCTGGGCAATGCTGGGTGTATATGCTGGTGAGTTATAAATGTGATAGTAAGCTAGCTGTAGATAAACTTACCTGCTTGAATTATCACCTCTAGTTCCAGTTTTATTTTTATGTCACATTTCATGTCTTCATTTGTGAATGGTCAATCTATGCTGAGTGATATCCTTCATGAATATAGTACAGAGGACTTAGAAGGAGGTGTGTCCTAAGATATTTTATCACCCAAAGGGAAGAGCAAGATGGTAATTTCTGTTCTCTGTACAAAAGCCAACTAGACTGGCAGATTAATGCTTCTTCAACACTGGAAGTGGGAGACTATCCTTCACCACACCTGAAGAGAGGGGGAAGCAGCAACCTGTCTTAGGCATACAATGTAGTCTAGATTCTTTGACCTAATTCCAATCTAATAAATTTAGGCCCAGGAAACCATATCTTACCTCTTCTATAGTTCAAAGCAGAACTGTCTTTAGAAGACATCAAGTCATTTGCAAACAATTATGATAATCTTTTCTTCCTCTGTTATTAGGGATACACTCCTAAACCTTAACAAAGACACTTGGTGTATTTTTTTTAACATGGAAGAAATGGTGTCATCTCTTATGAAACAAAAATCCAAAGTAAGAAAGATGGGTCGAAATCATTCAGTATGTATCTAATATGTTTCAAGACCTGTATGAGGCAGTATAATATTGAAGAAAGTGGTAGTATGAAGAAATTATTGGCCATTTCCGCACGAGACTGTTATAGCGCTCTGATTCCACTTTCAACATCCTATTGAAGGAGTTAAATTCAGAGAAGTATTGCATGAGTAGGAAAATAAGTGAATTGGACAGCAGATGTCCCTGCCTTATCTCAGTTTAAAAATATGATTGGCCTTGTAATGCTATGCTTAGGTGCCTGGGAAGTAAAAAGGGAGTCAGGCATACTCTCTCTGCCTCTGCTTTGTATTATCTGGTGACTGGGGTCTTTGTTCCCTTGTTTTGGGGGTGGTATTAAGCTCCAAATGTAATGGCTGACGTAGACTAGAAATGTGATTGATTGCTGACGTTGTTGACCAAAGGTATAAAAACTAAGTGTTTTAATCAATCGGGGCGGGCGGTTTTGGACATGGTATTTCCGCTGCTTGCCCTGCGCAGTAAATAAATGGTTTGGAAAATAAAGCTTTCTGTGATGGAACAACCTGAAGGTCTTCATCATTTCCTTGCCACTACACTATGGAATGTTGAAAGTCTGGCCCCTCCTGAAACTGCAAATCCCAGGATTCCATAGGATGTTGAAAGTGGAATCAGAGTGCTATAACAGTCTCGTGCAGAAATGGCCATTGACTCTGTCAAATTGCTGTTAGTATGGAGAATGTACAGTTCAGTATTGTTTATTTGTATTTGCTTTGTCTTTCAATCAAGTGATCAAGACAGCTAACAATAGTGTTTTAAAGCACAGTATGGAAACAATGCTAAGCTTCTGGGGAGGGCAGATGATGGAGCATTGGATGCTATATACCTCTTGGGTGGGGCAGAAAAATTTGCTACCAGAAACACCTCTGGTGCCACGGTGGAAAACTCTGTTACCATTGCCTTATTTCTTTTACAACTGCCCATAGGTGGGGGACTGAGGCCATTTGCCTTAGGCTCTCACAAAGCCAAATGTCTCCTTCTTTAGTTCTTGTGTGTACCATTCACCCTTTCACCAAATGCCATAATGTTCACCACAGCCCCTCCTATGCTGCAGTCCTTGTAGGGGCCCAAGGCCTCAATAACATGTCTACCTTGACATTCACAAACCTTTTGCACAACCTTAACCTCTGAGATGTTCCAGAGACATTGGAGCCAAAATGGGGACTGTTAGAGCAGGCCATGGATCTTTTGAATCTAAAGTTTTTTCATACACAGAATGCCCCAAAAGGCCAGAACAGTATAGCAGCTATTTTGCTTATTTCCCCTTCCATTCATATCATTGCAAGCAACATTTTTTAAGGGCTGAATTAGGGGAAGCATTTTCCCCACCTGGGATCCTCCTACTACCACTGCCTGATGACTGCTCTGAAAAAATAACAAGTACCTGAAAACAGTGTTTACTGTACTATATGTGCTTTATAATTAAAACAAAGAATGCTGACAATATGAAACCATCATGAGTTGTTCTCCAGCATGTTCCAGGTCAAGCATCTTGACATAAATGGGCTCTAAAATGAATGATTTGGTGGCAAAGTATGTAAATGCTTATAAAAGAATTTTGAGACGAAATTGGGGTTCCTTTCCAAAATGACCAGCTATGTGTCAAGAGGCGATCCAGTAGCAACGTAGCTGGAATACTTAAAAGATTTTGGGAAACTAGAACATATTCAGTAGGAAAATCTCCAGACATAGTTTTTCCAGAAAAACTATGACAGAGGCTTTCACAGTCAATGCTGAGGGCTGACTAGAATTCAGAACTGGAGAATTAAACTTTCACGCTATAAGGTATGGCAGTACTGACAGACTTAATGCATAACAACAGAAGGAGAACTGATGGAAGAGTCACTGCCAGAGAAACTGATTCACATCTAAATTAGTCCTGAACTGAACATTCAGCACAGTTCAATTTCTGCAGTTTCATGTGAAGTGGATGTGGGTGAAGATCCTCCCAAAGATCAGGAAGGGAATGGTTGAACATTTGGGTTGGGATAGATCTTCAGTATAAAAGCTTTTTTAAAAAAAGCTTTTATAAAAGACGATTCCCAAAGGTGTTTGGAGACCATTTTACCATGTGCTCTAACCCTTCCTTGCAGGATTTTGTACTTTTTCTTCTAGTGCTCATTTGAATACAAAAATATGTATTTGGGATGCTGCAAAAAGTGCAGCTATAGGAAAATAGGAGGAGAAATGAGACAAAAAATGTATACACCATATGCATGTCAAACCCTTTGCTTATGTTTTAAAACATTCAGAAACTCCCTGGGGAAGGGAGGGAGACAGTATTTCAGTGATGCCGATTTTGGTTATATAAGTTTGATAACAACAGAATACAACAGAAATAGATAACTAATTTTGTGGCTGAACCTAGGGAGACTCATAAAGGAATTATCACTGCCTAGCAGGTAAGAACTAATGACTCCTGTAGAGAAACCACGACCAATACAAGATGCCAGAAAGGAGCAAAGCACTTCTTTTTTTTTTTTCTCCTTCTGCTTTTTTTTCTTGTTCTTCCTTTCCTGACAGGATATTTGTGCAACTGGAGAAACTCATTTTTAAAAAAAGTACTTCGTAGCAGTTGTTTGGAGTGACAGTTCATAGATGGGCCAAGCAGCCTAGTTCATTCAGAAGCAGCTATTGTCAATATCTTTAGCACTCTGATGATGGAATATTCTCCTTCCAGAGAAATTGAGATTTCTTCCCTGACATTGTAAACCATACCTTTGGTCTCCACCATTTAATATATGAAAGGAAATCCATTTGGAAAAGGGCTAGGGTAGTATCTAAGTGTATGTAGTCAGATCATATTGCTCAACATATGTGAAAAGGCAACTCTTTTAAGATGCTTCATATTGCATTCATATTAAATTCATATTTACAGCTGACTTATCTTTTATCTTTTAAATTTACATCTCACCTTCAAGATATAGGAAGATCTATATTACTTGTGACAGATAAGAAGAGTTGACCTTTCTAGAGACTGGTAGAATTACATTCAAGAAGTGTAGAAAAGGGACAAAATCTCAGGAGTTAAAAAAAAAAAGATTATTTCATTCTTTTTTTTCAGCACCCTGAGACTTGGGGGCTTTCCACAGTACACTGTTATAGTGCTAATATTCCACTTTCAACATCCTATGGAATCCTAGGGTTTGCATTTTAGGGTGGGGCATTTAGAATTCTCAGTCAGAGAACTCTTTGGCCTCAATAAACTACAAACCTCAGAATTCCACAGGATGTTGAAAGTGGAATAATAGCACTATTAACAGTGTAGTGCAGAAAGGCCCATTGTATCTTTTGTATACCTCATGTAGCAGGTGCTACCAGTCCTCTTTGGTTTGGGAATTACATTCAAGACAGGGCACAATAAGAAAATTATTTTCTTGTAGGCAATGAGGGGGTTTAATTATAGATCAATTGTGCTATCCTATGCATGTATATTTGGAAATAACCAACTCAAATTCCATGACTCTTGCTTCTCAGGATATGTAATGATAATTACAAAAACAAAATCAGTGAAACTGGTGGGAGGAGGGGTAAGAAAATATTTTCTCCTTGAATTACTGGGTCAATTTCATGAATTTTTGGTTGAAGCCCTGTTTCCTGGCAGCAACAGCCTAAATACTACTTTTTAAAAAACAGTTGAGCTGTTAAGTTCTATGCTAAGGCACGTATGCACTTTGGAAAGGTAATTTGAAAGCGAGTTGAGCCATGACAAATAGGGACAGCTGGCCTAATTGAATCATTTGATCTAAGACAGCTCAACTTGGTTATCCTCACTGCAGCCCACATTGATATTAGCGAGTGAATCATTAGCCATGAAATCATGTCGACTTTCCCGACTGCACTGTTCTTGACATGACAGGGAGTGTGGTCTGCTTTTCATTATAACCCCAACGAGTTCTTTAGTCTGTCATGAAGAAGAAGAAGAAAAAGAAAAGGGTGTCTTTGGAAGTGGGAGGGGGAGAACTTTTTGGCACAACACGAGAAAGCAATTTGCTCCGACATACATCAAGGCACAGTTCAAAGAAAGACACTTTTGTTGTGGTTCAGGTTATCTGTTAGCCATAGCAGAAAGCATGTGTATCCAAGCTTGCTCTTCTGCCTATGCTGTCAGCCTTCTGAGTGCATACACAACACAATCTGCCATTGGAATACAACCACGTGCATAGAATAGCTGTATTTTGGCTTTCTGAGGGAATGAGGGAATGAATGTACAGAGACAGAGATCTTGGTTTTACTTTTTAAATGCTTACATTATCTATGTAGATGCTTAGTTACTTGAGTACAGAAAATAATGATAGTTTAAACAAAAGTTTCTTACTGATTTTTTTTTAAATCTAATTCTTTGTTGTATGTAGCATCAGCATTTACCTCTTTGTCCCTTTGCCCTGGTTTTGCCCTTAGCTCCTATTGAGAACAGCAGCTGCAGTCATTATACTACCAGCAGGATACCACCTATGTTGCACAGGCAAATCATGTTTATAAAAATGGAGGGAACAAAGACCTATTTACCATCACCATCCATTGTAACATTGGGAACCAGCTTCTTTCCTTACTACAAGGCAGCAGTACCCAACAGTATAGCAATGCTGGACAATACTGTGCCTCAGAATTGCATTGCAAGAGGTTTCAAAGAGTTGGAAAGAAGCAGAAAAGGCAGTGTTCCTTTCCTTTCCAAACCCATGTCCTAGGATCTTGTTTGTCTAACACTATCAGAATCTCCAACCATTGGCCTTGCTTGCTAGGAAACAACTGATCTAGAAATAAATGTATTTGCTTGCCCACCACTGAACACCAGGGATAGGGACAGGCAGAATATTGGGCTGTAACAGTAGCCATGCTCAGATGTTACTTACCCAATTTCAATCAACATGCAAAGAGAGGAATATCTAGGCCTCCTCCCTGTCATCAGTGTTTTCCTCATATAGAAAATCATTCATCTGAAGAGAAGTACTTCTTCACAGGGAAAAGTGAGTAAGTGAGCAAGGACTCTGGGAAAATCATGGTTCTTGCTTGGAGACTCTCCTTGCACATAGGAACTTCTTCACTTCAGATTTCTCTCCTTCCATGTGAAGAAAATGACAGTGGAAGGATGCCTTTCACATGCTCACTATGTTTACTTAGGCTTAAACTTCACTGATCTCACTAGGGATTGCTCCCAGGTGCGTCTATATGACTGCATTTTTTCCCATTGGCCCTCACAGCTATCGTGCAGGTCATTATTAATTTGGGAAACCAAGACAACAATGCCAGATTTTTCCAGTCCACTGTAATATAGCAAAGTGGCTTAAAGGTGAGGAAGCCATCATAGGCAGCAGATTTAGGGTATCCTGAAACTGCAGATAATTGTTCATTAGCAAATTTGTTGTTTGTTGTCTTTCTTTTTATTACTAGAGATGAGGAGAGGTGTTTACTGGAATTTTCTACCCTTTCTGCCAAAAATAACTTGTTTGGTTTTGGTATTATGGCATCTTAAACTGGGGAAGGACACCATTTGCTGCTCCACTTCAAGAATTACTGTGTTACTGTCTTTTTCCATACAACTCCCAAAGGTACCCAAGTCCTGTTCCTTTTACATCTGCTCCCGTTGCTATATTAGCTATGTTTGCTATGTGTAAAAGTAAGTTTATTTAGCATTAAGTGTACTTTGCCAACGCCACTGACAACCAAGAGGCTTGATTGAATTGTGGGAGTATATAAATATCCCAAGCTATTGCAACAAGTTAAAAGTACAAAATGTAATGATGACTTGCTACAGTTGCTGCTTGGTTGCACTTTGATATAATGATGCATCTCAATTAGAAATGTTGCAATAAAAAAGGGTTTTTTTCCCCTGCTGATGAATTTGTACACCATAATGTTGATCATATTCAGTACCTTATGTCACCTGAATCATTATAATTATCATTCCCTTGGTAATGCATGATCCCTGAGAAAATGATGTGCAGTTTATTAATTATCCAAACTTTATTTATCTGTGACGTCTTTTATGTCCACAGAGGAAGGAAATGAGACTTTCCTTAATCAAGTAATGATTCAGCAGTACTTTATGCATATCCACATGATTGGCCTGAGCTGGCATAGTCAAAGAATCACAGAATCTTAGGTCATTTCCACATAGCTTTGTGTCACACAATGGGTACACATTGGCAGTGGTTCACAAGTCATGCTTTTGTACAACGTCATCACAGTTCCACTACCAACGCACCCCCACCTGTTGCAATCACAGGATATTCACCTAACAGAAAAATCCATTAAGCATTCACAATTGCACAATGCTCCCATCACTGACAGACATGCAGAAGGGGCAGAAGCGCAATCACGTGCTTCCTTCCCCAGTGCAACATGGGAAAGAGGCCAGTTGCACTATGGAAGGAAATGGTGTGTCACTTGTGCTCCCTTCAGCATGGAGCCAGCTGGGTGTGGAGGGAAGCAGAGGTTCATGTCATGCTCCCTTCCTGGCAAAAGCACTACCAGGACTGCAATGGGAGGGCAACAGAAGGAGGTACAGTATGGAAATGGCCTTAGAGTTGGATGCGATTGCAAGGGCCATCTAATCCAACCCCATTCCATGAAGCACTCCTAAAAAGATGCCCATCCAACCTCTGATTTAAAAAAATCCAAAGATGGAGAGTCAACAGATGATCCCACTGTCAAACAGTTCTTACAATAAAAAAAATTCTTCCTAACGTTTAGATGGAATCACATTTCTTGTAATTTGAATTCATTGGTACAATTAGTCTCTGGAGCAATAGAAAACAAGCTAGTTACATCTTCTACATGGCATCCCTTCCAATATTTAAAGATAGCTATCGTGTTACCTCTCAGGCCCTTTCCACACAGCATTTGCCATGCAAAAGAGTGCCCGGAGCGTTGCACAATTGTGAGGAGCGATCTGCATGACACACTCACAATTGCGAGGTGCTCCAGGGGCCGGCAGGCACTGATCACACATGCTTTCATTTTTGGCTGGAAGCTGAAAATGGGGCACAATCGTGCAATGCTCCAGGGACCTGCACGCACTTGCCTGGCATGTGGAGCCTCTGGAGCCGCGCCAGTTGTGCTTCCTGACCCAGCGCAGCCTGGGAAACTCCCAGGCTGCACTGCAGAAGGAAGAGGCAGGGCTCTCACACGAGCAGGCAGCTCGTGCGGAGCTGAAGGAGCAGGAATGCGAGAGCCTCTCGCTGGAAGCTGCTCGTGCAATCCCTGCACCCCAGCGCCGAAAAAGGTAAGGTGCAGAAAAGCTGCCAGTCTTCTCTTCTCCAAGCAAAACATATCTAGCACCCTTAGTTGTTCCTCATAATGCTAGTCACGAAAATTTGCACCATCACTGAGACACCATAACCACAAATCAGGACAGAATTAAGGACAACAGAGCTCAATCTCTTATTCACACCCAACTTAACTCCATATGCAGCTGTGCATATCATCATTATTTGGCACTTGTGAGTCACTAATTTGGTCCCTCTAGCTAACTAGGGATGCAAACAAGGGATGTAATGCTTTCCTAATTTTCTTCAGGAAGGAAGCAGCAAGTAACTTCAGCATTTTTATTCTCACTACAAGAAACTTTGCAAAAACTGTGAAGTTTTCAGTGACTATTCACAATTTGCAGCTTGTTATGTACAAAATTTGCACATGGTGGTTCTGCATGGAAAATGCTATTTTCTGCACAGAGCAATCACACATGAATTTTTCATAGAACAAGTTCGAAACTGTGAAGATTCCCTTCAGTCCAGAATTCTTCTGATTAGAGATTTTTGTTAACTGACAAACATATTTTTGATACTTTTTAATTTTTCTTTTAACTTTCTTTCCAGTCTGACTGTGGCTTTCCAGGTTCTCAGAAAGGGATCTTTCTACCTGAAGATCCTAGGGACTTGACCTAGGATCTTTATAATGCAAAGAAGATCTATCTGTGACCTTTTTTAAAAAAATGTTTTTTACTTGAATCCAAAACAGAAAGAACACCCTAATGATTTTCAGAAGCTACTGCTTTTACAGTCATCTGTCCAAGGAGCTGAACTATTGATCCCGGATTCTGTACAGTTCACAAACCTACTGTCAAAGTTTTCATCATGCCTTAGCAATTCTGAAGACTTCAACTTCATTCAAATCCATCTTTTAACTTTGGCAGGCCATTCTAATGTGTATACTGTTGTTCTTTTTTCATAAATTTTTATTAAAGACAAAATAAACATTATATTGTAAATAAATAGTTGTTTCCAACAATGTGTACAATATAATAAGCACAATAAACACAAAATGTTATTATTTTAAACAAAAGAAATAGCTAGATTTCATTTATAAAGTAAATAGGCCAATACCACCCTTCCCGTCTCCTGACTTCCTTCCCTGAAGATATTGAGTGCTTGTGTAATCTCTGGTATGGCACCCCGGGTGGGGGCTCCCAGATATCACTTTGATATCGTTTAATTCGGCCCTAGCTGGACCTGCTCTCAGTTACCTCACTCCACGTGTTTGTGAGTTTTCCGGACAAGCACGGACATGAGTGCGGCCGCTAATTGCGTTCACATTCCAGTCTCTTTTCAGGCCAGCAACCTAAACTTTGCTCCCCACTTCAGGGAACTTTCCACATGCAACTTCACAATAGCTGCGCGGCTCTCAGCAGAGCCAGCCCGGTAAACAAGTCATTTACATATCGGCTATACTATTGTCATTAAGAGTTAAGCTCATCAGGTTAAATTGGACCTTTCTAAATCCTTTGTCCAGCGCCAAAACTCCTTTTGTTCTCACCTGGCTTGCCATAGCCGAGAGGCACGAACTCCCCTATAAAAACCTTTCACTTTCAAACGGTCTCCGGACTACCTTGGATTGCTATCCTGCCCTGCTGCTGGCCTTCTAAGGAAACTCCCCTCAGCCAGCCACGCTGAGCTTTCTCCCTCTGAACCCCATCTCTTCATTTCTCCAGGACAACAAGACCAGATGTCGTATTGCCTATCCTTAAGCTTCCCCGTTCCGTTTCCTAGTTAGTAAGTGTGTGTGTGTTATTTATTTTCTGTTACTTTTCAATAAAACTGTTATTTTTAGTTACTTTATACTTGTGTGCCTATTCCCTGACCTGAAGCCGTAGACATTGGGTTTCAAGATCCTTGCAAAGTTACCCTGCCTCTCGCTAGCCAAAACAGTGTTCCAGCTAATTTTCTCCAATTTGGTATTTTATTTGGCAATCTGGGCGCCCCTCACGGGACCCCCCAAAACACAGGGTAACACTTGCCTATATACCAATTACCTTCAGAAATTTTACTTTGTGTGTATTTTTATTTATGCTTGGTCTTGATTTTTAATATAATTTTCACACTGTTGTTCTGTGGTTAAGTTCAACCCTGAATAAATTCAGAAATATCAAAAAGCACATCTTGCAAACCTGATTAGAGCGATATGAAAACAGGACACAGGGGCTGCCATGAGGTCTCAGACTTATGATAACTCTTGGAAAGAATTTTAAAAAAATCTTTGTAAGCAGTTACAAGGTATGTATAGATTCATCCAGAAGGTGACTCAGTTCAAGGGTCAGTGTCTCTATTGAGAAACCAGCATGGTATACTGGTTAAGTACTGAACTAGGATTGCAAAATCCTGGATTCAAATCCCTATTCAGACATAAAACCCCTGGGGTGATCCTGTGCCAATTACTGCCTCGAAGCCAAAAGAGACACTAAACTAGTGTGGATTAGGTCTAGCCAGGAAAATGAGAAAATAGAAGGACTGCAAACATTGACCAACACTTGTGTTCCTATCTACATGCATTCACCTGCACATTTTAAAAAGGATATCAAATAAAGCAGGTTAACTAAGCATGTGGATTAAAGAGGTGAATAGTTTGCTGGGAAATATTAAGAGTTGAAAACAAGGATGAGTTTAAAATGGAACCAGTTGCTCTGCTCCATTAGAGATTACATCATCCATGCTCTGCAACAGCACAGGCCAGTGTACATAATATAAGGTGTGGGACAAAGTAAGTTTAGAATCCAGAAAAAATTGCAGGCCCTGACTCTAACTCTGTATCAGGATCATGGATAGCAACCCCGAAACTAAGGTAAAGAGATCTTACTATAGATCTGACCTTTCTTGCTGTTGCTCCTGTTATATGCCTTCAGGTCATTTCTTACTTGTGCTGACCCTAAGGGGAACCTATCACAGGGTATTCATGGCAAGATTTGTTCAGAGGGGGTTTGCCTTTTCTTTCCCCTAAGATTGAGATTGACTAGCCCAAGGCGACCTAGTGGGTTTCTATCGCTGAGTGGGGATTCAAAACCTGGTCTCCAAAGTTATAGTCCAAGGCTCCAACCTCTACACTATATGTGCCAAACACAAGGTCCTCAGGCCAAATCTGGCCCACCAGGCCATTTCATGTGGCCCATGCACCTCTCCTATCTCCTGCAGCTGCAGCGCTCCCCCATCTGGTGAGCCCAGTCCCCACATTATGAGCCCCCAGCTGGTGATATTCTAAAGAGGGACCCAGCACCCAGCACTTGCAATCTACTTCTACTTCTGACTGCTCCTCTGTCGAATTCTCACTGTCAGAGCATTGCTGCAGGTTACCATGGTAACACTCTGTGCAGCTCAGAAAAGTTGGACAGAGGAGCAGTCAGAAGTAGAAGTAGATAGCGAATGCTGACTGCTGGGCCTCTCTTCAGAATACTGACAGCCCGGGGCCTGCAATGTGAGGATCGGGCTCACCGGGTACAGAGAGGAGCAGGGGGGCAGAAAGAGCTACAGGGGAGGGGGGAGCAGAAAGAGGTACAGGGGAGGGGGGAGCAGAAAGAGGCACAGGTAATATTTGTCTTATGATTAAAAAAATAATTTTCTGTTTTCAAAACTCATTTTTCAATAAATTGTACAATAGTTGTACAATTCAAGTTGTACTTGAATATCTGCTGCCATTATTTTTCCTAGACTTCTAGTTCCAGAGCTAGTTATTACAAAAACCAGTAAAAATTTAATGCAGAGGCAATTATTTAATATGATAAAAGACTAGATATATTTATATAGTCTTACAGATACAACTGGCCCTTTGATGTCAACCATAATGCTGATGTGGCCCAGGATGAAACTGAGTTTGACACCCCTGCTCTATACCATGCTAACTCTCTTGTTGTTGTTAACTGTCTTCAGTCCACTTAAACTTATGATGGCCCTATAAAGGAGAGACCTCCACCTCTCCTTATCATAAACAGCCCTCCACAGGTCTTGCAGACTCAGAGTTGGGGCTTTCGTGATTGCATTACAGATGGATAGACTCAATCTACCTCTTTTCCTACTGCTTTCTGCCTTATGAAGCATTATTGTATTTTCTAGTAAGGCATATCTTCCCATGATATGGCCAAAGTACAACCATTTCAGTCTCATTGTCTTGGCTTCTGGGGAGAGTTAAGGCTTGATTTGCTCTAGGACCAATTTATTTGTCTTTTTAGCATTTGCTGCATTCTCCTCCTGCACATTTCAAATGAGTTGATTTTCTTCTTGTCAGTTTTCTTCACAGTCCAGCTTTTACAACCATACATAGAAATTGGAAATAAGATGGCATAGACTATCCTCACTTTAGTATTCAATGATACACCTTATCACTTCAGGATCATATCTACTTCCTTCATAGGTACCCTTTCAAGTCCCAGTCTTCTTCTGATTTCTTGACGGAAGTCTCCATTCCAATAAATGATTGAACCAATGGAAAATCTTGAACTATTTCAATATCTTCATCATCTGCTCTGAAGTTATATAAATCATCCATGGTCATAATTTTTGTTTTGTTTTGTTTTTCATGTTCAGCTGTAAAGCTGCCTTGACACTTTCTTCCTTGACTTTCTTCAGTAATCATTACAAGTCTATGCTATTTTATACTAGTAGTATGGTGTCATCTGCATATCTTAAACTATTGGTATTCGTTCCTCCAATTTTCATGCCTCCTTCCTCCAACTTTAATCCTGCTTTACATATGATATATTCAGAGTACAAGTTAAACAGATAAAATGAATAAATGCAGCCTTTTCTGACCCCCCTGCCAATTGGAAGTTTTTCAGTATTCTTTCCTGATAGTAGCCTTTTGTCTGAGTACAAGTTATGTATCAAGACAATCAAATGTTATGGCATATCCATTTCTTTAAGACTGATTCAGCGTTTTTCATGATCTACACAATCAAAAGCTTAGCTATAATCTATGAAACCCAGCTGATCCCTTCATTTGCCCTTTTACCAATCTAAATACAACCAAACTTTGTACTCTTCCATTTTAAAGGAGATACCCAAAATTTCTGATTATTTTGGTTTGCGTTTTTGTGTCTTTTCCACCTCTACTTGACATTTTTTTGAGTACAGTTATGACCTTTGTGTAATGATGAAGATCAGAAGATAAGATTATGGCCAAACACAGGATGCCCCCAGATGAAAAGGGTGATTATAATAGAATTGTTATTAGTGGTATGGGTCTTCAAATCACCCCAATTCTAGTTTTGTTTTGTTTTTTTCCAAATACGTTCAGAGGAAGGTTGTCATTGCCCTCCTCTTAGGCTGAGAGAGTATGACTTGTCCCAGGTCACTCAGCGGTTTCCTTGGCTGAATGGGCATTTGAACTCTGGTCTCTCACAGTCCTACTCCAGCATTCAAACACTACACCACAGTAGCTCTGTAGAGCTGGCATATACAGGATCAAAAACATGCCCAAAATATTGAGTGTAAGGATCAGACTAGGTCAGAGATTTAAGAATGTTAAGGCAAGGAGACTAGAGGCCACTAGATTATTAGAGATTGTCCATAGGAAGAAAGACTATAAAGAATAGCATAAGACTACATGCAAGATTGTAAAGGAATAATATTAACAATTTATCTTTGATAAGCTGAAAGATTCATGTTGATAAAAAAGTCACTTTTTTTAATAAGAGCACTTAACTTTGGCTAAGCCATGCCCCGTGTTACTTTAGTTACATGCATATCTAAATACAGTTTAAAGTAAATTTCCTTCACTTCATGTTCCAAACAAGATTATATGAACCAGGAATGGAAAGAATCTTTAAAAATGGTTTGGAAAAAGTGTTTCTCAAATGTTCAGGAACCCTGATTAGGAGAATCCTGGACAGATGAGAATCTTTGTTGTTCAGGACTTTTTCTGTACAAGTCCTAACATTTCTTGCACAGAAATATGCTGCAAAGAAAATGCTGTTTTCTGCACATGCCCACAAAGAGAGAGGGGAGAGAGAGAGAGAGAGAGTCACACAAATTTTGCATAGAATAAAACAACAACAACAGCATTTTCTGTGCAGGGAACAGGATTTTCTATGCAGGAAATAATATGTGTATGCAGAAAATGCTGCTTCCTGTGCAAAAAAACCATGTGTGAATTTTTGCCAGAGTAAGTCCAGATAATTGACAAAAACTGCAGTTTTCAAAAACTTTCTCTTTGTGGGAAGAAAATTGCTAAAATTATTCATTTCTGCCTTTGAGAATGAAATCAGTAGAGAATCACAAGCCTATTATGAACTCACAAACATGGCTTCTGTTTAAGCAAGAAGAAGTTATTCCGGGGGGGGGGAGCTTCACCTTACCTACACTGTTTGGTCCCAGAGACTGAGTGCTTCATTAGATGCTGAGATTAATTTTAATGTTTTTCAGATTAATTTGAGATTAATATGCCTTCAGGCATTTGTGCCACTCTCTGGAAATATCTTTCCTCTCTGTCATCTCCATCATCTTGCAGACAGTGGAAAAGAGAAAATGTATAGTTAAGATGTGCCATGATAAAGCAAGTAAAGGGAGATTTAATTATAGTAAATCATTACATCTCTTATCATTATAAGCATGGAAATGTAAAGAACATAAATCTGATGGTGATGCAAAAGTCTTCAGAAGCTACAGCAAACAAAGTTTGTACTTTTTCCCAGTTGTATTGCTACCGATATTGATACATAAAAGGACAAGCAAATTTTAACTAGTATTTTCAAACTGGTGATATTATACTCAATTATATGGATCAAACATATCTTGAGCTTGTCATTCCACTGATATATGAACACCACTTTTGCATAAAACAGTTGTCTTCTTGGATTGTGATGAAATTAGTCACCTTTATCATACAAGCTTTATCCCATATCCTCTCTAGCTAATATGTATACATTGAAGAGATAGTGTTTTTTTTCCAGTTATTAGAAGTTCACATTTGTTCATTTGCTAATAAGTGTACAATTAATCCTGTATCTTTTAATCCATCAAGCCAGCATGGTGTAGTGGTCTGAGTATAAGGATAGGATTAGAGAAGACCAGAATTCAAATCCCTGCTCAGTCATGGAAACCCATTGGGTGACCTTGGACAAGATACACTCTCTAAGCCTCAGAGGAAGACAATGACAATACCTCTGAACAAATCTTACCAAGAAAATCCTATCTTAAGGTCGTCTTAGTCACAATAAATCAGAAACAACTTGAAGGCACAGAACAGCAAAATTTCTGATCCATTATACCTTTAACAGCAAAATAAAATTATTAATGGATTCAGTGGTAAAATAGAATCAGTCATATCTTCAATTTCTTTCAAAACAGAATGCCAACATTTTCTTATCAATAATATGACAGAAATATGCAAACAAAAGTTTATACTTTTTACAGTGGCAGAGCTTGAAGTGTGTGGAGAGAGACAGGCCACGGTGTGTGGAGTGTGACCACAGTGTATAGGCATAGCGCGGAGCGCGGGGACATGGCTATGAGCTGGGACATCACAAAAAAATTGCCACCTGGGCCAAACCACCCTTATCATCCCCCCATCTCTACGTGACTGACTTTTTAATGTTATTAACGTTTTTCCAGTTCTTGGCACAAGACAGTGAATTCCCCCCAAGTTTCCTTACCCAGTTCTTGACAGCCAAACAAATCTGACATTCTTGATGTCTTGTGGACTGATAGGCACGAGCCGTCACAACAAAGCATTTAAGAAGCCACTGGCCATGTGGATTGAGAATAAAAGGAATAGTAACCCAATAAATCAAGAGGGCACCAGGTTAGGGAAAACTGTTCTTACTAATGTGACTTACTTGCACATGGGCCCAATTCAGTTTTTGATCTGCAAATTTCTTGTTTAAGAACCATTTCCATCATATTAAGACAATGCCAATTCCAGCACAACTTTAGCATTCTGCCAAGATAAATGTGGGCCTGTCCCATAATTACCTGTCTTCACAATTTTATTTTTTGCCTCTATTTCTCTTTTATTCATTCAGTTCAACTGGGAATAGCCTGGACTGCCTCAGCATTGTTTATATCCAATTAGAGCAGCAACCACTGGAATTAGAGCCAATCCAATGCGAGGGTATGGCCTCAATGAAACTGTCCAGCTAAATCTCAGACTGGAATGAACAAGCAGCTGTCACGCTGCAAGCAAGGGCAGAAGTTGAACTATCTAAGGACTTGTAGTGCCAAGATGCAATATGGAATACCAGAAATGAATGAGTATTATCTGAGGTGTTCTCTGTTCTCTAAATGTTAGACCACAACAGAAAGATGCAAGATAAGAAATATGAATAGAAGAGAAGCCATGCTCCACCAGATTAAATTCTCTCATAATGCAGCATTCTGTTTCCACTGCCACTCAAGGCCTTTTCACACTACACTGTTATAGCACAATTGTTCCGTTTTAACCACGGCAATATTGCATGGAATTACATGATTTGCATTTTTGGAAGGCATTTAGAATCTCAGTCAGAAAGCTCCAGTGCCTCACCTAACTACAAACCCAAGAATTCCACAGGGTACAACCAGGGAAGTTAAAGTAGAATAATAGTGCTACGACAGTTCAGTGTTATAGCAACTTCAGTCCAATACCTTTGGGAATCCACAAGTATGGAAACAAGGCAAGAGCTTTCTTTCCCTACTTGGCTTCCAATATCTGGAAGTCAGGGCTATATTGCCTCTCAATATAATGAAAAAGTTCAGTTTTGCTTCAAGCTTTCTGTACTGCCTCATCCTCTTTTACTTTCTCTAACTGAAGGAAGTTAGCAAAGTGTCCTGCACTCTCTAACTGAAGGAAGTTAACCAAGTGTCCAATATGGATACGCCCTCTTCCTGCAACAATCATCTAATTGCAGGCGCAATTTGTTAACTTTCTCTAGCTGGAGCACAACCATTTCCACAGTAAACTGTTATAGTGCTATTATTCCACTTTCAACATCCTGTGGAATCCTGGGGTTTGCAGTTTAGGGAGGGGCATTTAGAATTCCCAGCCAGAGACCTCTTGGGCCTCAATAAACTACAAACCCCAGAATTCCACAGGAGGTCGAAAGTGGAATAATAGCACTTTAAAAGTGTAGTGTGGAAATGGCCACATAGCAGAAACCGAGAGTATGTCCCACTCCGATTACTGAACTTATTCCCTCATAGATTTGATCACTTTCAAAGATTATCTTATCTCATTTTCAACATTAAAACTTGTTTTTAATATTTCTGATTTGTTCTGTTTGGGGCCTGTTTTAGCTTAATCTTTTTACAAATTACTATAAACTGCCTTGAATCCCATCTTGGAAGAATGGCAGGAATTAAATTCAATGAATAAATAAACACAGAAGTACTATTTAGTTGTCATAATCAGTAGCACAAATAGATCTATGTCCCATAAAATCTCAGTCTTAAAGATAAAAATATAGGCAGTGGCATACCGAGGCTCAACAGCACCTAGGGCAAGCATTGAAGTTGCACCCATAGATGCTGCTGCTGCCACTGCCCTCCCACACACACACACCTGGCCAGGAAGGATCCTGGCAGGAGTGGGGCAGGAGTGGCGGGAGGCAGGCAGTGGGTGGGGAGCAAGAGGCAACAGGTGATGGGTTGGGCGAGTGGCAGTGGGGGTGGGGCAAGCAGCAGGAGGAGGCAGGTGAGGGGTCTCCTCTTTTTTGTATCCCTCCAGCATCGGTGCCTGGAGCATGTGCCCCAGTTGCCCCACCCTAGATATGCCTCCAATTATAGGAATAGGCAGAACTGACCCTTTAGATAACATGCACTTATTTTTGTAAGGATCCAGTCACAAATAAGTGCCTTATTCTCTCGAATATAGCCTGCAAAAGGTTGCTGCTCTGTAAGCCAGCTAACATTCCATTGAAGAACATTTCAAAGCTTTAGGGATTTTCCTTTCTATTTCATTCATCATGATGTACGCTCATGCAAACTAGAACTTGGCAAATATATCTTTTTACAGCTACATCTCCCAGAATTTTCCAGCTAGCATAATCACTGGCCATGATGACTGAGGATTTTGGGAGGCTACAGTCTTTAGAAAGTAACTTTTCAAAGCTCTTCACATAAATGTTGTTTCTGGAATCTATCCCATGATTTGAATTCTTGTGTTATGTTTATAAGATCAGCAATGTTTTCTGAGATGTGCTTGTAACTATCAAGTAACAGCCTATGTCATTACCAATCTCTCTCTCTGGAGTGATTTTTAGATTTGAGTAACCCACACTTCTGTAAATGCATGGAGTGATAAATTTCAGAATCTGTTCTGATGTGTGACTTCTAAGCATCATGTCTGTCAATAGCATTAGTAGTGGCAGCAGCAACAGGAACAACCTTGGGTTGCCATCCTGTTAGTGACTTACACCAGCTTAAGTCCAACTGAGACCTGCATAAATCATTTTTTGGTCATTGCAGAAATCAGAATTCTCTACCTTGCCCATGCAATGTCCAGAGCCACCTTTTAGCTGCTGTAGCTCCTTCAAAACACCAATTCACTGGTTGGTGAAAAGTTGCAGAGTGGCAAGCATAATCTTCCACGACCTACAGAGGTCATCTTGGATGTCCAGAAGGATTGCTTATTGCTGTGCATCCAGCTATAGGAATATACCTAGATGCTTCTCCGCTATACCATCACTCTCTACCAGCCAGTAAATTGGCAGCTTGTGTGAGAACCACAGCAGCTAAACGGTGGGTTGGGGTGAGAAGGGAGACGTGGAGTAGCTCTGCCTGTGTGGAACTTTATGGGCCATCTCCCAGTCCAGGATCTCAGCTTTTATATTTTCCAAGGAGGGCAAGACAGCATATATGGCTTTTGTCCTATTTTTATCATAACAGCAACAATCCTATGAGACAAGTTAGGTTCTGAGATATCAACTGACTCAAGGTCACCCAATGATTTCATGACTGAGTGGATATTTAAATCTGGGTCTTCCCTGTCCTAGTCTAATTCTCTGACCATTATACCATCCTTGTCTTCTTGTAGGGTTCTACATTTTTGTCTCATAAGTACCTAGCTTTGTAACCAAGATGATTCGCTAGACAGCTAACAAATTACTACATTCAGAAAAAAATTCACAGATGGATGAAAAAGAACCCACAAAGATGCATCTAACAGTAGATGATACTTGCTGTTATCTTACGAAGAAATACTTAACTAACACTGCAACCAAATAAACATAAGAAATCCTGAAACACTGGATATCCAGTTTAGCTACTCATAACTCTCAGATGGAAAACTGTCATTCTGAGTAATAAAATGCAAAACATAGTAATAGCACCAAAATATTTGCCAAATAGACAACAATCAACAAACTATTAACACAGGTCTGTTGACTTGAGCAAACGGAATGTGATAGAACAGCTGTTAGCTTTAGCCTTCCTGTAAAGAAAACCTTTGTGAGTCACTTAGGGGTTATGAATTAACAATGTTTTCCTCATTGCTAGCACAAACACATGGATTTGTTCAACATTCCTCATTGCTTAGCATACATTTAGATGATACATCTATGCAGTGACAAATCACATAGTTGCAGGAGGCAATGCAGAGTGTTCTGGCTTCAGAAAACCCACAAAATTGTTTCCCACATATGCTAACCAAAAAATTTAAAAATTAAAAGATATGCGGAGGAGATTTATGGTTTTGTCCAAAATCTTAATACTCAACTCCCTAATATTATCAAATGTACTTAGTAGTAACAGCAAGAAATAGATCCTCCCCTCCCACACCAATACACACTAAATCTGCTGAAATCAACTGCTGAAATCAAGAAAACTAGACATAACAAACAGTGGCTTGTTGCAGAGCTTGAAATAGTTTTTTGCACTACACCTGCCCAAATATCCAAGGCCAAGATTAGCCAAAAACAGCTTTAGATTATTGTGTGGAAGGACTCTGAGCTCAGTTCAGTTCAAGCATTCAGAGCCAATTCTTGGGCTTAGAATTCTCTACTCCTAAAAGGATATCTTCTGGACCAAACTCCAACTGATGGAACTCTGGGTTCTAGGTTTTTTTTTAAGGTTCCCCACACCTGAGATCTGCCCATCCTTGCCTCAGAATTACTTCCAGTGCTGAATAAAGACAACCAGCTGCCACATAGATATCTAGACATTCTGTCTCCGCTTTGTCAAAAAAATTCAAAAGAAAGACAATAAGAATTAAATGGACGTTTGTCCTTAAAACTAATCCTGCCTCCATATACTCAGAAAACAAATTACAAACAGTTTTAAGAGTCCTCCAGGAAACAGAAAAGAACACTTTTAATAAATCCATTTGGTTGCTATCAGTAGTGTACATGCTATATTCAGTACTCTAAACTAGGTCAGATTTACTTACCAACTAAGAGAGCCATAAGTAATGAAAGCTTCAAATTATGAGAGCCCTCTAAATGCAAGCAAACCAAAAGTAGAAATTTGGAAAGTGGGGTAATATTCTGGAACCTCTTAAACTGGAGGTAATTTATAGCATCAGTAAGTCTTAAAACAAGTTAACAAGAACACAAAGCACACTGAAATTTGTATTCTGTTGATTTTATACTTGGGGAAAGAAATTTTTAGAATCATAAACTAGGATCCCAAGATTCTATACAACGTTGCGATCATCGTCATCGTCGTCATCGTTGTCACTGCATTTGTTATTCCAAGAACTTTTTGGGAGCTTCTTTTTTATTATCATCTTTTTCTGATTAAAAATATGGTTTCTTTTTTTTTCTTTGCTGGTTGATGTTAGAAGGGCATTAGCACAATTTTGTCAATAAGGTCACAATATGGACTTTGTCTTATTGTATGATTTCTTTCCCAGCGTGCTGAGGACCAGAACCATATTTGTGTCCACTGACAATCATTTCTTTCCTGGAAAATTGCCATGGACTGCCACTTTGAATAGTAGTGGTCTAAAATAAATCTTAGACCAACCAATCTTTGATGCCTCAAATCTTGCAATTTTTCTCAAAGCAAGCTAAGATGGCTAGTTCTATTGCCATTTTAAACATCTGCAAGATTCATAAACAAAACATGTCAAGTGTTTTACCAAACCTTGAAGTAATTTTCAAATAGAGTACTCAAAGGAAAGGAGACCCTTAATAGTCTATGCTATCATATGAAACAAGGCTTCTCCGTTAGCCAGCTTCATCAGAGAAACTACATATTTGGCAGGGTGAGAAATTTTTTTAAAAAAATCCTGAGAGATTTGGGAAAATGTTTTGCTTTCCTCTGAAGTGTCAGATGTTCTTCACTGCCAATGTTGGGATGGCAGAATGGGTGTACCAAACAGTTTCAGCTGTAATACAAAACTTCTTTCGTACTGGGCTTGGTCCAAATATGCTAGCAATAGAGTTTTATTTAGGAAACAGAGCTTTTTTATCAGGAAAAAGTCATATAAATGCACTCCAAAAACAAAGCTGACAAATTGTAATATAGATTTTGAAATAGGTATCATGCAGTTTACACAGAAATATGGTTCCAATAGAATTACATCACCATGAACTGTGATTCCATGAACATTCCATTAACATTCCAGTATTCCAAATGAGGCCTAACCAATGCAGAATAAAGTGGTACCATTTTATTCTGTATTGGTTAGGCCTCATTTGGAATACTGTGTCCAGTTCTGGGCACCTCAATTCAAGAAGGATATCAACGAGCTGGAACATGTCCAGAGAAGGGCAGCCAAAATGGTGAAGGGTCTGGAAGCCATGCCCTATGAAGAACGGCTTAGGGAGCTGGGTATGTTTAGTCTGCAGAAGAGAAGGTTAAGAGGGACATGATAGCCATGTTTAAATATTGAAGGGATGTCATGTTGAGGAGAGAGCAGGCTTGTTTTCTGCTGCTCCAGAGACTAGGACAAGGAACAATGGATTCAAGCTGCAGGAAAGGAGATTCCACTTGAACCTCAGGAGGAACTTCCTGATGGTCAGAGCTGTCCAGCAGTGGAATTTGCTGCTTTGGAGTGTGGTGGAGTCTCCTTCTTTGGAGGTTTTTAAACAGAGGCTGGATGATCATCTGTCGGGAGTGCTTTGAGGTGTGTTCCTGCGTAGCAGGGGGTTGGGCTGGATGCCCCCTGGGGTCTCTTCCAACTTTAGAATTCTATGATTCTATGTATTACAAGTACACAGGCTATGTGTATTAATGTGGCTCTTTGTGGCTGATTTTTTTTAGTGCACACTATCCTACCCTTTCTCAAAAATTTCAGAGGAGATACAATCACTCACTCTTTTTGTCAGCACAACAATCCTGTGTGGTAGATTTGCCTGTTGTGATGATATTGGCCTAGGTAATCCACTCAGCTTTTATGGCTCACTTGGAATTTGAATCCAGGTCTCCCTAGTCTCAATCTGACAGCCTGTATCAGTGGCATTTGGAAGAGGAGGAGGGCAAGTTAGCTCTCTGCAATCCATGTTAGGGGCCACACATTAAGTAGTAGTCTTAAAAACATCCATGCAATATCTAGTGATGTTACTTTTAGTCTGGGCCTACAACTTTTGAAACAAAGGAAGCAATATATAGAACACCTACCACTAGATATTTATTCAGAATTTTTCATTTTGCAGTCAGATTCAGAATGGAGTAAAATATCTGGTAAGCAATTTGCTTTGGTCAAAAGGCTCACTGCATCTCTGAATTCATTACATGTGGTCTATGGTGCCTAGGAAAAGAACAATATACCAGTCATTCAAATGGTACAGTGTACCCCTCCCTTTTTTTTTTCAAGTCAGTAAGGATATACAAGTACCCATCCATTGGACCATGCTAATTCTCAGTATCTCCCATTAGACTACTAGAGCCTTCTCCCTCCATGTGTCTTGAGTTACAACTCCCAACATCTCCCAATTTGCATTGGCTACTAGGCTTCCTGAGAGCTTTAGTTCCACACATCTGGAGGGTGCCCATTTGGGATACATTGAACTAATATCTGCTGCTATAAAGATTAGGTTGCAGTGTCATGTACTTCAATCAATAGATGAAGTTTTCAAGAAGAGATATTGCCTTACCTGTTTTGGACATCTGGGTCATTTCCAGGCATGGTGACAGAACAATCTCTACCTTGAGACTGTTCTGCCACCTGAGTGGTGGAAGTGGGAAGTACTCCTGAAAGGTTCTCTGTAATAGAGCCATACTGTTGAATGTCACGTTCCAGACAGGCAGCATTTCCATGGGATAGTACAAAAGTAGACTGCATGCTGTTGCTAAGCAACACCACATGCCAACTTAACTTGAATGGAGGCCAATGGAATCAATAGAAACCAAAAGGCTTAAAAGGAAAAAGAAGACTCATACCCAGAATACCAAGTTCTGCCCTCTGTAACGGTCATTTGGCAACACAGCCATATTGTACTTGCTGGGGCTGGACTCTATACAAGTAGGCAGCCACTCTGCCAGTTATTCTAATCCTGCATTCAGTTATACTGATTGATAATGGCAATATGTTAATTATAGTATTTGTTCAAGAATTGTGAATTCAGCAAGGAGGAACACATTGCTGCACAAAATGTTCCACTCACTCCAATATTCACCCACCCACTTATTTTCTTTCCTGTTTGAGTATTACAATCCACTTGTCTATCACAGCACATATGTCTTTTAAAAATTAAACTTGTGAAGTAGCCTCAAA
Source organism: Ctenosaura bakeri (assembly GCA_948474755.1). NCBI lineage: Eukaryota > Metazoa > Chordata > Lepidosauria > Squamata > Iguanidae > Ctenosaura > Ctenosaura bakeri. The sequence continues at coordinate 142,740 of CAOLHI010001004.1, read as the reverse complement.
GACATTAATAATACAGTTCTGTTTCAACTGAATCTCCATGCATGTACACAAACAAACATATGTACAGGTACCACATATATATATATATATATATATATATATATACACATATATATATATACATACATACACACATACATACACACATGGCCAAGTTTATTTGACCATTCTGCGAAGATGCATAACTCTTGTCCAGAATGTTTCATAATATAAGTACATTAGTTTGAGTGCAATATAGGAATTGTTGGTACATGTTAGGAAGAGGTACATGAGTGCTATTTTTTAAATGTCCCTAGAAATATTTGACTTTTCTGTCTACCTCAATATATGAGGATGAAATTAATTAATCATTAAATAATGACAGATTGCAGAGGAAACAAGAGAGAATGTCACCATGAAAAGCCTAAGAAGTTATAACATGGGTTGACCCCACTCACACCAAATAGTTACCTTTCATTGTTTTTTGAATAATCTAAATACTACAAGATACTTCCTGAGTTTCAAAACAAGTTTACTTCTATCAACCTTGTTGCCACTCAGTGCCCACAAAGCAGCAGCATCAGGAACAGCACTTCTGATATGTGATACTCTACCTCCACATCCTATAACTATAAAGGGAACTAAAATGCTACAGTTCCTCCAAAAAAGCAGGGGGCTGTGAAGTTATTTCTTGTTACATTACAATTATTGGTATTCTTAAGCATTGCCAAAGGAATTAAATACAAATAATTGGTTGTTTTTCACCATGGCACTACCTTTCCATGGTGGTGTGCTCCTGTGCGGTAAGAGGCTATGCTGACTGAAGCAATGCTGCTGATATGGTCTCCAATATCAGACAGGCTTTTGCTGATGAACCAGACTAACTGTGCAGCAAGGGCAACACTGACAGAGGATCTCTCAGAGAAAACAACAGTGGCACCATAGTTAACACTTGCTAGTACTGAGCAGAAGAAGGCATAGTAACCCCCTTTTTAAAGTCTTCTACCGTGAAAACCCTATGATGAGACATTTCAAAATGAAACAGATGTCAGACTCCCAGACTGGAAGACATTCAACAAACTATGGGAGTACAACAGAAGACAACTACAACTAGCACTGTGCCTAATGAGTTAAGAGGGAATCAAGCCAAAAGGACATCCAGCTGCTGACATGCTCAGAGCTGAAAAGAAAGTCTGAAGCTTCACAACACACATTATAGGAATATAGAATGTGATAAGTATGAATCAGGGGAATTCACCTGACAACCAATATAAAAATCACATAGATGGCATAATTGGAAACAAAAAAGGAGAGAATATCCATTCTCTTTTCAAAAACAAGGCCAGGAGCAGATTGTGGCACAGACCATGAAGTGCCGATATTAAAAGTTAGAGTAAAGCAAAAGAAGAACAGTAAACCAACCATTGTGCCAAAATGCAACCTTAAGAACATCCCAGTAGAATTTAATGCAAAAATAGAGTTGCATTATTCAGCCTAATTGACTAGGAACCAGACAATCTCTGAACTGAAACCAGAGACATTGTGAGGGAGGAATGTAAAAAGATGCCATTGGCAGACAAAAAGAAAGAAGAGCCTCAATAGATGACAGATGAAACTCTTAAAGCATTTAAAGACAGACAAGAAACAAAAGTAAAAGGTGATAGAAATAGGGTCAGAACCTTGAATGCAACTGTTTGGTGACTTGTACTCAGGGACAAGGAGAATTACTATAATTACCAATGCAGAAAAATAGAAGATGACAAAAAAAGAGGAAGAACAAGAGACCTCTTCCACAAGATCCAATAAATCAAAGGGAAATTTAAACCAAGAATGGAGATGCCCTATGATCAACAAGGAGACAGATTACAAGACCAAGTAGAAATAAAAAGGTGATGGAAACAACACACTGAAGAACTACAGAAAAAAATGAAAGGATGACAGATTCATTCAAGGAAGAACCATTTGAAGATGAACCCACAATTTTAGAAAGTGAAGTGGAAGCTATGTTCAGAGCACTTGAGAGAAATAAATCACCAGTAACAGATGGCATTCCAATTGAGCTTCTTCAAGCTACAGAGACAAAATCTACTCTAGTTCTAAATAAAATCTGTCAACAAATATGGAAAAAAATGGCCCACAGATTGGCAACGTGCAATATACATTCCAGTCCCCAAGAAAGAGGACGGCAGAGATTGGAGTAACCACAAGACTATTGCATTAATTTCCCATGAAAGCAAAGTGTTCTTCTCAAGTGCACGTGAGCCATTTGGTCAGTTTAAAGCACGCATTAGTCTGTTTACACATAGTAATGCCCTGGTCTGATTTAAGGCAATACGTTACAATCAGCCTGGGAAAAATGAGAGGCTACCGCACATTTTATTTGTATTTTTAAAATATTTTTTCCCTGCACACCAATCAAAAAGGCTCCAAGAGCAACTTGCAAAAATCAGTACAACCTACACATATCAATACAAAAAAATAAATTTGGAGGGAAGAGGAGGGAAGACATGATGATGGATTCTGTGACCTCAGTGTTCTCCTCTGGGAACAAGGTGCACATCCATGGTACATATACACACAGAGATGAAAGAACACAGCAAGAAATTCTGAGCGTTCAAGAAGCTAGGTAAAAAAATTTAGAAGACAAAACCTCATTAAGGCAATCCCTTTGCTAAGTCTGTTACACAACCTGGGAAACAGATTTTTCAATAAAGGTGACTTGCTAATATTCCACTCACAGTCATGGCATCTCATTTTTCCAAATACCAGCAGAAGAAGTTATACAAAAACATCTTGCCTTGGAGAGAAGGGAGGAAAAATATAAAAGGAGAAGGGAAATCGAAGAAAAGAAAAAGAAAAGAAAAGAGGAACTCTCCAGGCAGACAAAACAAAACAGCCCAGAAACAATGCAAGATTCAGTACCATAGTGAGTCCAATCGGATGCAAAATCACTATAACTCCAGCAAACTTACTTTTTTTCATTCATGATATGAAATTGGGATGATATGCTCCATTGTTACTAGACAGAGGCTAGCATCAGTCTAACCTAGAAAAAGCGTTAATGGGTGCTGCTCTGCTTGTCTTCATTACATACATAATACATGCCCATAACACATAACTATTAGGTTTTTAATGCAGTGTTGCAATCAGCCATTCACTGAAGTTCCACACTGGACACCAATTTCAAACTCCAGCAATCTTTCTCCCCAAAGGGGCAAACATTTCTCTTGGAGTGGCAGAAAGGTAAGGACAACATGGCAGTCTTCTTTTTGGACTTCACTGGTCTTTGTCACTTTGTGTTAGAATATTTCTAATATCCTTAAATAAGGGACTTTTTGTCTGTGAAACAGACAGGCCATTGTCACTATATGACATGGTTGACTAGAGGTGATTTTATGCGTCAACATTTATTTGTGATTTGACAATTCTACCTCCTCAAAGTTATGCTTTTATAAAACCTCTGATGATAACAAGGCAGATGTAACATTTGATGTGTGAAGAAACTGTCTGAAGTTCAAGCATCCCAACACATCTGTTTGCAAGGTATGGAATATGTGTTGAACAGTGTCCCCCGTGTTTAGAATATTTGTTTAGATTCATTTAATTACTCCAAGATCCTGCAAAAGGTTCTTGTTATTTTGTTTTTAAGGAGGTACTTTACTCTCACTAATAATTTAATGTTGCACAGAATTACCAACAAAGTGACAAATTTCTTTAATGGCTTTTTTTGGAAAATCAGAAAAGAATAGGCTACACGGTGCACCTGATTCTCTTCACTGATAATCCAGAGGTGAACAGATGAAACCCACATTCCATTGTCACCTTCACAGTTTGCTTCTTTGTGACATGAGGCTCAATTAATAGACTGACACACAAGTACTTTTAATTCTTCAAGTAGCTCTTTTCATTACAGTATATACATCAAATCCTATGAGCAGAGCTATAAAGCATGTCATGTTTAAGCCTCTAATAATGAAATTTGTATGGATCAAGTTAGCATCTGTAACATATGAGGTCTGCTGAAATAGTTCACAAAGAACTGGAACAGAGAGATGAAGATGATGGTGACAGCTGATTCTTGTTTAAATGCAACTTTGCAGAAACAAACAAAGATGGTTCAGCCTAACATCAGCCTTCAACAATAACAGAATAAGCCTTCCAGGCATAGCTGTGAATGTACCTGAGTCTTCCAGGCTAAATACAGGTGCTGCAGATATAACAGTTCTTCAGTTATAGCACTATGAGAATATCTTCGAGGATTTTTTTAAAAAATAGCATGTTATGACTGCAAAGAAAGGTTTGACAGTAAGGGGCTAAAAATATCTAGTGAGAGTTTTGAAATGAGAGCTGGAATTTCCTAAGGAATGATATTCATGATCTTACTGACATTTTCACCTCCCTCCTGAGGGTGGTATCTGCTGCAAGGGGGAATTGCAAAAAGGATCCAACTTCTGACTGTCCCAGTCACTGATCCTTTACAAGAGGGAGTGGAAACATCAGTCAGTTCTTTCCTGATTGGCAGGGAAACAGAATTCTCTCACTTACAGTAGCTGCTGCCCAGTAAGTGAGAACTGGGGGTGTCCGCTGAGAGACACTATTTAGCTGCCTAACTATGGTGTTTACACAGTTAACTAGGCAATATAGAATCACAGCTTAGATGAAGCTGACCATAAGTTGCTGTATCCAAAAAAGCTGACTGATGAGAAATTTAGGACAGATAAAAGGAAAAGGCAGAAGGAATAAACAAATATGCAATTTCTTCACACAGCAAATATTATTAAACTTCTGGAAACCACAGAAGGTAGCAAAAGATGGGCACCAACTGTTGTTGTTGTTGTCGTCGTCGTCGTCGTCGTCTGCCTTCAAGTAATTTCTGACTTATAGAAATCCTAAGGGGGAACCTATCATGGGTGTTTCTTGGCAGTTTATTCAAAGGGGACTTGCCTTTGCCTTTGTCTGAGTCTGAAAGAGTGTGACTTGCCCAAGGTCACCTAGTGGGTTTCCATGGCTGAGCAGGGATTTGAACCATGGTCTCCAGAAGTGTAGTCCAATGCTCAAACCAGTATACCATGCTGGCTTTCTAACTAAGCTAAACTAGGATGTGGCAGTTGAAGAATTAATGGAGGATAAGGCTATCAATGGCTAGTAGCAATACCTCTCAATATATCTCTGAGTGCCAGTAGCTAGGCAATGTATGTGGGATTATGCTGTCTAGCCTATGTCCTGCTTGTGGGTTCTGCTTGGCACTACAGAAAAGAATGCTGGACTAAACTTTATCTGATCCAGCATGCCTGTACTTAGGAAGGAGGAAGTAACAGAACAACCACTAAAAAATAGACTTTCTTAGTAACTGATTCCTAAATCAAGCATCAAGGAGAAAGCTGTGTTTTGATTACCTTTACATTTAAGCAGATAACCCACAGTCTTCCTTTGCCCAAAATTATAGGATTACATTTGATTTATAAATGTCTGTGGAATATTCTTTGTGGTCACATAGTGGAGAATGTCATTTTAATGAACTGTGAACACTTGTGCTCAAAAAGGAGGACCACAAATTTGAAACTTCTGGACCTGGCAGCTCAGGCATTTCTCTGAGTTCACAATAAGTATATGTCAGGTCCTGAACCATCTCTCATCTTTGGTATCCTGCAAAGTCAGAATGAGTGAAGATCATTTGAGAAAGAAGGTGAACTGCACAAGGTCTGGCAGTCTTATTGAGACACACTTTGAGTTTGATAAAATCAAAACCTTGATGGCTGATCAGAATTCATTTGTTCTGGAAATGAAGTTTGAAATCCTTTTCTGCAATAGGTTTTTGGTCCCAATTAAACTATGAATACAAGAATATTCAATTGTAGCTTATAAAAATAAGTAAATCCTGGGCAAAGTCAAACAGGAACACATGAAGTTCATGGCTCATAAAGTCACAAATTCTGCTCTTTCTGTAACATCAGAGAAGGTAACTGTTTTTGCCATTAAATTTCCAACAAATCAGGCTCTGATAGTTCCCAGAGAAAAGCAGAAATGAATGCTGTGGTAGCTTTTGAAATTTTGATAATGGTTGCCGTCCAACACAGCCTGATAGCCCCAGAAAACAAAATCTTGTAACTTCTATGTATCTTCTACAGCTTGATGCTGTGGGTATCATGTACTTTCCAACTGTCCTGATTTAGTAGGAACAGTGCCAGTCTTCTGTCATCCTACTGTTTTACCTGCCTTTCAAATGTCCCAGTTTCTCTCTTTTCCTCCCACTTTCCCTCTTTGTCCTCCGCTTATTTCTATTGCTGCAAATTGAGTCAAAGTACAAAAGTAGTTCATACTCAATTAACTCAATGGGGCTGCAGAAAAAAGGAGGTGGCAGAATTTTGCCCTTCTCAGTAGGCTCAGGAAAAGCTCAGGCAAAAGCAAATTGCTGTTGCCCCTTCCAGCTTGTGTGTTCTTCCTCATCAATAGTTTTTGCCTTCTCGACCACACTCTGATGTTGCTTGGCCACAGGTGTCCTAGTTTTCATCTGTGAAATATAGTGGTACCCCTCAACAGTGGTAAGCTGTAAGTTGCCATATGGTTGTCTATGCTCCTAAATCAAGTGAACAAGTGATACTTTTATTCTGGCAGGTTTGGAAGGTCAGTTCTATCACAGTTGGAATAAAGGTAAAAACTAGAAATCAAGGCCCATATTGGTAAACGGGGGGCTTTAAACAGAGACGTACTGCCAGTGCACATTAATTGGAAAGAAGATCTAAAGTATTAGAAACTGCTGCGAAAAAGTCCTATCTCTTATGTTCCCCAATAGAACAGAACTTAATGGTGGGCACTCTAGAAAGACCTCCTGTATAATTTACTCTATGGCAATATTGCATGACTGAAAGTTGCCACTGAAATATCTTGGTCCACTTTGAATTGGGACTGAAAGCTTACTGGCATCCATTGCAGTTGACACAACACGGAGTTCTGTTTTCTGACTTCCTGTTGCTCATCAACATGTATACAGCCATATTACACACTATGGCCCTTTTTGCACCTTACTTTTTCCCGGTGCTGGGCTGCTCAGCTCGCGCATGCTGTCACATTCCTCCTGCTTCGGCTCCACAGCTGCTTCCTCGTCGTGTGAACGCCCCACCTCTTCCGTTCGCAGTGCAGCCTGGGACCTCGCAGGCTGCACTGAGGACAGGACACAGCTCCCGAGGCTCTGCACGACAGGTAAGTGTGCGCAGGGCCCCGGAGCGATGCGCGACCGCACAGCATTTTCAGCTTTGAGCCAAAAATGAAAAAATGTGTGGGTGGTCCATGTCAGGCCCTTGAGGGTCGCGAAAATGTGAGTGCGGCGTACAGACCACTCCTCACATTTACGTGATGCTCAAGGGGCCCTTTCGCTTCAGAAATGCCATGCGAAAAGGGTCTATGTAAAGTAAATGTGTAAAGTACAATGTAGTAACCGAGTTTGGCGGTAACAAGTGAATGTAACTCAGATCAGGCTCAACCATTCAACATAAGGCTACAACTGACAAACAAAACAGAGTCTACAAAAAGCATGTCTGGCCACAACCAGTCACAAGAGGATGATGAGTCCCAGGAGTACCTTCAAGTTGCACAACTAGTCCTTTAAGAGGAATGCAACAGCCTTCAGGACCAGCACAGCAAAGTGGATACCCACTAAAAAATAAAAATAAATGAAATGAAATCACCAAAGGGTTCCCTACATTTTTTTGCCCACAGATCTAGAGACATCATTCAGAGAATTTGGGGTTTTTAAGAAGACTTAACACACATACATTCTGTGCAGAGATTGAAAGTAATGTCTTGTAAGTGACAAGGTTATCTGCACCATGTTGGTTTTTTGGTGGCAAGGCAATAACTATGTCAGACAGGGCCAGACAGAATGAGGCAGCCACCTCAAGAAACATAGGGTAGCAAGCAATGACATGATTTCAGACAATGAAATTGAGTTTTCCACATAGCCTGTCCAGGACCTCCCTAAACTAGGCTGCTGCCTTTAGGTATGAAGAAGCTGCAGGTATCTACATTACACGGTTAACAGCCATATGATTATCACTTGAACCATCATGGCTCCTTTGTAAAGAACCCTGAGATATGTAGTTTGATTAGGTATTTAGAATTCTGTGCTAGAATTCCCTCTACTAATCCACCCCACTGAACTGCAGTGCATTCTAAATACGTTACCAAACAGCAGATCTGCAAGATGCAGCTGACGCAGGCCATTTCCGCACTGGACTGTTATAGTGCTATTATTCCACTTTCAACATCCTATGAAATCCTGGGGTTTGCAGTTTAGGGAGGGGCCATCCTGAAACTGCAAAACCCAGGATTCCATAGGATGTTGAAAGTGGAATAATAGCGCTACAACAGTCTAATGTGGAAATGGCTACAGTTAAAATGATGTGAAACTGATATAACTGTGTCATGCACGTGCATCCAAAGTTTCATCACCAGTGTAGATGTGACATTTCACTGCCAGTCCACTTGGCTTTTGTACATAGAATGAGGAAGACTACTGTCTTGATCTTTGAGTCACGCAGTTAGATGTCTTGTATCATTAATAATCACATTTTGTAAAATAAATATTAACATCCACTGCTCTCCTGAAACCATTCTAGAAGTTGAAGTGTTTCTAAAATAGTGTGAGAAAACATTACAGTATGATACAAAGTGAGTAAAAAGTACTGTGCTATATTAATTTTCTTTTCATCAAGATGGAGTTGCTTTTATTTTCTTGTACTCAGTATGGAACTAATAATAAACAAAATTCCTAAGTAGACATCTGATATTAAGAGCTCACTAATGGGAGTAACTACACCACCTACAGCGTGCCTTTCATTCTGCATAATCCTTCATTTCACAAAAGGTACCGTTAACCAAGGCATTCACTGAAATGGTAATGAAGTGCAGCCAAAATAGAGATAATTATTTTAATTAATGGTAATGATTTTAACGGTTGAACATTTTAACTAATTAATTATGATTGATTGCTTGTTCCTAATCAAGGAATGTGATTCAAAGTTCTAATTGAAAAGCCAAGAGTGCTGGGTACTAAATCGACTATGATGTATTTCTGCTTAGAGAACTTGTATTCATTCAGATAGAAGGTATTTTAAAGTACAATTCATTTATAATACTAGTAATACAGAAGGCATAGTATAAGTGGATTTTGTTTTTATATCCTTGACCTCAAAATGCATTTGAGCCTCATAATACACAACAAAATTATCCTATACAAAAAGTAGGCCAAGCCTTTTTCTGAGAGACAGAATATGACTTTGTAGTAGGGGAAAACATCCCAAGATACAACAGTACCTCAAGCCACCATCAAGGATGGGTAAAAATGGTAACTTCAGAGGCTATTTCTTCAAGAAATTGTTCCATCCAGTTGTAACTATCTTCTAGGCGACGATATTCTAAAATACATTTGAAATAAGTATTTAAATGAGTATTATTTACATTACTCTGAAATATATTTAAAATTAATATCATTTACCCTGCAAACTGAAATCTGTTTTAAGAGTAATTTCCTTAGAATCTAGACTGATTGCTCTAAGGCCATATCTGCACTATACTCTTATAGCGTGATCATTCCAGTTCCAACATCCTATGGAATTTGCAGTTAACTGCAAACCCTAGGATTCCATTAAGATGTTGAAAGTGGAATAATCGCACTATATGAGTGTAGTGCGGAAGTGGCCTAAAATACATTTCAGTGAACCAATGCAGATAAATATTGAAACAAATGCATAACTTGTCCAGCATTAACTGACCAGAGAATAAAGCTATCAAGTCAGATTTAAAGTGCAATGATTATCTGACAATAAATTTCCAAAAGTTCAGTAAGATCTTCAGAGTAAATATAGGAAGAATCATGCTATGGTATAAAATATTACACTGAAGAGAACAAAAGATGGTGTTTTCTGTCTTACTTTCCATTTTAATACTAAAAACCAGGGTCACGCAGTAACAATTTTATTAGTAGTAGGCTTAGGACCGAAGAAAGATAGTATAACATATAATAAGCATGTGGAATTCACTGCCATAAAATGTGATGATAGCCACTCATTAGATGCAGATGGTTATCAAGCATACAAATGAATATTTGCATACAGCTGAATAAGTGATATTAGCAATACACTAGCTCATAACTGGTATGGTGCATACACCACCCAATGACATTATTTCCACAACTATCACTGTACCATCAACATTAACATCAAGTCAATAAATATAAAACAAACAAAAAAAAAGCTGTACTAGATGGAAAATGATCTGGTATAGCACAGCACAGATTCTTATTGAATTTGTTGAATAACATGATGAACACTAAAATGCATCACTGTTGCACAAAGAATCAGTGCCACTTGGTCGCATGAACACAAATAGGTTATCAAAGAGTGTAAATGACAAAAAGTCTTGTGATAACTCAAAGACTAATAAAACCTATTACATAAGCTTTCATGATGTGCATCCCACTTCTTCAGATGCACGGAGTCAGGAAATCACAACTCAGTTGTCATATGGAATTCAGAATCATGTGCTTAGTTCCAAGTACCATATGCCTTTCTCCTGTGCTTTGTGAGGAGTGGTTTATTTATTCAAGTTGCTTTCCCACTTACCACACTTTTCATGCAGCACTTTGCTAGTATGCTAAAAGTTTTACCTCTGAATACCACAATGCAGATATGGGACCTTTATATACCTCTTCTTTTTTGGAGGATGTCTTAAGATAACAGAATCAAAGACGTGAATGCTACTATGCTTTCTAAATGTGTATTAGGTGAATAGGCAGAAGTGTCTAATTTGTACTACTACCATCCTGGCCCATGCCAGAGCTGGGTGTTACTTCCTATTCAGTAGAGGTAAGTCTGTGTGCTGCTAAGACAGGAGCCTCTTTGCCTCTACCACCTCTCAGTGCCCTCTCGTAAAAGTAGCTGCTGTCTCAATGCTGTAGTCCTCAATGTTGGAAGCCAGTAGCTCTCTGGGGAGCAATCATAAATAATCATCCATGTGTATTTTAAGGGGAAACACTGTAATGTTTACATGTAGAGGGATTTCTATGTCCAAAATATTTCAGAGGAAGATGACCTCAGGAAAAAAAAAATTATCTGCAATGGTTCACCAATCCAGTTTCATACTAAACTATGGAAACCAACCAGTAGACTCCACACACACACACACACACACACACACACACACAGTAACACCTAACACAAAAATACATTAATAACACCATATTCAATTAGTCCTCTCTCCATGTCTCTCTATCTCTTTCTCTCCATCCTCTCTCACATACACATCAAAGGTTACTTTTTAGTTACAATTCCCAGAATCACTCAGCCAGCAAATCCAGTGGATGGAGGGTTCTGGAAGATGTAGTCCAAGTAAGTATTTTTCCCAAGCTTGTGCATACACAACATTGTATGCATCCATCCCATGCATGCAAAGCCATACATATAGATTTTTCCACATTAGATCATCCATTCACTGTTTGGTGGAAGAAATGCATACCAGCCTTCCTCTCCATTAAGGCAATCTATAGTAGATTCCAGAGCAATGGTACTGACTACACTGTAATACCAGAAGTTTGGGCTCTTCCAAGTCCACTGAGCAGTTTTTCAATTTTGGTGAAAAACACTGTACAATGCCAAAGCTTCCCAACATCTCCCTTGAGGAACTTCACATTTTAGCATTACTATATCTGAGGAGACACCCTTTTAAAAAAAAAAAAAATGCCCTTATTAAAATATGTCCTGCCTGCACTGCCACTTGTATGGTCCTTGAATTCTGTTTTCCATTCATCATAACATATAGCTAAATGAAGTGGATTGATGTTGAGCTTTCTTTTGTGGGAGTGACTATTTCCAGATTCTTTCCTGCCCTTAATTGCCATATATTAGGTCACAAGAAGAATAAAGATGGGACAAGTATCTCATCAGCACAGTGACTTTACAGATGGCAAGTGGTAGAGTTGCATCATGAATATTTTGTATTTGAACAAAAAGTAGTTACCTGATAGCTCTGAGTCTACATTTAAGCATCATCTTTCTTGCTGAATGATCAAGCATGTTATTAAGTAACCCTAGTAGGTTTTGTTATTGTAGTGCCAGTATCAGCAGAAAGTTTTTAACCTTTTTGATACTAGAAATCTATTTCTACTGGCGTCATTGTTGCTTACTAAGCCAGAGTCAGTAATCACTGTTATTGTTGTATGCCATCAAGTCATTTCCAGTATATGGCAATCCTAAGGTGGATTCATGGGGCTTTTTGGGGCTGAGAGGGTGTGACATGTTCAAGGTCACCCAGTGGATTTTCATGGCCAAGCGGGTAATCAAGCCCTGGTCTCCAGGGTAATAATCCAATGTTCAAACCACCACACCACATAGGCTGTTTACCCAAAGCATGCACAGATGATGTGGAACAAATCCACACACTGACTATGTTTTTAACCCTCCCAAACATGAGTATAACAGGATTGTTTAAGTACTCTGGGGGATAACTAATCTGTGTTAAACTATATACCAAATATGCACCCCTAATTGTTCAAATGAAGGTGGATGTTGAGTTTTAAAAAGAGCATGAAAAGGTGACTTAAGAAGTTTGCATTGTGAAGAAAGTGGGTATCTCTGAGAATTTGGTAAAACCAAACGCTGCTGTTTAACTAAATCCAGCCTGTGAAATATCTAATTAGAACTGATGTGCTTATTTAGTTTCCAATTCATCACAGGTGGTCCCACATTAATGTGAAGATGAAAGTAAATTACCAGCATTTGGCAATCTCACTGAATGTCATTCACATTATTAGTTCAACTCTCCAAATGCATTTGAAAATATGGTTCATCACAGGTAGAACAGTGGCTCCCTATGAACAAAAACCCTTGGTGTTCAAAGTGCAGTATTTTTTGCCTCTATATATCAGCCCTATCACTGCAGCAAGAACTGCCAATGAAGCACCTTTTATATAATATTGCCAGTTAAATGTGCCTTTAGGCAAAACAGTCAGAGAGATCTTCACCCATTTTCCTTCTGACTAATATCACTTGGGAGTGGTTGTTTAGCTTGGCCCACCTCTTCCTTGCCCCTCCAAGTAGAACCTCATAAAAATTTCAGTTCATTTAATTGTAACCAGCTTTTGCAATCATACTTCAGAGAGTTCCTTCCCGCCACTTTTCATTTGCTTCCTAACCCCCTTGTGGAATTCATACAGATTTCCTCTGGATCAAAGAGATTTTTGGTGCTTTGCTGGTAATCTTCTTACTAGCATTATAACCACACATTAAGTCGGGGGAAATTACAGAAGACTGCAAAAAATGTATATAAAATGAGGGACATTCAGATTTTTAAAACATTTTTTCAAAAATACAAAAGATGAGAATAACCACCAACTGCTACCCTACATCCTATTTTTTTTCATCTGAATGGAAGTGCTGTTGATTGGATTAGTCCAATTACTGTACTTAACTTCATGTAAAATGCTAACAGTAAAATGCAAAATTTCTTTTGAAAATTACATCTTTCCCCATTTATGTTCCATGAAGTTCAAGAAAACATCTGCACCAGAACTCAATGAAAGCACAATGGAAAAACCATAGCAGGAATGTGGGTAGAAATTATTATTGATCACATATGTAGTTCACCAATTGGTTATATTTACAGAGAATACATCTATTCATGGCTACTAGCTATGATGGTGGTCTATTACTTCCAGATTAAGAGGTAGTATGTCTCTATTAATACTACTTGTTGGGGTCCATTAGCCTAACAAAGCTGTTGCATCCATGGCCTGCTTGACAGCTTTCCATAGACATTTTTGAGTTGGAAACAATATTGGACTTGATGAGCCTTAGGACTGATCCAGCACAGTTCTTAGGTTCACAGCCTCATGAGGGTTCAGACCCAAGTGGGGGATTCACTGCCAGAATTTCAAAATAGCAAGACAGAGGCCCTTTCCGCACCTTACCGTCTTCCGGCGCTGGGGTGTGGGGATCGTGTGAGCAGCCTCCGGTGAGAGGCTCTCACATCCGTGGTCCTTCGACTCCGCACAAGCTGTCTGCTCATGCGAGAGCCCCGCCTCTTCCTTCCGCAGTGCAGCCTGGGCTGCGCTGGGGCAGAAAGTGTAACCGGCGCAGCTCCGGAGGCTCCATGCACCAGGTAAGTGTGCGCAGGGCCAAGGAGCAATGCACAATCACGCACCGTTTTCAGTTTCTAGCTGAAAATGAAAAGGTGCGCGATTGGCACCTGTCGGCCCCTGGAGCATTGCGCTATTATGAGTGCGTTGTGCGGATCACTCCTCACAATCATGCGACGTTCCAGGCCTTCTTTTGCATGGAAAATGCAATGCAAAAAGGGCCAGAGTCATGTGATGTAAAGGAAGACCATTGTTGAGCAAGGCCAGACAAAGTTAAGCAAAGCCCAGGTCCAAATAACATAGGCAAGGTTTTAGAATACAGACAACTAGGTGGGAAACCTAGGCCCTTTCCATACCCTATCTTTTCATGGCAGCATCCGATGGGGATGCTAGCATTGGCGCTGTTGGCAGAGGAGTACAACAGGAGCACTCCCCTCCACACTGGCTGGCTCTGTGATGAATGAGGCATGATGGCCTTGCCTGTCCTATCTCAGGCCTGGCACAGCTGATAAATCAAACAAAACAATCTGAATATCTCCTAGCTTGTTACTTACTTCCAGGCAGTAAGCAAGGAGTCTTAAATAAAGTCCAACATAAACAGTCCCACAGGGTTTCATGGCAAGGGAGTGTCCAAGATTAATCCAAGCATTCATCAAGGCATCCAGCAAGGCAGCAGGTCAGATAAGCTCTGACAACTCCTGGAGGGGAAGGACGCCAGCTAAATAGATCCAAAGCCTAGTGCAGCTGTCCCTTGATTGATTGTTAACGGTTATAAATTCTGAGAGAGCAATGCTGGGTCTCTCTTTGCTGCCTGTGCTGTACTAAGCTGGGTCTAGGTAAGTGCTCTTCTGTATCTGAAGTGTTCTTCTGTATCTGTTAGAGCTCGGTCATTGACGGGGAAAACTCGTTAATGATTTAATCCATAATTGTACTGCCTAGGGATGGGAGAAGGACAGGAACATTATGACATCATGCAGAACCATCATTGCAGTTGCATCCTTCTCCTGTCCCCATGGCGGGTTGGGAGGGTGGTCCGGAAACGGCCCTATACTGAAAATGCACTGGAAGCAGCCTCAACCTGCTTCAGTGTCAGAGAGCCCCCCCACTGAGCATTAAACAGAGCTTCAGTTCCACCAGGGTGGCTAGTTTCAGTATTAGTGAAAGAAGTCTTTTTAGTCAAAAAGGCCACACCCGTTTCAAAAATAGTTGACTCTGGTCATGAACTGTGGTTCTGCTGTAGTTGCTGTGCCAGAGTCTTCTGAGTTAGAAAATGACTCTGGCCATATCCAATCACCTTGGGTAGGAGAAATATTGGCATACATAGACTGTCAGGGTAGTGGGGAGCATCTTTCTGCAGTACCTCCTGAGATGATTAATCAGACCACAGGGACATGTTTTTTAAAAAGTCACCAAAGTTAATTTTCTAGCTTGTCTGCCATCTCTCCAGAGACCAGGCTAAAGACAATTTGGTGCCTGAGGCAAAGGATATGATGGTGCTCCATCTCTTTTCCAAATGAAGCAGCTGACTGAAAAGGCAGTTTAATTTTATTTCAACACTGTTATGCCTGGGATAGCATCCTCTGCAGTACTTGAGCCACAGTCAGTTTAGAGAGGGCAGGACAAGCCCAGTGACATACACAGTTCTGCCTTCCAAGAGCAGGGAATGACTGGGGACTCAGGAGAAAGGTGAATGGCTTTGCTGACACACATACCCTGCTGCCTAAGTTGATTGCCTCTTTATTGCCTAATATCAGGGCTGGCCCAGCATCTCTACTTTGGATCCCTCATACATAATAAGCTATAATGGTCAGCATGTACAGATCTTCCGGGGGGGACATTTTGGAGGACTACAACTCCCAGAAACCCTATACTGACTTAAGGACTCCAGGCGATATAGTCCAAAAAAGTAACATTTACAAAGTCCAAAAAAGCATTATTTCTGCCCTATACAAGCAGCTCTTTACACACAGCTTTTATCCAGGGTTCCTTTGGCCTTTGATAGACTTTGAAGTCTTCACATGCACTCTTGAGCAATATTGTGCTGCTGTCCATGTTCCAGTGGATTACATTTCTGGACATCTTAGCTGGAGGGCAGGAAATATGCTTTCAATGACAACAGAACACAATGAATTTCTACATCCAAGCAAGCAGAAGGTGGAAGAAAGATTCACACTACTACTGGCATTGACAGGCCACTGATTAGGGATTAAGTTTTCTCCAATACTGTCTCCACCCAACCACGGAATGTCATTTTGAAGAATCATTTGTGGTAAATGAAGGGAGAGGACCGATGAGGCCAGGAAATTGGTAGAAAATAATAGGGAAAAAGTGCTGTAATCTGATGAGGGTAATAACCTCTCCAAACTAGTGTCCTACTGCATTAGGTTTCCCATGAAATTATTTAAAACAGCAGGGAATCAAACATCCCCACAGCATTAACTTCCAGCTCATGCTTATTGAAGGAAATCAGGAAGATATTTATGGGCTTGTGCAGCCAGGGAACCTGATGTCCCAGCCTAAGTCAGATGGAGTCAAGGGATTTGGGGACACTAATGATAAACAGCAGAATTCCAGTTGCTCCTTGACTTAGTAGAGTCAAAGTTGATCTTTCAGACCAATGCATTGGGCAGCATGCCAACCATCCCTCACAGCTTTGTTCTTTTTCTTATTCAGCTGTGCAAGGTTTTCCTCACATCCTAATTCATTCTGATAAAGGAGTGATTTAAATGCAACCAGCTTTGAAAGAGCACCACTTGTGCTCTATAATCTCTCTGCCGTAGCAATGCTATATAGAAAGGTGGAGAGCTCGGAATGACTTATATTTGTTAGAATAGTTTTGTTCACTTTAACTGTGTGGCAGCCAGATTGTTGCCTAATCTGGTTTCTCTCCAGCCCCCATAAAATCACATATCTTCAGTTTTATACCAAGAGGCTTCCAATTTCCTTCTGAATTGAAGCTGCTGGGTTTGACCTATTTGGATTATTCTGTACCTAATCTCTCTCCCAATATTTTTCAGTTGGGGAAACAACTTGTTGCTCTTTGTTGTTGTTTCTAATGAGACAGAAGTGTCCTCTTCAAAGGACTGCTATTTGGCATCACTAAACAATTTAGCCACTCCTTTAATAGAAATGCACCTTACACTTCCAAAAATGTGCTACTAAATCAATGGCCAAGAACTTCTGAAACACCAACAGGGTGGAAATCCTTGCCAGAGGAAGAATGGTCTACTGCCATTGCTTGCCATGGTGCACACAGTGATCTCTTTTGTTACAGCTCAACGTGTGGAATTTGAGGGATCCAATTCAGAGGAATCAGTTAGAAAGGCCTCTGGCTCCCAATGACAACTCTGTCCCAGAATCTGGTCATCTACTTGCAGATACAACTGATTAGGACCTTCAGGAAGATCAACCTCTACTTCAGCTAGAATTGAGGGACGCAAAGGATATGCCTCCAACATTTATAGTTCATCAACAAGAAAAGCAACAGTGTCAAAAGTGCCAGCACCTCCAGAAACTTAAATAAGAAATGCTCAACAATTAATCACCTGGTGTCTCAAGGTCAGGGGGTTCTAAATTTCTGAACATGTCTGGGAGCTCTTCTTCTGTGAAATGATCCATCCTACCTGTGAACAAATGCTCTTGGATTTATTTGCTTTGTTGACTCCTGGAATGGCTTAAGTGGTATGTCTTGTTGTCTTTCCTTTCTCTTGTTGTCTTTCCTTTCTCTTGTTCTTTTGGCTTTGGTTATTATGGTTGCTGAGATCTCATGACTTATTCTGAAATAATTGAGATCTTGCTATTTTTCCTCTCTTCATCTCTGAGGAACTCCCGAGACTACCTATGTATGACCTAGACGTTGTAACAATACGCTCCAAAATAGCCTGCCTTTCCTGCCACTGGATGATTCACTGCATGAGTGGCAAAAAACAAATGGAACCATTCACACTACAGTCCCTTGTGCAACTGGTTAGACTCAATAAGATCCTTACCAATATTTCTTGTTATATGTTATAATATTCTATGATCTTTCGTAAACCTTGCTACTCTTCTTTACTGTTTTTTACCGCTCTTCTGTTCATATATTTGATTGGTCAAGACACTGGCCAAAATCCTGTTGCAGTTTTACTTTTACCAAGTTGGCAAATGAAGGCAGACAATATCTACCATCTCTAAGCAGCCTATTTCTCCCATGCCATACTTCTTTCATAGGTGCTGTACCTGTAGCCTTTTTCCCTCTGACTCAACCACTTATACTAGTATAGTCATCCCAGTGTCATGCCCCAACAGGATTGGCCATTCACTACAGTCCTATAGTCTTAAGGGTATAGACACAGGCCCATAGATCAGATCTCCCTCTCCATGAAATGGAAGTCCACCCTCAGAGAGAGGGGTCCAAACTCAGTCCCCGTGTGAGGACATTTCCACAGACCTTCTCTTTATAAATTCAGAACTTTCTCCTCACAGGAGCAGAGAAAGAAATGTGTTTCAGATTGTGAAATTGGACATATGAGGGAGAGGAAATAGACCCACCAGACACATAGCCTCTCAGCCCCCATGTTTGGAATCATTTCTGAAGGTAGTTTAAATGGGTTTCCACTCAATGGTCAGAATCATGTTGGTTATTCCCAAGTAAAGAAGTAGAAATACTGAATTAATTATTCAATGGTAAGTCAACACATAGGTAAATTCCATAGATTCAGTGATTCCGGTATAGTTGGAACTAGTAGTAGGATTTAGCCCATGGTTTGCAAAAAGAGAGAACTTTGTTTTTAGCTTTGGGGACCTTACTGATTTACTCCCCAATATATATGCACATGATTTTAAATTGGCTCAACCTTTAAGCCAGTTTTAGCTTGTCAGCTTGTTTAATGTTTTTAAACTATTTAGATTTTTTATTGTTTTAAATTATTCTACTCACCTTATCATGATGTTACTTGAATGTTTCCTGGATATCTCATGATACAAAATGGGAAACAATAACAATAAACAACAACAACAATGCACTCCATTTAAAAGGTACACATGCCTCAGGCAATAATCTTTTGAACTCTCTCACCAAGATCCCATCATGTAAAGCTGCAATTCTTCCAGCAGAAGGTATCACCAGGATAAGCATAACTGGAAAAAGCATTAATATATTTCCAATAAATGGGGAACATGAGGGACATTTCACATCTAAAAATGCCACATTTTCTCCTTTGGGACATGTATGTAGGTGAGCCATTATCTAAGAAAGCAATTTGTGAGGAGCAAGGAATACATAGAAGAAGCTAATTATTTCTGCTGTCTTAGCAGCACTTTTCAGAGTTTTCATGATCATAGGAATGGAAGCTATCTCTGGATATCACCTCCCTGACACTCATACTTATTCACATGGTCACTTATAACTGTACATACAATTGTCATCAAGAAGTTAAGTAAGATCTGCCTGTGGAAATGAATTTTCACTACCTATTCCAAGTAGGGTGCCACATCAGCTATTCAGTCTCTGTACACATAGAGGAATACGTACACACACACATTTCCATTATATACATTACAAAAATACATGAGAAAAGAACCAATCAAAGTTAATCACTTTTAAACCCCATTGATTTCTACAGCATCCTCCACTGAAATAATGGGAGTTAGAAAAAGTGCTTGAAATTGGTTGAATTGTTCTTCTGATTTTTTCCCCAAGTTAGAATTCTGGAGAAGCAACAAAGAGAGAAGGTGTTTTATAAAGAAGCACCCATTCTTTGATAATTATTTGCTCCATCCATATATACATAATTACACACTCTCTCTTTCTTTCTTTCTCTCTCTTTCTTTTTCTCTTCCTCCTCCCTCCCCTATTTCTCCCAGCCTTTGGGCTTCAGCAAAAGCCTACCTCTGGCACTGCAGTCTATGTGTGAGCACAGTGCCAATTCCACCAAGTTTCTTTATGGGAAATGGCATTATGAGCAGCAGCATCTAGATCTCTGGTAAGCTCCGCATATTGTACAGACAGCTCGGAAGTTGCCTTTGGATCTGTCAGATGGCATGCACAGATGCTCGTGTGCCATGTGAACTGTTTTGACCTCCTCTTTGCCATTTTCCTTTGGCTTCTCTTTGACGCTGAGAATATGGCCTCCCACACACAGCTTATGGGTTCACAATGCACAGGCTTTCTTTGCCCAGTCCTTGCACTCACACCCGCCAGAGAAGATGAAGAAGGATGAATTATTTTCAGTATAAGAGAAAAGCTTATTTTAGAATATATAGCTTATTAAAGAAGAGGAATTGAGGGTTTCCATAAGTTCCAGACTTGCCAGACATCTGGACTTGACCTCAGCAAATCGTATTTTGCTTCACTTTCTCTGCCATAACATTTGGTTTGACACGTCGCCTCTCAAGAGTTCAAAATTCATGTTAAGCCCGTTGCTACACTGAGGCTTTGCTCTTCCCCTGTACGGGCCTTGTAGAGCTGTTACAGCAGGTCAGCATTCCAAAATTAAAAGACAGTTGTGAGCAGGTTCTGTAGAGTTCTACACAACCACAGTGCTTATTTTGCCCCTGTCAGGCACTGCTGCTTCATATTTAAAATGAGAATTTGAGGGGGAAATCTGCCCAGCAGTTACATCTTCTGTCAGTGCCCTCTAGCCTTTAAACTTTTACTGCTACTGGCTGCATTCATGGAATGGTGACAGAGACATTTTCTCCACACAGTTAAGGGCCTTTCCTACCTTGTCACCATTTCACATCTTTAGGATTTACACTGGTATCAAGATAGATCCTTGTTAAACCATGGATCAAACTAAGTTAGGTTGGCAAGTGCCTTATGCTTTAGCACTGCTGCTACTTCGTCTGTTGCTTTGCCTTCTTCTTTTTTAATCTAAGCCTAAGCAAAACAATGAAGCACTTTACAGTAGTTGAATGGCATTTGGAGGGTTTGTGGAAAAACTGCCAACAATCGTTTACGTAGTTTGGATTCTCAGAAACCTCTCATTTACAAGACATCACTCTCTTCAGTAATCAATTCAGAATAGACCTAAGACCCTGTACTGCAGAACAGTGAAGTCACAAAGAAAATGTCATGGCTTCCCTTGATGTTTTTTTTATAAATGCAGTAGGTCCCCCATAAGTGCAAGGAATACATTCCCAGACTTACCATGGATGGCAAAAAAAATGTGAATAATATGAAATGCAATTTTTTGAAATGAGATGAACAACATAGGTATTAAGATGAGTATGCAGCTTGGTGAGGAGGCTCTGCAACTTGACAAGACATGGCAAAACTTCAGCATCTCAGGCCATTTCGACACTACACTGAGATAGTGCTTTTATTCTACTTTCAACATCCTGTGGAATTCTGGGGTTTGTAGTTTACTGAAGCCAAAGAGCTCTCCGGCTGAGAATTCTAAAGGACCCTCCCTAAACTGCAAACCCCAGGATTCCTTATGATGTTGAAAATGGAATAATAGCCCTTGCACTGCAAATAGCCCTATGACAGTATAGTGCAGAAATAGCCTAATAGAGAGAAGGCTTTGTAGCCATTATTTCCAGTGCAAGGTCTGTGCGCAACATAACAATTAACAACAATGTGGGTCAAAAAAGAGATGGGAACAAAATGTTTTCATGTATTGTATGCAGAAGGGCAATAGTAGCCTACATAGTGTTAGGCTAGTATTGACCTTCTGATGATATGTCAGAAGGCAGATCATCAACATCAGGAGGACCCTGGATTATAGCACCAGGACAACGTCAATGGTTGGATCTCAATCTCAGGAGCAGACAATGTCAATGTCAGTGGTTGGCAATCTTCTGATGGCTTTGTTGCTGGTACCTTTTGGAAGAACATTGTAATTGGAAGTAGTTGTCTCTTTTTAACTCATTAAAGTGTTGCTGCAGATGTTGCAGTTCTGTGATTATACAGGTGATTTTAATGGTGCATTCCATCCAAGGATTGTCTTCCATAATTTTATCCTTTAATGTCTGCGCAATTTGAAACACTTTGGCAAATTTCTCTGTGTTCACACTGTTGGTTCTGCTTCTATTTATTCTTCTTTCTCTTTCCCTGAAAACATCTTAGCAAATTCCTCCAGTCCCTCATTGGATAACACTTCTTCATTGTAAGTTTGCCACCTCGTCATCCAGTAGAGCAGCAAATCTTTCTCCACCAAGTTGCTTTACTGTGTGGATGTTTCTCCTTTATTGATCCCCAAGAGGACCTGAAAAGCATCCACAACTTCACTCCACAAGTTTTTCCAACAGGCATTTACAGTTTCTGGTTTTAATTCATCCATTGCAGATTTGATGAAGGTTATTGTGTCAGCAATAGTGAAGGATTAGCAGCACTGCATTACACCCACATTAGGGTCTGCATCAATTGCTGATAGAATGCAGGTATACACGGCCTTGACAAAACCAGTGATGCCGTGGTTGAGGGGCTGAATTAATGAGGTCACATTGGGAGGTAAGAAGTCAACACCAACATTTTCATTTCATAGCAAATAGATTCAGGATGGCCAAGTGCATTGTTTACTTTTAATAGGATTTTAAATTTCAAACCTTCCTGCTGCAAATACTTTTTTTTTCTGAGATGAAACATTGGTGCTTTCTTATTGTGCTGCCAAAACATGGGCAGATAAACTTTGTTTTTATTTTTAAGAGCACGTGGGTTCTTTGATTTGCACACTACACCTGGCTTTATCATATGCCCTGCAGAGTTGTCACAAAGGAACAGAGTTAATCTGTCCTTCCATGCTTTATGGCTCAGTGATACCTTTGCCGTTTTATGAACGTAAGTTCTAATGGTTGTGGTTTCTCCCCCACCCCCAAAAGAGCCCAGTTTCAATGCAATTGAATACCTGCTTTGGATGGTATCCTTTCTCCTCTATGAATTTCTTAAACTGATCTGGAAACATGGCAGCAGCTGTCTCATCAGCAGAGGCAGCCTTGCCACTCAATTTTGTATTTTTAAGTCAAAACCTCTTCCTAAATCTGTACAACTATCCCTTATTTGCAGTAAAAGGCTTGGTGGCACTCATTTGAGTGAATACCCTGCTGAAGTTTTCATATAGCCTCAATGCTTTCTGGTGCAACACAGGCCCTTTTCGCACGTTTGTTTTTTTTTAGCGCAAGCGCCCCTTGAGCACCGCGCAAATGGGAGCGCCGCTCCGTACGACGCACTCCCACTTGCGCGGCGCTCAGGAGGCTGCAGCGGGGCGGGCGCACATTTTTTGATTTTCGGCTTGAAGCCGAAAATGCCCTGCACTCGCGCAATGCTCGCGCCGCCCTCGCACACTTACCTGCCATGCGGTGTGTCGGGGAGCCAGTGCGGACGCGCTTCCTTTCCCAGTGCAGCCTACATCTCCCACAGTGCCCTGCGGAAGGAAGGGGTGGGGCGGTCGCACAAACAGGAAGCGATCTGCGGAAGGAAGGAGGGGGGAAGTGACAAGGCTTCTCGCGCGAGATGTCCTCCTCCGTCACGCAAAAAGGTACCATGCGAAAAGGGCCACAGTGATGTTAATGCAAATTCATTTTCGGTTCATGTCTTCTAGCCACAAATCCAATGCCTTCACCAGATTTATTATATCTTTCACACACTGCCGAAGTAACTTCTGCAGTTTTAAGTCTAATATCAAAACTGGTGCAGAATTCTCTTTTCCTTCTTCAGAATTTCATGAATGGAAGATTCATTCTTACCATAGATCTTACTAACCTCAGTGCATGTTTTGTTTTCTTTCTTAAGCCAAGAACTTTTGCCTTCTCACTTAAAGGAAGCACTTTACAGGTTCTCTTAGAATTATCAGGATTAACAGTATCCCCACTCTTGTGCTTTGTGGCCATTACAAACAACATAAGAACTCAAGCAGAAGGACTTAACTGGACAAGGACAAGGACTTACTGTACAAGAAAAAGAATTTTTCAGAAGGACACTGTACCATGATCAGATTACAAAGGTAAACCAAGAGGCCTTCCAAGAGACTGGGTAGCATTACAGCATGTGTATACAGAGAGGAAATGCAAGACAGCATGGACAACATAAGACAACATGAGAGCATGAGTGAATGGGGCACCATTTGCTGGAATTTCAATTTACTACCTAAATTTCTACTTAATTACTTTTAATTTCAAAGCCTGTATTTTCGGACTGCATTTCATTGTGAGTCTGTGAAATAGTGTATACCAGTCACGTGGTTACGGGGGACCTACTGTGGTATATATACTTCAGTTATAGTTATAATCTGTAATGATACTCTGAAAGAAAGATAGAGCATGGAGAAGCTTGTATAAACTAGAACCAGGATACTGAATTAACAAATAAAAATCCACAGCCATAAAACCTAAGGCTGTGCAGAGGACCCAGTTTAGTTCAGAGCCTGGTTCAGTAATCTAGATGCTGCCCAATATGGACCAAACAAGTAAGGATACAATCCAACCCAATTTAAATCCTGAACTATAGCAAAATTTGGAAATCTGAGTCTTCAAACCTCTCATTGTTTTGCATTGAGAAACTGAAGCAGCCATAGCTTTGTTGTTGCTGTTTCACACAAATACATGAAACCTGGACAAATGGTAGCTCATTCAGGGAAGATAAACACTACCAAATTGCAGGAGCTAGCTCTATAGATTGTTTTTTGCTTTTCTCCAAAGCATTTAATCCAGTTTTTTAAAAGTGTGCATACAGGTGTTCAGTCTCACCATTACATACAGTATTGCTTCTGTCCTGACACAGTATCCTAGCACTGTAGGCATCTTTCTAGAAACCCTATTTTGCTGGGGGACTAAAAGGACCAAGGTTCAGAGTTGAATTTCCCAGCTCTGAAGAGCTTAACAAGAAGAAAATATGTTCTAGTTTTCTGCATTTGTATTCTATCGTTTTTCTTACGTAATGTCTGTGTGCAATTACTCTGCATCTGTGTGCTTGTGTGTGAGTGTACACAAAGCCCAGCACCAGTCTTTCCCCTTCCCCATTTCCCATTCTGGCATTTTCTTTTTACTTATGGATTTTTATTGTAATGGTTGGAAGTAATTGCCAAATGCAACTGGGATGTAATTGCCAAATCAGTCGGAACAATGTTGGACTAGGCTGATCTGGTCTAGAACTCTATTGGGCTGATCCAAGTGGTGGCATCAAGACTAATAGGACCAGAGAGCCAAGAGAAGGTGAAATCCAAGTCAGTAGCATGCACAGCCAACTCATTCTAGTTGTGTCCCCTTCCTTCTCCCTTAAAATGAGTGCATTACAACTCCTTAAAACTCAACATTTAACTAAATAATAGTATCTTCTGTTGGATCAATAGGTTTCTACACTGTCCTATGTGATTCTCTCCTAAGTGGAAATCCTTTCTAGCCATGCCTACATTCCAGATTTTTCTTACACAGTGAGAAAAAACAGGTCAAGAAGGAGGCAGAAAGAGGCAGGCTGTCTGGAATAAAGACAAGCTGAGCTAAGATGAAAAGTGACTCATTTCACTAATGGCCCAGGCTTCATTGTCTCCAGTTCAGTTTGGGTCAGTCTGAAGTTGCATTGTTTGGTCCAGGATTCTCCAGATTGGTTCCACAGCCCTAGTGAAAAATGGGCAGTCTTACTAAAGTTAGCTTAAAAAGGGTGTATCTGATCTGGTCATAGAATAGAGACAGCCAATCAGCTCCCCTCCCCAGCTATACCTTTAAAGATTAATGGTACCCTCTTGGACCCAGCCTCCCAAAGCCCAAGATTAGCATGTGACCTAAATCCCTTAGGTGGTATGTCTCAGCAGGTGGTACCCATTAGGCAGTATGTCCCAGAAGCACCCTTAAGTCATATGGCACCTCAAGGTGCTTACCGATAATTCACTACCTGTATCACCTATTTGCACTGTCCATTCTATTGTGACCAATTAATCCATTTGGAAGCACAGCCACCTGATTAACAACCAATACTTCCTAGTGGCTCAGTATGGAATTAATTTAAAAATGTATATAGCCCAAGCCATCTGCTCTGCCCCCCTCCAAAAAAGCCCCCATATTTGGCCTTGTCAAAAATGGTTAGCTCTCCTCTCCCCACACCTATGGAAGCCTTAAGAGCTGGATTTTTTTGGACATTCCCTCTTGACATGCCTTGGTGAAAAACAAGGGTCCTGAAACTGAATCTCTAAAGTCTAACAAAGAGGCCATCAGCTTAGAAGACTACAAAGAGAATGGCAAAACTAAATTTAAGGATGCTCCTGGCATAGGAATTTCTGCTGGAAGGGTGTCTTGTGGATCTCATGTGGAAGTAGCTTTTCACCCCAAGTCTGTCTCCTCTTTGACGTCACTCATGTCATCTCTGGATCATATGGCATTTGACCCAAGGTCAGGAAAGTGTGATATACCCTGAAAATTGCTAAAGATTTCCACTATGCAAAAGATAGGAAAGATATCTATGTACTGCATGAAGCACAGGCAGTATGATTCTTTTATTAACTGACAAAAATAAATAAATGTATCAAATATCAAGCTGTTGAAATTAAAGCAGACATACTGACAATTACTTATCTATATATAAATTTAGTTACTAAAAGTTTAGGCAATGTGAATGTTTGTGGTTGGATGTTTGTAAAAGAGCACAAAAGTAAATAAAACTGCTAATAAATATATCTGATAAATAATGGTGATGCTATCCATATTTCTTTGTTTAATTCTCAGTTTCTTGCAAGACCTTCTTGAAGTTTGGCTGTAATGGATCATTACGTCCATAATGTGCTCAATGTTGGGAGTGAATTTTGAACAGTTTTTAGGCTGCATACTGTTTTCTTCCAGATAATTTACTGGATTAAAATTAGCAGTGTGAAAAGCTGTAGAGAAATCTAAATGCCTGCCAAATCAAAGAAATAATCACATTTTTATGAATATTTAATATCATAGTCATGGCAAATAAGGCAAGTAATTAGTACTTACCATATATTTGCAAAGTATTATTTTATGTAAATGCTACATTCTACTAGTCTGATATGAATTATTCATTGTATTATCCAACACTGACACAAACCAGTAAACATTTAAATCTATGTGTTATTCGTTTACTTTCTTTTAATGATATTGTGTAGACTGAATTTTGGAGTAAAGATTACTTTTCGTTTTCCCAAAGGGGATAGAAACAAGAAGGTCATTTAAAGTCACCTATTGTACCTCTTCATAATAAAGAAACTTAAGATGCAAATGTACAAGGAACAAATTCTTTCATGTGTACTGATGAAGAGCTCTCAGCTATGCCTCAGCCTCCCAAGCCCAGACTGGAATTACTATTAATGAGATGTGGGAAGGGCTGTTTATAATAAGTAATGGCTCTTAGGAAATGAGGAATTACATTTTTAAAGACACCTTTCCATCAACACCTCCAAAGCTTGTGAAAGATTTGGAGAAAGATACAACAGACTCCCAATGGTAAGCATGTTAGATGGGGACTTGGGTTTCTTAGGCCAGTTGCTGTTTCTCTGTCTGATCTACTTCACTGTGTTATTGTGATGATGAAAGTGTTAATGAGAAGAACTGTTTATCTGCCTTGAGCTCACTATATACACTAATGGAGTATTAAGTCCCAAGCCTAACTATCAGAATGGAGTCTAGCTAACTTGACGTGGGGAGATGTTGTTAAAGAAACAGACCAACTTTTAACTAGCTTATTTATAGATGCAATGCAACACACACAAAATAAACCAATTAAATTAAATCAAAAGGCTCTTGACATATAACCCACATGTGAAATTTATTCATTTATTTTAAAAGAAGAGGCCTAAGAATAACCAGTAGCCTATATTGCCAGGAATTATAGTGATAAAATAATTCTGAGCAAAGATTTTCTGAGATATCTTCTTCACTATATAGGTTTTTTAACTCTTGATCCACATGTCTTTTTCCCATTCTTGAAGATCTTCTACTCCCAGAGTTGTAACCCCAAAAAATAATATTTCTGAGCTCTGCAATGAGTTAATGTTAAGTTTACTTAAATTTAAAGTTATTCATTCTCTTAGTTGCCTTTGATAGTTTGCTTCCTTTACAGTCTTTGGTAGCTTGAGGTCTGTAATGTAAATTCTGTACAGATTGCCCTACTGACTTCTCCAGAAATTCTATATACTAGCATCAGCTGATTAATTTAAAGCCTAAAAACAGTAAGCAAATACCAAAAAATTCCTTGAAGAAATTTCCACCCTTACTCTGATCTTTGCACACACAAAATAGAGAGACTGGGTTGCTCCCACATTATGTTCAGCATTACTAGGAGATTTCTACTCTAAACAGCTCTTTTAACTACAGCCAGGAAGAAGAAACTACTACATTTTGGGGGAATAAGATATAAGAACTCATTGCAATGGACACAAAAATGTTTGCTTTTTAGCTTTAATATTTTAAACAAAGATTTCACTTTGCTTTGACTCAACCAGATCTACAGTTTCCACCTGGTGTTACTCCAGCCAGATGGAACTGTAAATTATTTAAAATCATGAATTTCCATTAGCAGTTGCATTTAAGTGCTTTAAAAACAGAGTTTTCTAGGATCCCAAAAACAATGATGCTATGCTTGGATATGATGTATAAGAGAGGCAGACAGACCCAGGGTGGTCACATGAGTGTCTAATTCTCTCTGCTGGGAACTATGCCCATTTTAACTGTGGTCTTTCAGGAAACAAGAGAATGTGTTGTTCCAGGCTGCAGTTGCCATTTGCCAAGGTCTTCTGCATAAGGAATATTACTTACCAATGAATATTGCAGGAAGACTGAGAGGTCCAGTGACTTATGTTTGGGGAGTACTGGATCCCTGAAAATGGGTTTGAGATTGTCTGATTTTATTCCATACTCTCCAACTGTCCTAATTTGGCAGGGGAAGTCCTGATTAATCCTCTGTCATCCCACTTTTTCAGCTGCTTTTAAAATATCCCAGTTTCTTTTTCCTCTCTGACTTTCCCCCTTTATCCTTAACTTACTTCAGTTGCTTCAGACTGAGTTCAAAGCGCAAAAATAGTTTCATACAATTAACTCAGTTGGCAGAAAAGGAAAAGAGGGGACAAAATCCTGAAATTCCCTGTAGGCTCAGGCAGAAGCAAATTACTGCATCCTTTCCCAACTTGTGTGTTTTTCCCCTCTAATAATTTTTGTCATCTTGGCCACACTCTGACATTGCTTGGCCACACATGTCCCACCTTCCTCCTATGAAATGTTGGAGGGTATGTTATTTATCTACCTCAGCCTCAAATGCTTGACTTCTATAGCAAGGCTGGAGAAAGTACGTCCTGTAGGTCATCCTGCATCCACAAAAAGGTTATTTGGGGCCTTTAAAAGATCTCTGGAGGTCAACAATAGCCATAATATTGCCAATTGTGATCTTGGAGTCACCGGGACCCACAGCTGACCAGTTTAAACAGACTTTTCCCCCAGCATTAGGGGAAAGGTTTGGGTGCAATAATCTGAGCTCCAGGGACAAAAACCCCAAGGCTTCCAAAGTTGTTCACCCTTGATCTGTTGGTTTGCTTTAGGTCATTTCCACCCTACATTGTTATAGTGCTATTATTCCACTTTCAACATCCTGTGGAACTCTGGAGTTTGTAGTTTATTGAGGTCAAGCAGCTCTCTTGCTGAGAATTCTAAATGTCCCTCCCTAAACTACAAACCTCAGGATTCCATAGGATGTTGAAAGTGGAATAATAGCACTATAACAGTGTAGTGTGGAAATGGCTGAAGTCTCGAAAAAACCAACAGCCTGACATCAAATCGAAAGAAGAGAGCGAGACCTACAGGTTGGATGTGTGTATGTTCAGTTTTAAAATACGTGATGCAACCTTGAAAGAAACAGATAGAGCTATTACATTTTATACAGAAAGAAACTGGGTTTAAAAGACATCCAAAGATATGTGGTAACATTATTTTTGAACTGAACAGTATTTTTGCAACTGCTATCTTACCTCATAATGACACCAATATGTTCCTAGTCATCTAGCACTCTAGACATGAGATAACAAGAGGCATTCAGAAGCATGCATCATGTGAATTATTTACTCTTATGCACACTTTAGTTATCCTTTCATTTATATCAGAACGGTTTTTATTTTATTTTCATTTTCCCAAAGATGGTGTAGAAGTTATTCTGACCCACTTTATTGGTAGTGAGAATATCCTTTGGAGGATGAATTCACAGTAGCATTTCAGAAACTACCATGAACATACATTGAAGGTAAGGAGATCAGAAGAACCTTGCTGGATCAGACTACAGTTCCATCTAGTTCCAGCATTTCCCAAGAGCCATTGTATGTTTCTGAGGAGCCTAATAACAGCCCATCAAAGGCTTTCACTACTCCTCTGCTACACAAGGTAGGTATACTGCCTCTGGGCCTATCATAGCTAACAGTCATTAAGCAATCTACCCTATGTAGAACAGTTTAATCCCTCTTAAAGGCCTTCTGATGTCAAGGGCATTCTCCTGTGTTCTGATGGACAAGAATAGAAAATAGATTTGAGAGACTCATACTGAAGTGGTATAGAACATCATCTTAGTTGACCCCCCCCTTTTCAATATACCAATTGTCTCTGGAAAGTGAGATGTGACCATAATATTCCTCACTAATATCTGTCCAGCCTCAGATTATACCTTCAGGGGTCAATCTGTTTCCCCTTGTTAGTGAGTGATGTACCATTATGAAGTTTCTTCTAATATTCAAGTGAAATCAGTGCCTATGCAATTTACATCTACTGGTTCTAGTCCTATCCTCTGAAGCAACAGTTTATACATCTGTTCCATCTCTTTTTATGGCATCCCTTCATATATTTGAAAATACCTATCCTATTCCTATCCTCCACACTAAAAGTACCCTGTTCCTTTATAAGGTATGGCCTCCAGACACCTCACCATTGTGACTGTCCTCCCGTTGACACACTATCAGATTTGTGACACACTGCAGATTTCATAATCAGCCCTGCTATCTACATAACTTATTAATATACATCATATACAACATATACATATTATATACATAATATACATGTTGTATACATAATATACAACATATACATATTAATATAACATCATCTACATATTTTATTAATATAGTGAACAGGGCAGAGCACAGAACAGTGCACAAGTCATAATGAGCACTCATTGGACATGGTTGTTCAGTCAGCTGTAGATCCACCTAACAGTTGCCACTTTTTGCCAGCTTGCCAATTGAGATATCATGGGTAATTTTGTCAAGGTCTTTGCTGAATTCAGGATATATTAGATGTGCACCATTCACATGATCTACCAGAATAATAACTACATTAAAAGTAGATGACGATAAGTCGTGCTGACATGACCAGTCCGTAGTTCCTCAGATCTGCCCCTCTGTATCACCTTCCTTTTTGAACAGAACATTAGCATTTCTCCAGTTCCAACATATCACCTCTTCTCCAAGAATTCTCAAAGATTACAGACAGTGGCTCTGAAATAGTTTAATATGAGCTGCTTTGGGTTCCATATTGGGAGAAAGATGGAATATAAATAAAATAAAATCTGCAAGCTTCTTCAGCATCCTGGGATATAATTCATATGGCCTTGGAGGCTTTAATTTCGTTAAAAGTGAGGTAGCTAGGTGTCTATAACCACTGATAACCTCTTCTTGACTACATGTCCTTCTCTATACCCTCCATCTCTTTAAAGATCTTGGCCAACTCAGCTTCAGCATGCCATCTGCGAATTATGAATCATGGTGAACTACGCAGCAGAAATGTGTGTGTGTGTGTGTGTGTGTGTGTAGTGAAACATAAGACAATATTAAAAGCATAAAAAAATTGTAATGGAAGTTGAAAATTTTTTGAATAATTTGTATATTGCCATATCTGTCACTTGTGGATACAAGGAATGAGGCTGTTCCAATGATATGACATGCACAGCAAGAAAACTACCCCAAACAGATGTCGCATCAACAGGGGACTCCACCAGACACCCTGTAGGTCCTAGTTAATGTTGGGCTATTCTGTTTCTTGAATTCTGTTTCTGTTTCTTGAAGGGTGTCATGCAAAAGTCATTTCTTGAACACCTTGTCTAGTGATTGTTCCCACTCCCGCATCCTGCCATGTCACATATATAGTCAAACACAGGAGAGAGAGAGAGAGTAGGGCTTCACTCACCTTCTTTGTTCTACTTGAGGCGTAGTTAGCTGTGATGGGGGTGGGGTTTCTTCCTTCTCCATCCTCCCCCATGCAACACATCATCAGTGGAAGTCATCAGACTGCCCAGAAATGTAAAGGGAACTGTGACAATGCAAGCAGATTAACCCATGCCTTGGGTTGCAAAAGAATGAATGGTGCTGGAAATTCACAAGGAATAAGCTGGAATAGGAAACACATTATTTAAAATAAGCACAATGCCCACTGAAGCTTTTCACCAGTCCTGATGAGCCCATAGAGAATGACAATTACTCTGCTTGAATAGGACTCCTTTTCCATTTATCTCTGCTTGCCAAAATACTTGCTAGCTCTTTCCCCAGATCCACCAAATTCCATCTCATTATGCCTCATCCTCATTTATTTCGGGTTAAAACATATCTGGCCTCCATGGTCATCAAAAGGCAAGCATTTAGTCAGTGATAGAGCTTGGAGTGTGTGGAGGGGAGGTGGGAAAGGGCAAGGCTTATGACATGATGGGCGTGGCCACTGTGCGTGGGAACATGGCTGTGGTGCATGAAGACATGGCCAGAGCATGTGGGGGCATGGCCAGGGCACACAGGGCGTGGCTACAGGCCGGGATGCCCCCAAAACATTGCCACCTGGGGCAAAACACCCTCTAATCCCTACGCAACTGCATTTAGTCTGAGCATTTAGCCCACCAGAACTGTCAGCACCATTGCCTTGATCACCAAAGTACAGCTTCATTCATTTGCAAAAATGCTGTGGAACTATTTGTCTCAGATGCCTGTACCTGCAATGCACTAATTCTCTGGTCTCAACACAGGGCAAACAGACAGAGAGGACCACCCTACCCTCATTTGGTCTGGGTGGCCTTTTCATAAAAAAACGGTAGCAGGCTGGAAGAGGGAGGGGAGACAAATCAAGGATTAAAGTTGCAATAATTACCCTATGACCAAAAAGGCTATGTTCTCTGTAACTGAAGTAAGGCTTAGTTCAACTGACTCTGATTTGCAATGGAACTGTTGTCAGTCCCAAAAGTAGGAAGGAGGTGGGCAGAAAGAACGAGGAGGAGAAATCACTTTATTTCTACCCTGATGCCGTAAGATATAAATACAATCAAGAGGGGGTTAATCTAATCCTTTTGTGAAGCACTGAGTCAGAGAACAAGACAAAAACAAATCTGTGATCTGGAACTTCCTGAGCACCCACTCAGGGTGGATTAATGAGGACTACACGGCTGTGAAATTACGTGCCCTCTGAGTCAGGAAAATGGTCCTAGTGGTGCATGACCTTGAAATGAGGGGAAGCAAACTTCACCTGATCCACAATTATAAAGACTGGGGAGGAGGGGAATAGGGAGGAAGAACATATTAAGAGCTGGGAAAATTTTCTGAATATGAAAGCAACAAAACACTTAATAAGCCCTAGGCTTTGAAAGATGCACTAAATGCAGCATTTGAAAAAAAAAAAATTCAAGGAGCATTACATGGATACCAGGAGTTGAGCCTCAGCATTACAAAGAAAGCCTTTCCTCTTTATTTACAAGAAGTGGATTTTGGTTGCTATTGTTAGGGACTTAGTGATGTTTGTCTCTGTTCAATTTTCTCTCTGCAATGAAAAATTGTTGTGAGATGATTTCCAGCCTTAGCTGCTTTACATGACAGTATTATCAAGGATTCATCAAGAGGCCATCTGTCGAATTTATGAAAAAAAAATGCACACGGAAAAAAAAACACAGATGAAAAGGAAAGAGCAAGACAGAGACTGGTCCCGGGGAAAGATAGATGTGGCAGCATGTGCCTGAGTGTGAAAATTGCAGCATTTAAATACTGTGGAATAAATTACTCCGCTTGAAAATTAGTGATGCTCTCCCAATTTAGATTTTCCCCTTACTCTAAGAACATAATGAAATATATCTCATTCCCATGACTGTTTTTATATCCTAATGAAAAATTAAAATGGGGAAAAGCATAGACCCTGTAATAGGAATCAAATAAGCTTTGCAACTTGAGTCCCAGAATTAAACCACTTCAAGATCTGCTACTTGTCACAGTATATATTCATGTATATTAACACATGTAAGTGGAGAAACCACATGTATGTTTCATGTATGTGGATAGCATGTGACCAATTCAGCAAGGAAAATATTCTGAATATGGACAAAATATAGATCAGAAATATTTTCTGGAAATAGTGGGAAAAATAGACTTGTTTTATCAGACATATTGTATAGCTGTTATAAATACAGTATCTCAAACCCGCATTTACTATGTTCGATCTTGAGCAGTAGCATAATAAAAAAATTAGGATGAATTTACCTATTTATAAAGTATAAATTCTATCATTTTAATTACAATTTAATTACAATTTTCCAGGTGTTACAGATCAATAATGCAGGGGTTGGTTTTCCTTAACAGCACATTCTTGTTTTGCACACAAAATTACTAAAATGTCAAGACATCCTTTCGTCTTTTAATGATAATCTTTTCTTCCCTACAGTTTGGGATGCAACAACATCAGGATCAAAGACTGGCCACAATTTTGGCAATGAACTACTAGAACATCTCTCCAGCGGTCTCCTGAGGGTCCCATCCTGAGAAGGGCTGGCATGGATTGAAGAGAAAAGAGGAAATCCACCTGTAAAACATGCCCATGCTGTCTCGGTCTGTTCTGTTGCACTCAGTGGTGCAGTGAGAAATTTGAAGTGAAGGGCCTCATATTGACAGTCCCCGATAGCA
Organism: Ctenosaura bakeri; assembly: GCA_948474755.1. Taxonomy (NCBI): domain Eukaryota; kingdom Metazoa; phylum Chordata; class Lepidosauria; order Squamata; family Iguanidae; genus Ctenosaura; species Ctenosaura bakeri. The sequence continues at coordinate 107,811 of CAOLHI010001004.1, read as the reverse complement.
ACAGTCCCAACGAGAGTGCAAAAATGTGGGTGGCTGCATACAGATTTGTAGGGGGGAATTTTTATCAATTTTCATCTCCACCAGGAGCAAGTCTGTTCTTAAGTTACTGAATTTTGTCCAGTCAACGCCAAGCTACCTCCAGACTCTTTAGAATACAACAGGGATAGCTCATAAGAAGTATGTTGTAGACATCTGAGAACTGGATTGGAATTTCTGGATTTGAATCTCCACTAGGCGATTGAAATCCACTGGGTGGCCTTAAGCAAGTCCCACTCTCTCATCCTCAGAGGAAGCCAACGGCAAACCCGATCTGAACAAATCTTGCTCAGAAAACCCCATGATAGGCTCATCTTAGGGTCACCATAAGTTGGAAATGACTTGAAGGCACACAAAACAAAGCTGATAACAAGATATTAATTTCCTTTCCAGCTACTGTGTGGTTTGCAGTTAAAACCTAAAGGAAAGAGAGAGTACAAAGTGTGGGCAGGTCACAGTCTTTGCTAATTAAAAAAAGTTCCAGGACTTCAGCCCTGCAAAATTCTACTATGCCATTGGGTATTAAGAGACGAAAGTGTGGAAGAGAGTTCAAATGTTGGATGCACCAGAAATCTCTCACAGATTACTATGCATACGAATAGAGTTAACGTTTGGTCTCAGCCAAATTTTGTAAGTGTCCATATTTTCTCTTATCATAAAACCTAAGGCAACATACAAGAGATTCACAGGAGATTTTCCATAGAGAAAATGAACCGATTTGGACTGGTGCAACTTAAATGATGTAGCCATGTCATGTGCCCTCGAACCATATTGGAAAACAATAAGATCGATTTTCATTAAAATATTTATATCTCACCCTTTATCTGAAGACCTCAGAGCAGCATACAATGAAACCAATCTAATAAATTTAAAACAGTATAAATAATTTTAAAAACATATTTAAGCTAAAAAATATCCAACAGTTAAATGGAAAGACAGGTTAAAAGAATTAAAATAGTTTAACAGAGTGCATGGGAAGGTTTTTGTAAAATCATATAGGCTGCAAACGCTTTCATGAACAACTGTGTTTTTGGTTCTTGTGGGTTTTTCGGGCTTTGAGACTGTGTTCTGGTTGTATTTTCTCCTGATGTTTCGCCTGCATCTGTGGCTGGCATCTTCAGAGGAATGGTGAATTGGAAGTGGAGTGGAGAATATATATGCCATTCCACTTCCAATTCACCATTCCTCTGAAGATGCCAGCCACAGATGCAGGTGAAACATCAGGAGAAAATACAACCAGAACACAGTCTCAAAGCCTGAAAAACCCACAAGAACCAATGGATTCTGGCCATGAAAGCCTTCGACTCTACAACTGTGTTTTTACTTGTTCTCTAAACAGCAACAATTATGGTGCCAATTGGTCCACCAAGGGGAGAATGTTCCATAACTGGGGTGGGTGCCATAGCAGCTAAAGCCCTGCCTGCTACTCCTCAGTATCAATATTTTTTAAAACTTGCGATCCTATCTTTCATCATACTACTTTCAGTTTCCACACTGTCCTTCAGTCTAGATTGACAAGTTTTCTCCCCAGCCCTTTGACAATGTCATCTATCATATTTCTCAGGTACATGTCATTCTTTGCATCTTTTTAATAAAAAAATATATTTCCCAAATAGTTGAGTGTAGTTGTTTGTTTGATCAGTAGAATCCAGATCTGTTGAACAGCACATTCTTGTTTAAGAAATAGTTTCCACGGTTCCCCATCAAAACTTTTCCCACTCTTATATAAACGTTTATTCTCCATACTGTGTGATTCTCTAGATATGCTGTATGGACCACTATCATTGAATTCTGCCAATAACACTGGGGGCGAGGGGAACCAGAACCTATTTAAAGAGAATCTTGGCTTTTCTAATAACAAATAAACAAAACAGCCCACATATAATGGGACTAGACCACCAACATCACCCTCAGTTCTTTCTTTGGACAAAGGCATACATCTGTACTTGATACTTCCACAATGTTGTTTATTTTCTAGAGAGAGCTAGTACTTATACTGTAAAGGGAGAGGAATGTGAAGTTAGTTCAGGATTCACTATTGAAATGGAAAGGCCATTAGGTAGAGTGTGCCACTCACCTCAGGCAACAGATTTGGAGTATCATGAAAGAGCAGAAAATGGGTAATTATTTGAATTTATTGTTTTACTGTCAGGGATATGGAGACTACTTGCATGATATGCCATCTCACATGACTTTGGATACTGTGCACCCTGACCTGGGTGAATGGTGGTGCCATCCGTCGTTCTACCTTGTACAACTAAATGCCCATATGGAACAGCATTGCAGGTCTAATACATTGTGGGTGGATACACACAAGGTATTATCTGTGCTACAGTTCTATTTTCAAAGCCAGTGTTTACTCCTAGAATGTATGATTTCAAGAGGCTCTGAAGTTTATTTTCCTCACTGCTTGAGTAAACTGCAAGAAAGTGTCCACACAGACATGGAAGAGCTTCTCTCAACCCACAATATTGTTTTGAGGGGTTTTTTTCCCCCATATAAAATAAGTAATCAATATGTCAAGTATTCTATCACAAGAAACTACAGGCTCATCCTGCAATTCTATAGTTCATTACAGCACATTATAAACATCCATTAAGCATGAAACACTTCAGTGCCATTTCAAACATGCCTTGTTTTCTATATGTTAACTACCTTTATGCAATATACTGTGCACTGTGAAAGCTATATGTAGAGCATCACACATGGTTACTGCTGCTGTCTCTGTTGCATTACTTGAACATGGAATAAACAGATTTGCATCAGAACATGGAATAAGCAGATTTGCATTGTGATTCACAGTGAACTATATGCTTTTTCATATTTCCTACATAAAAGTGCTTTCCAACTAGGATGCTGTTCAATTTGACATTGTCTTTACCCAGTTCCACTTGGTTAAAATGAGATACTATATTGCTGTTTCTTCCATATCTGAATTTGGCAGAGAAGGAAGTGACTCGGCAGAATTATAGATAGGATGTAACTTGTTCTATTGATTGCAATCACTTCAAGTGTTCCAAACAGAAAAATGACTCAAATACAATTAATGATACTAAGTGAAGAAAATCTAAAAGGTGTTACTAAACAAGCAAAGCAGGCAGCTGAGATTAAAGGAATTTTATGGGGATCAGGAAAATGATTTCCTGTGAAATATGAATTCTATAAACCATAAGAACAAATTGTCAAGTCAGTTCAGATCAGGGATCACCGATATAATTAAGGTAATATAAATAGTAAGTGCTTCTAAGAGGATTTTTATTTGCTACTCTGTTTTCTAAACAAGTCTGGGAATAATCACACTAATATTAAAAATGTGACTACCATCAGACTTGTGATTATGTTTCAATTATTTGCTTTTACAATGAAAATTATTTCCTAGCATATCCATTACTGTAAACCCAGCTATATGTTAAACTTTATGCAAACATTTTCCATGTTGTGGAATTTCTAAATAATAAATTTCCTTCCTTGTTTGTTCTTTACCTTTGTTAGCAGATCATAAGTTATAACATTAATGACTGGTTATTGAGCTTAAGCAAATATTCTTATAGGTTTTCTTTCAATAAAGATGAATCATTCTAAATTATAACCGGTGTATAAACTGGGAAAGCAGAGAATATTATTCCTCATATAATATTAGCTAATGCTAAAATGAATGCATTCGTGAATAAACATAAGAATTTTAATAACACAAGTTATGTTCCTTGTAAACATTTTGCATTTTAGTAATCAAGAAAAGGAGTTGCTGATTCCATGACTAGGAGAAGGCTTTGCTTAATTCAAGAAATTTTTAAAGAACAATTTTTTAAAAAATCAGGGGGTAGCTATAATTTGCTGTAGCAAAAAGAGCAAAGTTGTCACATCTTAAAAACTGTCACATTTTACATGCCCTCAGCTTTCATGGGCCATTTCTGCAACTTACCTGATCCTGTCATCCTCTAGTCGCAGTCCCAACAGCATTTTTACTGAGAAGGGAGTGTGATGGGAATGCTCCCCTCCGCACCCAACAAGCTCCCTGCAGAAGGGAGCATGAGGGACACACCTCTTCCCTCCTTCTGCAGTGCAGCTGGGCCCTTTCCCATGCTGTACTGGGGCAGGAAGCACTTCCATCGCACTTCTGGCCCTTCCACATGGCCAGGAAGGATGGGAATGTTGCGTGATCAGGGATCACCAGCAGAGAAACTCCATCAAGGATTTACTCCATGATTGTGCCAGCTGGCAACAGGAGAAGGGTGGGACCATGATGACATCAAGCAGAAGTATTGTCGCAGTCCTGCTCTTCTCGCGTCCCCACGCCAAGATGCTATCAACTTGCGGAAAGGGCCATGGACTGCCGCCCACATCAGCTCCACCACTTGTATCTGATGAAGAAGGCTGTGGTTCATGAAACCTTACGTGCTCTTTGAAGCAGGTTGTTGTTGTTGTTGTTGTTGTTTTTGGGAATTTAGAACTGAATCAATATTTTCCTTAGAGCACAGCATAAGCCAAGTTTAGCAGATCCAGTGTAAACTTTGGCATATTTCACTGAATTCAACCAAGCATATTCAGGTGTCTCAACTGCATTCAGAGTTTGATTCAAACATACATACTCCCAAGTATTCTATTCAGTTATTGAAGTTACAGTTCTATACACACTGATTTAGTAGTACGCCCCACTGAATTCAAAGAGATAATTTTGAATTTAAAGGCTGAAAATTGCATTGCCAACCAGGATTTTTGCACTGCCAACCAGGATCTTTACTCCAGAACTTACTGACATCATGTTATAGTACTCCAGTAGGCCATGTTTACCTAGGACTCTACTCTCTGGTGTTTCTCCCTGACAAATTATTTTATATGCATCTAAATATATATGTCCTCATAGAAATAAGTCCCATTGAATTCAGTGGCTTTTACTTTTAGGTAAGTAGATATATGATTGCAGCCTCAATCTGTGAGAAGGCTATGCAATAATTTAATTTATTGTATTTTATTCTATTAAAATATTTATGCCCCACTCTTTATCTGAAGATCTCAGGGTGGTGTATAATAAAACCAATTTAACAGATTGAAAACAGTATAAATAATTAAAATAATTTTATAAGGCTAAAAAAATATTAAACAATTAACAGCCTAAAAGACAGGTTGAAAGGGTTAAAATAGTTTTAAAAGAATTAAGACCACATGCAAGGCAGGGTTTTTGTAAATCAATTAGGCACCAAAAGCTTTCATAGGCAACTATGTTTGTACTTGGCACCTAAACAGCAGCTGTGTTGATCCCAACTGGGCCTGCAAAGGGAGAGTGTTCCATGAGTATGAATGAATCTTGTTTGTGCTATAGATTCATTTATATAAAAGTACAATGAATGCACCATAGCAGTGATTCCCAAACTTAGTCCTTCCAAATATTTGGGACTTCAGCCCAGCATTTCTCACCACTGGGCCATGCTGACTGGGGCTTCGGTGAACTGAACTTCTGAACACTTCTTCTGGAGAACAGAGGCTAAAAACCACTGCAGTAAGTCATCACCTTTCCTCTGTAATATGATAACACTGCCCATGAGAAAGCTGAACAAAAAAGATGACAGGAAGAAAATTAACTCATTTGAAATATGGTGCTGGAGGAGAGTTCTACAGATACTATGGATTTCCACAAAAAAACAAAATAGGTCCAAAAGAAAATCAAGTTTGAACCAAAATGATTAAAACGAGGCTATCATACCTTAGGGTTGTCATGAAATGGCATGACTCATTAGAAAAGACAATAAGGCTTGGTAAAGAGAAAGGCAGTAAGAAAAGAGGTAAACCACATTACAAGTGAATAGACCCAATCAAGCCTCAGCCCTGAGTTTGCAAGACCTGAGCAAGGCTGTTAATGACAGGGTATCTTGCAGATCTCTCATTCTTAGGGTCTCCATAAGTCAAAGCCAGCCTGACATCTATTAATACGAACAGTCATCACCTAATGTGCCACCCAATATTTCATAGGCTGCAATGCTCATTTTAAACTGTTGGCAACACTTTCAAGGCAAATATGTTTTTTTCCGTATATATTTAATCTGAAGAAAAACACGGTCTTGGCTTTCAAAACAAAGCAAGACAAGCTATTGCAAATTAAATGACAGCAGATAGCAAATAACAGTCTTGCCTTCTAGCAACGTTGAGGAAGGAACGCATGGGGAATAATCCATGGACTCCACCATCTCCCCACAACAAGCTGAAAACATTTTGGTTTCAACAGGTATTTGGGAACAATTTATGAGGAAAGGGCTTTAAAGAATTGTGCAATATTTCTTGTTTCTTGCTTTTTAATGAATATGGTTTAATAATTTTTAATTCTGTTGATGAGTTCATTATATTTTACTTTTTTGTTTTCATTGATGTGAACTTTTATCTGCTCAGACTTGGAGAAATGGTGGGATATAAAACCACCACCACGACCGCCACCACCTCCACCACCATCATCATCAGTTTGAATACACGCATAGGGTTGAATTCAGACTCCATCATGCTTAAAGCAGATCCATAGAAATAATTGTGAGTTAAGTTAGTCATGACCAACTGAAGTCTCACTGCTCCCAATGGGTCTGCTTTGAGTCTAATCAAGTCTGGATTCAATCCAGTATAAGCATGCGCTTATTTCAATGTGCAAAGTGTTAGAAGATAGGCAACAGAGGGCAGAGAGTCTCTAAATGTAGGATAGCCATTTATATATCAATAAAGGAGAGTCCAAACAGGGGCATGCATTCATATAGTTTGTACATGTTAATATACGTGCATAGAAGAAAATTTAGAAATTATGGAATACAATATATTTAATCATTGTGAGGAAGATGATAGGTCTTTCTGCTCTACACTGTTATAGTGCTATTATTCCACTTTCAACACCCTGTGGAATTCTGGAGTTTGTAGTTTACTGAAGCCAAAGAGCTCTCTGGCTGAGAATTCTAAATGCCCTTCCTTAAGCTACAAACCCCAGAATTTCACAGGATGTTGAAAGTGGAATAATAGCACGATAACAGTGTAGTATGGAAAGGCCATATGAGCAGGAGACCTATGTTCCTACTCTATCTGCTATCTAGGAGCTAATTGTGTAGACTTTAGTGTACTGAAACTCCCATCACTCCTAACATCATAGTGGCTGAAGCTAATGAGAGATACTCATTATTCCATCATACTCAAGCAGCATATAGATGGTGGAAGTTATATCTCAGCACAACTGGACAGCACCAAGATAGGAAAGGGTGGCATAGGCATATTGATCAAACAACTCTATTAACAACTTTTAAATATAAGTTTTATATTTGCCACACTGAAACATTTAATATTGGAGTTTCAGTTTTTATGGATATAACTAAAGAAACTCTTAAAACTTGTTATGTTATAAGTGGTGTAACACGCATGGAAAACCACTGCCTGAGTGCCGAATGCGAAAGGCGCACCCAAACCTTGCACTCAAGGTCTGCCCAACCTGACACCTCTTTGTGATCAGACCTGAACAGCCAGGGAGATCTCTGAATCAAGCCAGCGCCAGGGCAAACGAGTCTGCCTCAGTTCTCCCTCTCCGAGAACACAGTCCCTTCCTCACTCTTGTTCTGCCTTGGCTTCTTCCTTTGAGGACTCTTCTCCTTTACTGCCTTCCCTAAATCTGCCCTTCTTCCAGATGTAAGGATCAGCAGTGATTTATATTTTCCAAGACCGTGGTACTGTTGTCACTAAGGTCAAGATGATATTATTGGTAGTGTGTATATTCCAGGATTCAAAATAAGACTCTGTGACACTGTTTTAAAGAACACAGAAGTTCAAACATTTATTGAAACACTGTTGCTTAAATTTGTTTTGTATCTCAGTGTTTACAAACAGCACACCATTCTTCTCTCTCTCTCTCTCAATTCATTCACTATCTCTCATACACCCAATTTCTCAGTTCTCTCCTCCACAGAGCTATTCAAATCTCCAACCTCCCTCAAACACACCACAATCACACTCCCCCTCTTCAATCACTCACCAGACAGTTAAAATCCGTTATTTTTCCTCTTTCCACCAGCCCTTCCCCTGGGCTATCCAAGGTTCCATTTCAACAGTCAATCAGCTTAAACACTCTCAGTTGCCAAGGAGGCTCTGCTGTCAAGACCCCCTCCCACCAGGTTCATCACAAGTGGCAATTTAACTGTCTTTATGTCCAAGTGAGGTTGGCCTTTGTATTCATAGTTTCGTTCTCAAGCATGTTTTAGCTCATGGATTATGTGGTAAGACATCACAGAAAGAGGTGACAGAGAGGTAGCTATTACGTCTTGCAGATATAAAGGGCGTCTGAAAGCAGTTACATTTCAATCACGTTTTATCTGTCACCAGCATAATATTGGAACTTCCATAAGAGTTAATAACATGAAATACAAGACTTTGGGAATCTAACCTGTCTTCCAATATTATGAGAACTACCCCAGGTTTATGAATTCCTGAGTTAAAATACCCAAGGATAATGTATCTTATGTAATGGTAGTTTGCCCTGACATTGAAAAATAACTATTCTGAAAGCTACATAACAATTATAACCAGGCAAGAAGGGCCAAAGCGAACATTCAGACATTATACAAGAGAGATGTAATTCCCTGTGTCAGCAGCATTATGGATTTATCCAGGCCTATATGCAGAATATCCACCAACCTCCAGACCCCAGCCCACCCTCCCCTTTTCCATACATTTCAACTTCTTTACATGTCCTCCAAAAATGAACAAACAGTGACAGGAGTAAGAGAGAAGAGGAGTAGCCAGGCCTGATCATGACATTCCCCTCTGTGTTATGGGCTGGACTGGAGTCAGAGGAATAGGCCACGCCAGGAGGCAGCACCAGTGAAGAGCTATGACTAATCAAGCGGCGTAGCCCAAAGGACATTGTGACTAAGGCCATTTCCTCACTAGACTGTCATAGCGCTATTATTCCATTTTCAACATCCTGTGGAATCCTGGGGTTTGCAGTTGAGGGAGGAGCTGGCCGGAAATGGCCAAAGATCTGTCCGCACTGACACAAGAAAGCCATCGAGTTGACATTGGTCTGCTGGTCTGGCCAGACCATTAAGAAAGGAATCTCAGAGCTTGGAAAAGTCACCTTTTTTTCAACTGCAGCTCCTCAAATACCTCAGCCAGGGGATTCTGGAAGTTACTATCCTAAAGTAAGTTCCCCTTTTTCTGGTCTCATTATATTCTGCTGTGTGCTTATGTCATGAGCTGGGTTTTAGAGTCCCTGTTAGTATCATGGCCAAATGTTAACAGTTTTCCAGTGACACAGAAAGGATTAAATTTGTACTCTACCTTGTTTGATACTTTCTGCATTAGCTTGGCAGTTTGAGCCTATGAAAAGATGGGAGGGCTAGGAACAGACTAGAGGAGTGAATTTTCCTGCTTGCACAGTTCTCTTAGCTAGTAGGGAGAGATGGGTCATGCTTGAGCACTTTGATTTTCTTTGTTTCTGCACTATACAACCCTTGAGAGTCCATCTTCCATTGGCTTCACCTGAGGGGCTGCACCCCAAGTAGCCAGCAATGGGGAACTGAATTGTCAGATGGGAACAGTCTGGGTGGAAGTAGTCTTTTAGGAATCCAGTTCAACCACTGGCTGTAAGTGGATGCTAGACCTCTCAGCAAAAGGGCTGGAATGCTTCTTTGCTACATGCCATCTTCTGCATCATTTACCACTATATAGAAGCAATGTTTGTCAGTGTTCTGCACTAAACAAATTCTCAGGGGTGGTGGGCTTAGAATTATACTCAGTTCTGGAACAGAAGAGCCCAGTACATCCACACAAACACATTGAAGAAGTTCCTCTTTTTCCCTTGCCTTCCCTGTCAAATGCCCCATAGCCAAAAGTGCTCCTAACAGGCCTCGAGAATGTGCTGAGAAAGGGCATGGGGGACCATTAATGCTGCAGCCATTAAATGTGCACAATATTTCCTATAGGTTCATTTTATTAGAATAATCTTTGAACTATTCCGCTACATGAACTCCAATATTACACAAATATCTTTCCATCTGTGCAAACGCAGGTTCTGGAGAACAAGCTGGCAATAAGACGGGAGACAGTGTTATTTTAAATAGCTGTTCAGCCAAATAAATACTAAGCACACAGTTCAGCATTTCAAAAATTGTAAAATAAATCATCATCAAAAGGCTTGTTTTATGAACCTATAAATCTCTGGAAAATAAACGTTTTCTTCATCTTCCTGTGTTTTAATAAAGAATCCCCCCCTTTTTACTCACTCAATTACAATATCACTATCAGTTCAAATTACAGGTCAAAGATATGGGGCTTAATGTATGTACAGCCAGTTCTCTTCTCCTAATAACCTGTCATTCCTGGGATTTGAATGTCAGAATGCAGCCTGCTGCGGTAATGCTCTTCGGCAGTGCCGTGATGAAAACTTTGGACAAATCATGAAGAACATTCCAGATCCAAATCATCAGAAGGTTACTGGGGAGAGCTTTTCATTCTGCTTTGACCCCTTGATCTGACAAGTGACACCTACAAAATGAACAGCCCTCCAACTTAAATTGTTTAACTGTAGCCTGATCAGTTTTATTATCTTGCTAATCCGGATATCAGCCGTTTCATCAGAATGGAAGATATGCATATCATGAATTATTTTGACACCAAGACCTTTTAATTTTTGCCAGCAATATTTCACTGCACCAATCAGGGCCTGCAGTCAGTGATGCTTCTCACCTCCTGGGATGTCAAGAGGACAGTGCACTCCTGACAGCACCAAATCATCTGGGAGCTGTAACGAGCTATTGCTGCAATTATTATTATCTCCTGTAGTCATGCATTTCATTACAGTGCAGGCAGGCGGAGGCTTCACTTTCAGGCTAGTCTTATTTAGGAATCTCTGCTGTTTTATGTGCTGTGGGGCTCCTTCATGTAATCTCTTTTCTCCTCGGCAGACAAGGGTAGGTGAATTTCTAATAAAAACAAAACTCTAGCTAGGTACTATAGGGGGGGAAATGATCACAATACAGTACATTAACCAGTGGTGGAACAGTTTAAATGGCCCACTTGTAGTTTATGAAAGCAGTGGTTAATCAGCAATATGGTTTCCTACAGAGAGAAATAAAGCACAGTTTATTCTTAAAATATATGTTATTCATGTTCACCTACATGGGCTTGTGTAAAATCCCTTTCTTCTTCTTTTTGGTATCCTGTAAATGAAATGTTTTAGAGATTTTGCAGCTGTTTGGGGAATATTCCACCCACCTTCATACATGGAGAACCAGAATATTTCATGCATACATTAAGCCATCTAAAAAGCAAGGCTATAAAGTTTTTATAGATTTCTCAAGAAAACTGTGACACATTATGTTTACCAAGTGACTGTTTGTGAGGAAGGCATGGGTTTTTGCATCTGTTACACATGTGTTCTTTCATCACCAGGTGCTTCAGAAAGCCTCATTCTGCCTAGATGCCTTATTTCACTGTCTCAAAAACAGAATACTCATATTTTCCTCATTTTTTCAGGTGCTCTGAAGCCATCACAAGTCTCATGCACATACTATTAGACAATCTCTCTTCTAAATCACCACATATCTTTAAAAATATTCTTCCCTTTGTCATTTTCACTACATGATCTGTCTGACAGCAGTGACACAAAGAGCTAATAAATCTAATGATAACTGGTTGACCAGAGAGGTACTAGAAGTCTTGGTAGTTATATCTGCCATGTTTGATTTCCTGGGTCTGCAACTTCACTCTTGATATTGCTTCACATCTTATGAATTTTCAATATGGAGATCACTCCTATGTATATAACTGTATGTGTCTAATATCATAAGTGACAAGTACACATGTTTAATTTGCCAAATATAATAATGGAAAGAAATTCACATTCACACCTGTTTATCATAGTGTTGCTTCTATATTAAGCAATATATGTATACATTTGTCACACTTAATGATGTACATGCATGGCATACGCAGTTTCCTGAAAGGAACTGAAAGCAACATAGGATCAACCTCCCTGAATGAGGTGTTATCAATCCTCTCTAGAAACTAACTCAAGCTACTTTAATATTAACCAACAGATACTTCTGGGAATTTTATTGAGCCTAATTTTCATCCATTAAAGAACAAAAGAAGCTATCTATCCTGAGTAAGACCACTGGGCCATCTAACACAGTAGAGTCATCCCTACACATTCACTAGAGTTAGGGGCACAGGACCCTTGTAAGAGTGTAAAAACCATGAATAACTCTAGACCCTCCCAAATCATATTTAACGCATATTTAGAAAGTATGATCACCATATTCTACCCACCATGGACTCCTTTGAGGCATCAGGATTCCTTTAGGAGGCAGAAGCGGCTGGCTGGTGGGGCTTACTGCCACCTCCACTGTTGCCCCACACCATTTTTAATAGGGACTTATAAGCCTCATTCGCAGTCTCATAAGGCTTGCAGTCCCTATTAAAAATGGCAGAGGGAGGCAGCAGAGGTGACAGCAAATAATCTGTGAATAATCAAATCTGCAAAAGTGAAATGCACAAATGTGGAGGGCTGACTGAATTGTCAAGGTCAGCTGGCAGTAACACTCAGGCAAAGTTCCTTCCTAGCACTACCTAAAGGACTGAACCTGGGAACTCGCATATACAAAGCATGTTCTCTACTAGTTCTCTGTAGCAACTGTAAGAGTGGTGAACTAAAACATATGAACAGACTAAAGTTTCCCCATCTCACTTGCCACACCATACCATATCCACACAGCCACTCTCAAAAAAGATCTATCACACCTATTTATTTAACTATTATTTTATAGTATTGCCAATCTTTTCATCTAAAAATCCCAGTTTTCTTCTGTGCATTTCCAAACTAAAACTAGATGGCAAGAATGAGGGTTCACATGATACATCTGTATGCCTGCCTCTGGAGACAAATCACCAACACAAGTACATGCAGTGTTTGTTTCATTGATTAAACAGCTGGCTTAAGTTTACTGAGCTATCTGTTTCAGGCTGTTCTATGACAGATATTGAGGCAATTCTGCTCACAGTCCATATCAGTTTGATACCAAGACCACAATCTCAAAGGTTTAATTGAGATGGTTTGTTACCCAAATTATTCCATCAGATTTTTTTTTCCTTACAGGAGAATTTCTTCTGCCAAATGCTTCTTAAAGTACTTGGAAATGTCCACCCAAGCTTCAACAGTGAAGCAACAAATATAATTACACAAAAGAAATTTTTTCAACTATGTGCTCATAGAACTTGAAGATTCTGGACTAGTCTACATAATAAGCAGACTCTAGAAGTAGATCTTTTCTTGGCCTGTACTACTAAAGGCTGAAGGGAAGCATATTTCAGTGTACCCCACACAAAAATTATCTGTCAGTAGAACACAAAAATGTCACATAAAGAGGGTCAGATATAGCTGCAGCAGTATAAGCCAGAAAAAAGTTTCTCTATTTCTTTCTGCTTTCTGGCACACATACTGATCTAACATTTCCTTACACATTGGAGAAAAAAAACGGTGAAATCCTCAAATACAGGAAGCTGCCTCACCTTGGTCCCTCTAATTCAGTATTATCAGCACCAGTGGCAGGCAAATGTCAGGGACAGAAATATGTACTGAGTACTGGAACTAAAATCCTTCTGCATAAAAAGCCATTTGTGGTTACTTACAGTTTTCTTCATTTTAGCCATGTAATTTAGAGGTCGAGAGCCAGCATGATGTAGTGGTTTGAACATTGGACTATGACCCTGGAGACCAGGTTCAATTCCCCCCTCAACAATGGAAACCTACTTGGTAACCATGGGCATATCACATATTCTCAGCCTCAGAAACCTTGATAGGTTTGCCTTAGGGTCACCATAAGTCAGAAACAACTGAAGGCACACAACAAAATTTAGAGGTTGAAGTATTTTGTTGCTGCCATTGTTTAACAATTTCGAGTCAGAAATTCTTGCAAGTCTATTGCAAATCATGCAGAGATCCACCTGAACCTACCACATTCTACCCACTCTTGGTCTATATTGACTGGCAGCTGCTCTACAGGGTTTCACCCTTCACTAGCCAAACTCAAGAGAGGCTGGAGATTCAACTTTGACCCTTTGGGGTGCCCTACCCTCCAACAATTCACATATGAAAAGTGGGACACATGCAGCCAAGTAACATCAGAGTGTGGTCAACATGGCAAAAGTGATTAATGAGGGAAAGCACACAAGCTAGGATAGGCTGCAGGAGTTTGCTTTTGTCTGAAGCTACTGGGAAGGACAAGATTCAATCCCCTCCTCTCCTCTCTTTCCCTGCTGAGTGCAAACTGCCTTTGCGCTTTGAACTCAGTTTGCAGCCGCTGAAGTAATTTGCTGACAAAGAGGAAAAGTGAGAGGAGCAGAGAGAAACTGGAATATTTTAAAAGTAGCTGAAAAGAGAGGACAATAGAGGATTAATTAGTACTCTTTCTGCCAAACTGGGACAGTTGAAGGGTAGAGGATGCAAAGCAGTTGTTCTCTCATGGAGCAATTCTGCCTCTCCAAATTGCCCAACAGAAACTCACAGAATCTTTTGTAGCCATCATATAGTAGTGATAAGACCAATTCACTTCTGAATATTAAGGCAGCATACTCAGTTATTTTTCTGTGTAAAGAGACAGCTGATACTGCTTAAAAGTTTGGCACCAAAGACACAGGACCATATTTTTCAACCACCCCCACACAAAGTCTTTTAATAAGATCACTGCAGAAAACTGCCTGTTAAATTTTCAGCCATTTCATGTGGCAAAGGCTAACTTGCAATGCTCAAGATGATTTTTTTTAACTTCCCTCTTGCTTTCTCTAAAAATAGTGCAAGGCAGCTCACAACATAGCATAAAAGCAATAAAATTCAAATTAATGGTACAAATTCCGTTTAAAACACCATAAAACAGCAAGATAAAGTATATATTCAGCTATCAATCTAAGGATCTGATTAGTGTGACATGACAAAAGTAGGAAAGCAATATTACCATTAGCATTTTATGTGTTAAAAGCAGAATGAACTGGCATTTTAATAAGTGAAAAGAGATTCTTCTTTTAATACTAGGTGACTGCTGCATCCCATCATATGATTCTCACTATAAATAATAGTACAAACTGGTTCTCTTGGTATTCTTTTATATATTAAAAAAAATTACAAAGCAGTTTTCTGTGCTGGTAAAAATAATGCTTAGAAGTAACTAATTTATCTTGTTATCTTGACATTCTTTTTTTGTGTGGGTTTTTTTTTTTTTTTTTGCAATAACTAAGGCATAAATAAGTTACATTACTGTTGCAATTTAAGAAGAGATCATTTCAAGCCTTTGGGAGACTATCTCAGATTTTCCTTACTTTTACAGTTGGCTCATTAAATTGAAGTGGGATATCACATTGTTTTAGTATTGCTTCAAGGTGTGATGTGCGTGCTGAGAGGTTCACACCAAGAGACATAGGATTGTGGAGCAGCTTGTAGTGTACAGATCTTAAATATATATATATATATAGGTACTTCTGAAAGATAGGACTAAAATGTAATTTTTTAGAAAACAGTGACTATGGCCATTTCCCCACTAGCCTGTTATAGTGCTATGATTCCACTTGCAACATTCTATGGAATCCTGGGGTTTGCAGTTTCAGGAGGGGCTGGCTGGCCGGTCCCTCCAAAACTGTAAACCCCAGGATTCCATAAGATGTTGCAAGTGGAATCATAGTGCTATAACAGGCTAGTGCAGAAATGGCCCAAAACTGGGAAGGAGTTAAGTATCTCTCCTTCCCTCACTGATTCTCTCCTGCAAATCGCATATCCATAGTGCTGGGTTTGTGCATGTGTCTTCAGGTCACCTGTCAACTTATAGCAACTCCATGAAATTTATAGGGTTTTTTTTAAACAAAAACCACTCAGAAATGGTTTTGCCAGCTATATTTCTTCTGAAATATAGCCTATGGTACCTGGTATTCAAAGGAAATACATGTCCAGGGGTCTGATGTTCCCCCCATAACTAGATCTTGGAACATTTAACAGTTCTAAGACTGCGCAAAAATAGTTAGATACTGTTGTAGGTACAGGTTTTTTAAAAGTAACTTTTAGTTTTCTGTTTTGCAGTAATAATTAAAATAGATCTTCTTGGTTATTTAAGAAAGAAAAAACACTACAAGATGCTAGGCATGGTCTTTTAAAACTATACTCTTCTCCTATCCAGCTTGCCATTTTTCCTTCCCCGGCAGAGGACGGGGAATAACAAGAGCCAGTACTTGAACCATGTGATATTCTTCCTAACCCATATAATAATGCCACACTCTCAGAAATATAAGAATGAGTAAAGTTATCCTTTGTTAAGCCCTACATGACAACATTTTGTACACACTAAACAAAATTGGGCCCTGAGTTCAGCACTTTGTACATTCTAATGTAGAATGTGCCAGGTTAACTTTCCATCCAACTAACAGTTCCTCACCAGATGTGTACATTATCTTCCCAGGTTAGGTGTCGAAAACTGACCTTCCAAAGTCTCTTCCAGGCTTCTTGCTCTGGGCCATTTCCGCACTAGCCTGTTGTAGTGCTACGATTCCACTTCCAACATCCTATGGAATCCTGGGGTTTGCAGTTTCGGGAGGGGCCTCTGGCCAAGGATTCCATAGGATGTTGAAAGTGGAATCATAGCGCTGTAACAGGCTATTGCGGAGAAGGCCATAGAAAGGTCTTTAACCTTTATTTGTCACGGAAAGAAGAAACACACTGGGTATAACTCTAGCTGCATCTGCTTATTTTTCTGGAGGCAAGTGCCTGAGAATGAAACCAAAGAATACAGTTCTTAAAGATATGCAGCATTTTTCTAAGTCCAAGTGAAACCATCTTAGCATCTTCTCCTTCATTTCCCCTTCTTTCAGTTCAGAGAACAGAAATCAAGTCCAGTTCTATTTTACTAAGCTCATTTCAGTTATTTCCCAAAACTTGTCTCCTCACTAGGTCCAGCTGTAACACCATGTAGTTATATTTTCTCACTGGGTAAAGGGAATTTCAAGTAATTAGTTACAAACTCACAATATCTAGTCTGGCACTCATCTGTTATACCTCTTTGCTTTTTCCTCATTATCAACTGACAAACCAGCTCTGCTTATTTTTGAAAAGCCATTCCTGCCTACCACACATGCCCTGTTCGTTCTCGTGCAGTCCTGCAAAATGCACATGGTGTCCTTTTAATCTTTATGTCCTTTCTAGAGCTGGTGTGCAGCAAGTCTTCACATCTTTTAAAACAGGCAAACCTCTAAGGAATTTAAAGCAGAGCCTATAAAAGATGTACCATCTAGATAGCATATAAAAATGTAATAAAACAATTTTCCCTCTGATATTTCACAGCTCATGCATCACAGAGACATGGTGGCACATTTTAAAATGAGGTCAATAATCAGCAATACTAACACTATATAAAATGTCATTATCCAAAGCTTTCAAACTTTTTTTGCCTAATGTTAGTTTCCTAATAGCATATTTAAGATAACTAAACAAGAATGGTATGTTGGAGTCCAGGATATACCTGTTTATACAAGGCAGAGCTATGGTCTAGAGATTTCATGTAGGCATAGAAGCTACAGAGTAGGTTCAGTGTTCCTCCAACCCAATTGTGGTTGATGGCTCCCTTGTCAATACTGTAGGCTTTAATCTAGACTTTAAATGAACTCTCTAGCAACCATGATGGCCACGAGATGTTTTTTAATGGTTTGGGGAAATAAATACACATCGTTTTACTTTAAATACTTTAAAA
The DNA here is from genome assembly GCA_948474755.1 of Ctenosaura bakeri. Classification (NCBI taxonomy): domain Eukaryota; kingdom Metazoa; phylum Chordata; class Lepidosauria; order Squamata; family Iguanidae; genus Ctenosaura; species Ctenosaura bakeri. The sequence continues at coordinate 90,040 of CAOLHI010001004.1, read as the reverse complement.
TATTTAAAGGACCTTTAAATGCTTGTATTTTTTTATAAAACTTCACAGTTCATTTATACATATTTCTACAGGTTTTTACATCCAGATACCCTTTAGATATCTAAAGGGACTCTTATATCTCTGGAAGGCAACAGCTTGGACAAGGCTGGTCTGTGCATTTGTCTCCATGGGAGGCAAGAAGAGAAGACAACAAGATGTGTGGCCTTCAAAGTAGAGACTCTTTGATTGTAACTCCTTTAGACTGTGATTGAATAGTCAATCTTTACGTCCTTTTAATCCATTCCTGAGCTTTCGCATCTTTATCTGTATTTTGTTGGGGGGTTTCTTCCAACTGCAACTCCTCCTACTGTGTTATGCAAGTCCATTTTTGCATTTCCACCAAGTTTTTGTTCTGGCTGAATGGGCAGTTCAAAATCCTCAAGTGCCAGAATTTTCTAGAACATTTCTTAAATACTGAAGACTGGTATTTTACTGTAGGCAAATCAAAGAGCTATAAACAGAACAATTACCTAGCTTAGATCCAGCAATTTACTTTGAGTGATTCTGTTCTTTTCTCTTCCTAGAGCACAAAATGATTCTGTTCTATCCACCAAGCAATTAATATCTTCTACTAAACAAATCAGTGCTAAAGGACCAAATTAACACCCTTCAAAAGTGATACATCAGCGCCTAATTTCACAGAATGTTTTATGACCCTTCCACCTAAACTAATAGATAGATTTCAAACATAAAAGCCCCAACATGGCTTGAATTTGAATTCTTGGATTCCATCTAAATGGACTGCAAGGTTTTAGAAAGCAAATTGCCATTTTTTTCATAAATATTGTGTCTACCTTTTACAAGAGCTGTTAAGGACTAGATTGTTGAACATTTGGGTGGTTGGGTTTTTTTCCCCAAAAAATGGTGATTTCATTAAAATTGTCCCATCTCTCAAAGAAACCTTGCAGGCATTTGGTAGCAGCTTTGTTATCAATTAGCATCACATGTAGTTTCTAAAACAAAGCTTCAAAAATAAAATCCATGACTGTTAAAGAAGCACTCCAGAGCAGAAATAGGAACAAAATTAGTTGTTATTTTATTGTTTTGGCCATTTCCACATTAGACTGTTATAGTGCTATTATTCCACTCAACATCCTATGGAATCCTGGGGTTTGCAGTTTAGGGAGGGGCCTTTCTGCAGAAATGGCCTTTGTCTTATTAGCCATACAGCTTGAGAAGAGCAAGCAAAATCAGACCCACATAGAAGCCCTGTTTAGGCATTTTACCTCATAGAATACATAGAATACAACAGAAAGAGTACATGTAAGAGTGCTATGTACAATGTCTTCACATGCACTAGACCTACCAGCAGTGGCATCAAGCTCCACACACAATGTCACCAACCATGGAGGCTTGTGTTCATGTTCAAGCGACTACAAGCAGTCACATCTTGCAAATTTCCCAGCTCAAAATGGGAAGGGTGGTGACATTGGTGGTAGGACTGGCACGTATAAGATTACCCACCTTCAGACAGGATTACAGCTAGGATAACAGCTGTGGTTGAAACATGCTCCTCAGCCTTCAGTGATGACTGTGAAGAAAGGTTAAATCATTAACCTGAATGAAGACAGCCAATCAGAGTTCTTGAAACGCTAAGAAAGGAGGGCTGAGGGAGAAAGAACACGAAAGGAGTGGTTTGACTGTTTCAAATTGTCAGATAAGTCTGGATAGAAATAGAGGAAAATTTATACACAGGAGTGGATGTGATTAAGACAGAGTCAGTGGGAAACGGAAATTTAGTGAAATGGAAGAAGGGAGTTTAATCATATACTGAGTCCAGGGGAGTGTTGTTATTTTGATTCTAACTTGCAATGGGTATGGAGCCAGCTACATGCAAGATATTTAACCCTTCTATTAGTCAATACTGGTACTGATTTAAACCCAACATAAATTACATCTGCTTGTCCAGGGTTAATGTCATCTTAGGGCTACTGTAACTAAACCCATGGAGTAGTTTAAAGATCGCGGGGGCAAGGTGAGTGACACGAGCGCCGGAGTTCGTGCTTGGGGGAGCAACATGGAGAGGCAACCCATCACAATGAGCTTATCACACCATACCTCAATATCAGTTATGAACACTTTACCTCACCCTTTTGACTTAAGCAGATGAGTAGCATTATTGGCACCAGTGTTCCTACCACATTATAGTGTCATTGGTGAGTCCTTTTCCCACCTTTTCCCCAGCTCATGATTGGTCAGGGGTCTTTTTTGGGGGTTTTTAAATCATACTAGTGCAGCAATGTTGTAGTGTCATGACACACCAGAATGCTATTGTGTTTTTGCACTATAACACTAAAAAAGTATTTAAAATTTTTTAAAAACCTCAAAGGAGAAATTTAAAATAAATTTGGAGAGGTGATAGATTTCAAACTTACCACACCATTGGAGTAGCTGTGGGAGGGAAAACCTGGGAATGCCCACACCACACCCACTCCTGGATTGGCTGTGGAAGGAAGCACTATCAAGAGCTATTGAGAAACCACACTACCACAGGTAATGGAATTGTTGCTAGAAAGGGGGTCATTAACGAATTATTTTCAATATTGGAAAAAGATGGATTTTGAACAGATTGCAGTGATACCTGCTGGTTAAGAACGATGTCATGCAATAGCACTGGTCTTGAAACGGCAATAACACATTGCTATTGTGGTATGACACCTTTGTGCAGTAAGGCCCAACAACTATTGGTCAGCAGAGATTCTAACAGCAGTAATGGATCAAGGAGCATGCCAAGCCATAGAGCTAGCCTTCCAGGGAGAGGGCAGCTTTTCCAGAACAGAACTCATCTCCCCTCATCCAATCTGAAGGATCAGCCATTAACTCTACCTTCACCTTCTCTGGATTAAGTTTCAATTTTTTAGCTCTTATCCTGTCTATTACAGTACTGTATCCAAACAAAAGCCCAGCACTTCCATAGCTTCACTTGGCTCTCAAGAGAAGTAGAGTTGTATGCAGTAAACATGCTGATCACTATGAAGTTCAAGCCACTAAACGAGTCTAGATTTAACTCAAAGATAGAAAAAACAATGAAAAAAATGCCACTACATAAAATGCACACTAAAAAAAACTTTAAAACTGACATTCATTGTGTTTATGCTGAAAGGACACATGTATCGTGCATACTTGCTGTTAATTCTGAGTTGGCATTTAAATTTACACTAAAAGGTTGGTCAAACCAAAAGTGAAAAATCCCACCCATGATTTTGCTGCTTCCCTCTGGTCCTTGTTTTGACCTTGGGAGGAAAGGAAACAGGAGCATGAATATATATATATATATATATACACACCTCACCCATCTACCCACTGAAAGGAAATGGGCAAGGCTAAAAATAAATACATAGGGAATAAAAAAGCTTCTTGGGTTACAAGAGAGCAATAAAAGAGGTAGGAGCAACAGAGTACATTAACACAGAAACTAAACTAAATCCCAGTTCAACATTTCAACCACTCAACAATGGATATAAGACCAACAAAGAAAGGGCAACCCAAGCTACCAACAATCTCAAAAGAGGGTTCTAGAACACTTGAAGAACTACCAGAACTATCAGTTACAATAATCTAATTTCTTCTCCTCTCTATCAATACAATTTTACAGAGTCCTGAAGGGATGGACTAATATATGGATAACAGCTGTATGACTGGACAGGAAAACAAAAGGCTACACCTTAGTTACATCATCAAAGCTGAAGTGTGGCAAGTCTGAAGAAGAGAGGGCAGCTGTCAGGATCCGTAGCCCCTGTCATACTGTACCTGCTGAATGTGTACCGAAGTATGTAAAATAGTCAGCTTAGGGAAATGCTAGAGTTAGTCAGAGCACTACAAAATATCTCATTGTTAATTGTTTATTTCAGCAATGTACTTGTCTGAAGCCTGCTTGTGTACTGCAGAGTATCAAATAGTTAATTGCTTTATTGCTCATTGCTACAATGTATCCTTTGGAGTGGAAGAAGATCAGAGCTGGGAAAAATTATAACAACAAAACATGTTATGAGAATTTGAAGTGCCCAGTGATAAGGGGCAGGAAGTATGTTCTGGCCCCAAGGATGAAAGACGGCTGAATAACTGAGAGTCTGAGAATTGTCTAAAAATGTAGGGTAATCGTAAATGTATGATCCTCTCCAATCACAGCTCTGTGTGCCTAAATTTGTATGTCAAGGTATAAAGCCTGTATACTCCATGTGTGTTCTAGTCTTATCAACTGTGGAAGAAGCGTGGTGTGTTGTTTGCTTTGCTACAGGTAAACACTACCGTCTACCTCAGGGCAGAGTTTGTGGACTGTGAATTATTCAGGGCATGACAGTTGTCTAACCACCCATTCCCCTGCCCTTGTAGTTCAAGCAGCCCCTACACCAAAAGTTGCATAAACTAGTGGTAGACAAAATTTGCTACCAATAAAGTGGGCAATGGAAATTCAAATCTAAAAAGACAAACAACCATGGGGGAGTGGGGGGCAGGGATTGGCCTTTTATGTATCCTTCTACCTTGGTCCAAACATGCATTCTGGTAAAATTTGCTGCCAGTACATAGCGCCATCCAGGATGACTTCTCCTTCCTTTGGCATCTGAATCCTCTAGACATGAAAGGAACTGAGGTTTTTTTTCAGAGACCAGAAGTAAGTTGTAATTTATACAGCAGTACAAGATTAATAAATCTATTACCAATGTCATTTTACGCTTTATAAGAATTCCACGACCAGCAGGAAAATATCCAGATCACAACATTTTGTCACTCAGAGGAGATGTGGAGATGAGTGAGCATGATGTGATACAAATCTTTTCTAAGTCAGGATTTATATGGGGAGAAATTACCTTGTTAGCCAACTATGACTTGTTTTATTAGCATCATTTACTTCTAAGTAGACTGAGAAATGGAAAAAAGAATGGATTTTCAGTTTTCACATTTCCTTCCTCAGTTAGTATCCATCACGAACAAGAATGATCATTCACATTCTCACAAAAACACTCTTTACTTCAAATGCCAGGGCAAGGATTTGGGTTTTTTTTTAATGTGTCTCCTTTTTTTAGTGATCTGAATATGCTTGGCATTGTTTCTTATTATAACATTGGCATATGGCAGTTAGGCACTTAGTCCTGTTATTTTGTTTGTGTGTTTTTCTAGCTTATCTTCAGACTTTTCTGCAGGCAATTACTGTCAAATTCATTTAATTTCTTTGGTTGTGTATGATATGGTTGCTAACATGCTTGACTCTACATTACAGGGAGCCTTTGTTCTGAAGCAGAAGAGGCATTACCAAGTTATGTACTGCACAGGCAAGCCTAGTCAGACAAATGCACACCTCACATGTATTTAAATTTCACAAATTAGATTTGGTCAACTGTTACAGATGACTAGATGACCAGAGACTAACGTGTTACTCTTTCTTTCTGAGTCTACATACTTGGCTTTGTTCAAACTTTTAAATATGTTTCTGTAACTCCTTTTGATGCATTACTGTACCAAAAAGAACCCATGAAACAAGCCATTCATCCTCATCCTCAAAGAATGCAACCATGATTAAGCAGATATAACTGCATTTGCTCACCATCATCCTTCACTACCCTTGACTCTTTCATTCTCACTCTTCCTTTCTCTTCCCCTGTTGTCTTCCCCACTCTCAACATTTGTATTTGAAGGTCCTTGAGGGCAGGGACCTGTCTTTGTTGTTTATAAAGCCTTGTATATGGTTTTTTTTTCCATTGATGACACTTGGTAAATAAACTATAGCAATCCACCATAAGCATAAACCAGTTTAAAGTTAAAATGTTGACACAAAACCAGTAATGAACAACCAGTGCAATGCTGCATAAAGCAACAAGGCTTATGTGGCTAATCCTCCAGTTGACAACACTGAAGTCCAGTTCTTCTGGACATTTTGTACTCTGCCCTTAAACTTTTACACCAGAGAAACTGTCTGCATTAACTTCATGGGCAATGGCATTACAATGATAGACGAGCCCCATCCTAAGCTTTGATTTATGAAATGGACCTAGATATGTGTGCAGTAAATTTATCTCTGAGAGCCAGCATAGTGTAGTGGTTTGAGTGCTGGACTGCAGCCTTGGAGACCAATGTTCAGTTTCCTGCTCAGCCATGGAAACATACTGGGTGACCTTGGGCACATCACATACTCTCAGCTCTAGAAAACCACATGATAGGTTTGCTTTACAGTCTGTGTAAGTTGGAAATGACTTGAAGGCACACAACAACAACAACAACAACAAGCTTATCTCTCTTTGGTTCTTATCAGTTGTGTAGTGGAACCAGGGCTCATAGGGGTTGATGTTCCAAAACTCTTGATTAGCTGGGATGACATCATCTGCCATCTCCTTCAAGTTTCTCTGTTTCCTCTAAGCTTTGCTGAAATCTCTCTGTTGCTGGGGAAAATATATCTTTTCAGCAACCATATATTGCTGTGAGCTATTCCTGTAACAGAGCAAAGTATTTGGGGGTGGGAGGAATGGCTTGTTATTAACTGAGTAACTGAGACCCATTTACCCCTTTTTATTTTTTTCTAAAACCCTGTTAGCAGTAGAGAAGAAAACTGCTACAGTATAACTAGTTTGCTGAAATGCAGCAACATCTGCCTACATTTGGGGATTCTTCCTGGAGGCACGGCTGTGGGGACTGTTGTGATGAGTTGGCTGCACTTCATAATTCACCACCATACTACTAATTCAGTTTTGGACAATTTAGTAAGGGACAATTTACAATGTGACTTTACATGATCATCATTCTGGAGAGCAAGTTTGCAGGAAAGGGTTTGTTTCAAGTTCAGTTTAAGAAATACAAGCACTCTCAACAGGGGAATCTATAACTAGCAGATAGAGTAGTGTAGAAATTAATGAGAAAGCACCAGGAAAAACATGGAGTGGCATGAAGGAGCAAAATCTATTTTGACAGCAATAGAGCATTTTGTCCCTTTATTTAGGTCTGTAACCTCTACTCCAAATACCAAACACTAGGTACTCTTTAAATGCTACATTTATTCTGATGGCATTAACTTCTTAACAGGCATGCTTAGACATGCAGACTTATTTTAAGTAGCTTTAATTGCTTTCTTGCAATGAACTGCATACCACCACCACCCGTGCACGCCTTGCAATGCTGTCATGACTTCTTTCTACACAACTTCTTTCTACACAACAGAGTTCACTTCCTAATTTCAAAGACTGAAATGAACAGAGATTAAATATATGTAGAACAGGCATCTTCTTAAACCATCATGGAAAACAGCTGGAAGCTTGCAAGAATGCAACGGGAAAGGATTAAATTTTTAAGTGCATTTTTTATTCTAAATAGTCAAGTAGCTGCAAAAAGACCATTCAGGAAAAGGAAAACTTTGCATTGCACCCAGGGCAATGGCACACGTAGGGGCTACATGCCCTCCAACTGCCCCAATTTGGCAGAGACAATCCCAATTAATCCTATGTCATCCTACTTTCTCAGCTGTTTTAAAAATGTCCCAGTTTCTCTCTCCTCCTCCCATTTTCCCCTTTACCCTCAGCTCACCTTGACTGCTGCAAACTGAATTCAAAGTGCAAAAGGATTTTGCTCCCAGTTAACTCAGCAGGAGGGAGGAGAGGACAGAATCTTGGTCTTCTTCTAAGACTCAGCAGTAGCAAACTGCTGCAGCCTCTCCTAGCTTGTGTGTTCTTCCTTATCGATAACTTCTGCCATCTTGCCCACACTCTGGACCTTTCCACACTACATTGTTATAGTGCTATTATAAAACTTTCAACATCCTGTGGAATTCTGGGATTTGAAGTTTAGTGAGCCCAAAGAGCTCTCTGGCTGAGAATTCTAAATGCCCCTCCCTAAACTGCAAATTCCAAAAGATGTTGAAAGTTGATAGCTGCACTAACAATGTAGTGCAGAAAGGCCCTTTGATATTTCTCAGCCATTCATGTCTCACTTTTCATATATGAATTGTTGGAAAGTATGGCACTAGGTTCTATCAGTTAATTACAACCAGGTTTTCTTTCATTTATTTTTGTTCTATTGTTCTATCTCTTTTTTAGGGGGTTGAGTATTCCAATTTGAACCTATCATTCCAGTTTCAAGATAATAGATGTAGATGTTTACATAGGATATAAGTCCTCTAGAGCTGAATCATATCATTGCTTTTGTACTGATGAGACATCAGATGGATTTCCTATTTTATATCCAAAGGGTAAACATCTGTCTTACCAGAAAGCTTGCTCAGCCTCAGCCAAAAGCTCTCATAGGCAGGGACACATGTCATCATCTGAGGCTACTGAACTGGAGTTACACAGGAGAACAGACATGCCACTAGGGAATTCTTTAACACAGCAGAGATTTGTTTTACACAGAAAGGACACAGAGGGAGGAAGCCCCATTTGGTTTCATTTCTGCCCTCCCCTGCATTGCCTTTCTCTGCTTTCCAAGGACATTGGTTGGGAGCAGGAATGCCAGCAATAGACAGGAGTGTGCACAATTGCTAATGTGTCACGGGAGGCTTTTTGTTCAACCTTTCCCAACTTGGCACCCTCCATGCTGGCTGGGATGATAGGAAATGTAGTCTGGTACATCTGGAGGCCATTGGTTGGGGAAGACTGCCTTAGTTCAAATCCCTACATACCCAGTGGATGACTTCTAGCCCATTCTCCCTCCCTGCCTAATATATCTAGATAAGATGAAAAGGGCAGAGCAGAACCATGTATGCTGCCTAAACTCCTTTAATTAAGGGCAGGATAAAATGCAGTTAACACTAGGCAGATGTGCAGAATCAAATTACATCAATAAACACAATACTTAGGGTCCACCACTAAACCATGCTGCCAAGTACATCACACCGCTCACAGGGTGGCCTCTGTCTGTCACACTTGCACATACATTCATTCTGATGAAGTATATATTCCTACCTGGCATACCCATCCACCCGACTCTGGCCTTGTAAGAAATTCTAGCAGAAACATTTTCCTGAACTTAATTTGTATAGAATTGTATATTTTAAACAGTGGCAGCTAATGGTTTACATGTCATTAGATGGTACTCTGCTCTAAGTTTTAGTGAGAACATTAAAGGAGCTATCCACAGGGTTAAATACTAGGTTCAGTCCCCCAAAATTGTTCCTTTAAAATTCAGACTGAAATGTCATTCCAGCTTCTCTTGCCACATATTTTTTTCCTTCTGCTCCACATATACATAGTGTGCTCTGTAATATTTATAGGCTTCTCCCATATGCCAATATAACATCCCACAATGCTTTCAGCCACTACCCTATCCCTCATTTCTCCCTTAAGACAAGAAACAGAGAAATGAAGATCATATTTGAATTTACTCCAAACAGACAAGGCCTACCTGACAAGATCAATTTGATGTAGAAAACATTTTGCATAGGCAAAAAAAGCCTCAGACCTGAAATTTATAGGAGAAAGAATTTGCATTTGCAAAGGTGGAACATTTCCAAGAATCTCTTTGAGCAAATTATATCACATAGAAATTGACTAATATATTGGTCCACTGATTCATGATTGTCCAAAGTTGAAAAGGGTTAACCACTTGCCCATCTAAGTTGGTTGCTGTGAGTTCAGCTTTGCTGAATAGATTTATCAATGGAGTTAGCACTCTAAATTATGTAATGTGTTTTGCCTAATAAGGTTGCTTGTGCTGTAATTGCTGTTCTAGGATTGGGTGGTTAATCTTTTAAATGAAAGCACTGAACTCACCTTCTGAGACATGATCTAGAGCAGTCCAATAAATCATGTATAGTTTCATGCCTCCACTTAAAGCTCCATCAACTATTTCCAAAAGAAAAGAATTTTGTCCCACATTCTACTACAATCAATTAGATTCGATGGTTAAGAGATCACAGACATTGGCTCAGTCAGAAAAATGTATCCTCTTTTGTAGACTTATAAAGAGGCAGAAAAGCAGGTGGAAGTTGTCTCTCCTTCAAAAGCTTTGTTTAGAAGATTCATTTAGCTTTGGGATAATTTCACAAGGGTATTCCATCAAGGGAGGCAAACATAGTCACTGTACTATGTTTCTGTAGAAAACAGTGCATGACAGAAAGTCCTGGTTTTCCTAGCATGTTCTAGTCCTCAAAATGCTTCACTCAAAGTCATCTTTGTCACTTTTGCAGGACCCTGTACTACCAACTTTACAAGAACTGCTCTGGATTCCAATTTACTTCCAAGCTCAGTGGTGGTTTGACTTACAAAACCTAGACAGCTAGAGGTTAGGATGTCTAAAAAACTACCACCTCCTATGTGAGTCTGCCCAGAATCTGTGGAGGCTATATTTTATGTCCCACCAAATGGTGAGGCAGGACTTTCTCTATAGCAGTATCCTGACCTAGGACTGGCTCCATCTCTTCCAAGCTTCCAATGGACACCTAAGAAGGAGTTGGTCAACATGGTCTGTAGCCCTTGAAACTGCTCTGCTTCTTTAACTGTTGATTTTGAAATTAATTTTAAAAATATTTTTCCTTTTTTTAAAAAAATGTTTATATCAATGTATTGTTTCAAATGTTTTTATCTGTTATGCATTGCTTAGGGATCCTGGTAGGTTGGAGGTGATATATAAATGCTGTAAACAAATAAATAAATTTTTGCATCCATCTTTCCATTGGTCCATCCAGCCATCCTATTCAGTACAGTACAGAGTTATCTATGATCCATATGGCTATAGTGGCATTTTAGAAAGCCATGTGACAATAGTGATATATCAAAACAATGAGGGCCAGGTTCAATGTCTTGACAGTACATCTCTAAACTTAATTTTGACTTCAATATTTTTCTCTTGTGGAGAAATAGAAATGGCTGTGAAAGATGTTGTGTTGGTGTGGGAAAAGCCACAGAGACTTTTGCAAGAGAGCAAGAGGGCATGAGACTTGTTCACACCACAGGGCCAGAATACAGACATGTAGGCACATGTTAAACAGGGCCAGCCAAGACATTTTTCTGTTTGATGAAATGGAAAAAATGGCACCCTTCCATTCTGTGTATAAACCCATCCTCCCTTGGAGAGCAGCAGGTCAGTTTAGGCAGGCATATTCCAAGACACATGAAGCTTTGTCTTCCAACACTTAGCCACCTCGCCTAGGTCATTCTGTGAGGCAGCTGCCTCACTCTGTTTTATGGCAGGGCCATGTTTGAGAGGTGATTCTATAACATTTTCTTTCTTTTACTTCTGTTTCTCTTTTTGAAAGAAGTATTTTCCCCCCTTTCTCTTTCAGATAGAATTATATGGTATGGACCAAGGACTGACTGGGTGCATATAACTGACCAAAATTTCACCCACAAACTTCCCTTGAATGGTAACATTTCTTCTAGAATCATATTGCTGGAAGAGACCACAAGGGCCTTCCAGTCCAACCTCCTAGAAATCTTAGTTCCCTTTAGAAAGAGATCAGGGGTTGATTATGAAGTTTTTGTAATATCTAAGTTTGGTTATAAATATACAAGTTGAACACAGGTAGAGACAAGCATTAAAGTACTCCCCAAATTCCAATGTTCCTGATAGAGAGAACTGTACTCTACTCCCAAGGTGTTTTCCTGAGGGCTCTTTCACACTACACTGTTAAAGTGCTGTGATCACATGGCAACATCTTATGGAATCCTGGGATGTAGAATTTTCAGAGTCAGTGTGGTATAGTGGTTTGAGCACTGGACTATCAGAGACCAATAATACTCAGAGAAATCCACTAACACTCTCCAGCACAGAACTCTAAAGACCTTCTTAACATACAAATCCCAAGATTCCATAGGATGAGGTCATGGTCGTTAAAGTGATATCAAAAGTGCTATAATTGTGTGATATAGATATAACCACAATGCCTTCTCATTGCTAGTGTGAGAAGGAGCCCTCTGTCTGGAAATGCCCTGTGTGAGTTTATGAATTAAGCCTATGGTTGAGAGGAGCTGAAAACTGAATGAAAGAAAAAATGCCGAAGCATAAACATTGGACAGGAGAAGCTCCTGCAGTTTATAGTAATATCCTAGGGAGAAGTTTGAGGAGTTACAGATATATTCTGTGAGGTATTCCTGACACCATTAGAAAAAGATGTTTCAGAAGGAGAGCAAAGGATGGACGTATGGAAAGTCTCCCTTGCCTGCTTTCCAAACTGTGGCCATTTCCGCACTAGAGTGTTATAGTGCTATCATTCCACTTTCAACATCCTGTGGAATTCTGGGGTTTGTAGTTTGCTGAGGCCAATGAGCTCTCTGGCTGAGAATTCTAAAGGCCCTTCTTTTAAACTGCAAACCCCAGGATTCCATAGGAGGTTGAAAGTGGAATAATAGTGCTATAATAGTGCAGTGCGGAAAGGGCCTGTGTATGTATAAATGAGGGGGGAGGGAAGGAGCCAATGGCCTATAACAGAAAGAAAGAGAAGTCTGGGAGGCTAGAAAGTAAAGTTATTTTATCCTTTTCCTTCAAAGGCCTGAATTCTAGACTTTGGAGAGAAGCACTCCTCTTTGTAAGCAGGGACATTTTGTTGCAACTTTTCACATGTTTCTTTACAAGGATGAAATATTGGGAGGGGAAAAAAGTAGAGTCTGCATTTGATAGGATATTCCTATTAGTAAGGTATTAATACAACAAAGTAAGGATGCTTATTGGGGAGAGAATGATGTGAGGGAGTACCACACTGCTTAGCTGTTTCCATATGGCCCTCCCAAAATGGCATTCCCAAAATGTAAGTCTTACCATGTTTTTACATGTACCAGAGTCAGACACCAAATATATTTATACATACAGGTATACATGTGGACTTATCACATAATATGATGAAGACAAAATGAAGTATAACAATCAAATCCAAACTGACTTTACAGTGTTTTCTCACTTGCTGGCTGTCATAAAATGAAAAAATAATTATGCTTTCTGCAAGTAAGACCTTGTGAAAGTCTATGCCGGTGTCTGTAATTTTCTATTCAAGCTCCAACATATCATATCAAATTCCTCCCTTTGCAGTGATAAAAAAATAAATAAATCTTGTGTTAAATTGTTAAAGACCACTTGGCTCTTATTACAATGACTCAGTCTGAGACAATGTCAATATAATAGCCTGCCCATGTAAAATTCAGCTTTATTATGAAGAGCAAAATGTGGAGTTCCCTGGCTGTTTGCAGAAACAAAGGATTCTGCCTAGGATTGTGGTGTTGTGTCAGTTAATGTGTTAGATTAATCGGTTGGAAGAGTGGCCTGATTAACTGGACAGCTTTTTTTCTTTTTAGGTGGGAAGGTTAAAAAAAACTTATTACAAAACATGAAATCTTAGAAAAACTTTCTCCATCCCTTTCTTCCCCTCACATTTCTCTTTGAAGCAATTTGAAAGCTCCAGCCAGATATTTCCTATAACAGCTCCTTCACAGAAACATGCCAAACCACCTTTTTCTGAGCTCATGTGAGGTTGACAGGGGCTGGAGAACTGTGCTTATCTTGTATTCGTTGCTCACATAACTATGGGTAGAAATATAGCTTTGTTGTTAATTTTGTGGGGAGGGCTGTACAGAAATATGGAGGTAGTTACATCATAATGCAATGCTTGTTTATCTGCAGCAGTTTCAGTCCAATGAATAGTGGGGTTTACTTCTGAGTAAACATCTGGAAAATTTAGTTTTGAATTACATCTTGCAGAATCCTTCCAGCCTGCATGTTCATCAGAAAATATTTATTCAGCATGAGTGGTTCCAAATATGCCATAACCAGACCAAGATATTTTGCTTTCTCAGATGAAGGACAAGATGGTGCTATGGTGCTACCCTGCCTCTTTTCCACCAACAGAAGCTAACCAGACTAGCAGCTAATTCGTGGCACTGATGATGACACCGTGGCCCTTTCCGCACCTTACCTTTTTCTGGTACTGGGGTGTGGGGATCGTGCAAGCAGCCTCTGGCGAGAGGCTCTTGCGTCCCTGCTGCTTCAGCTCCACACGAGCTGCCTGCTTGCGTGAGAGCCGTGCCTCTTCCTTCCGCAGTGCAGCCTGGGACTTTCCCAGGCTGCGCTGGGGCAGCAAGCACGACTGGTGTGGTTCCAGAGGCTCCGCACGCCAGGTAAGTATGTGTGGGGCCCGGGAGCAATGCACGATCATGCACCATTTTTTGCTTCCAGCCGAAAATGAAAAGGTGTGTGATCGGTGCCTGCCAGCCCCTGGAGTGTCGCGCGATTGTGAGTGCATCGTGCAGATCGCTCCTCACAATCACGCAACGCTCCAGGCACCCTTTCACATGGCAAATGCTGTGCGGAAAGGGTCAGTATCTTCTACCACATTTGAGGGCAGTGAGCTAACTGAAAGGATGCAAGACAGGTTGGCTATAGAACAAACACCTCTGTCCTTCAACTGGGGAAGACAGAGAGTGGCTTACTGCCCACCACTCATACACCCATGGCCTAAGGCAACTGCCTTACCTTGTCTCATAGCAGAGTTGGCCCTGGGGCTGTTTTAGAATGAAACACAAGCACAAAGCTCTGTTAGGCACAGGAAACTAGTTGAACCATCAATGAAATGAATAAAAGGAAATGAAGCACTCTGCAGATAAATACTTCTCTTGTTCATACAAGGCTCCCCAAACAAATATTGTTAAATATTTATTCCTCACCCACGAGTATATTCATAATTTTCTCACTTAGAACAGCTCATAATACAGAGTGTAGGAAGGGATGTGTTTGGCCTGTATTTTACTACTAACAGTCCATGAGTAAAACTCATGTGTGGACCAAAATGTTGTTATTCATCTTATTAGGAACAGCTGAATATCTCCAAATAAACTGGCTTTCTGAAAGAGCTATGTTGCACTTCCTTTAAAAAAAAAAAAAAGTCTTCTAAACAAAATTGCTTCCTATCCTGACTGAGGTCTCAGGATTAAAACATGTTTATGGCACATCAGTAAGTCACAGAATAAAGTCTGTAACTGGCAAATGTCTGCTTCAGACTGACTTGATACTGCAGAGATGAGGAATGTGTGGTTCTCCAGATGTTAGAATCATAGAATAATAGAGTTGGAAGAGACCATAGGGGCCATCTAGTTCAACCTCCTGCCATGCAGGAACACACATCAAAGCACATCCAACAGATGGCCATCCAGCCTCTGTTTAAAACCCTCCAACCCCCAATGTTGTTGAACTCCTATCAGCCCCAGCCTGCTATAATCTGCCATTCTGTGAACAGGTTATCTGGATGAAATATACTGAAATACATATTATTATATGTTCCATTCCAGTTTTTAAGGGAAGAGTGCTGGTACTTTTGCATCCAAAACAGCAACATGTATGTTCAATTGAGTGATTTACTCCCAGTTCACTCCTATTTAGACACGTGGCATAAAATTAAAAAAGGTTTGTTCTAGTTTACCATTTTCTACAGTATCTAGTGTGATGTATCATCAGAGAGATAAAAAAACGTAGACAGACAAACCCCACAAGGCTAGGTTGGTAGGTATATTAAACAGTGCTTTCTTTGTAGCAGCACCTAAAAAACAGAACTCCCTCCCAAGTGAAGTCAGGGTGGGTTTATCTCTTTTAAGTTTCCAGTGGACTTTTAAAACTGTTTGCAGAGCCTTCAGATCTTAAAACTGGGGGTGGCTGCTCCGGCTATCCATATTTTAATCTATTTTTACAAGTTTAGTACTTTAAATCTTTTATATGTTGTGAATTGCCTTGTGGGCCCAGGCCATTTCCGCACTACACTGTTATAGTGCTATTACTCCACTTGCAACATCCTGTGGAATTCTGGTGTTTGTAGTTTTACTGAGGCCAGAGAACTCTCTGAGAATTCTAAATGCCCCTCCCTAAATTACAAACCCCAGGATTCATAGGATGTTGAAAGTGGAATAATATCACTATAACAGTGTAGTGCAGAAATGGGCCAGGTGGACTGTGAGGCAACAGAAAAATGCTTTAGATCAATCAATTAACCCCTGGTAAACGGTCAAGACATTTTAACATACAAAAATAGGAGCACGGAACGTATGCAACTGCAGTGTTCCAGTATTTTTAAAGCATGATGCACCTGAATGTCTTTATGTAGCAAATGGAAAGAGAGCAGGAAATTATTTTGAATTGTTGATTGGCTTTACAATCCCAATAAGCCAGCCAGAAGTTGTTGACTTGGCATATCATCCACACCTCAGATCCTGGTTTGTTGCTCCTCAACACACCAGGATCATAACCTAATGTTTGTTTTTGACTTACAAACCCTAATTTATTTGTTAGGGTTTGAACAAAATACTAAATAACTAACTTCTTGCTTGTTGAGCCTCTCTGACAATAGCTGGAAGAGCCAAATGGAAATGAACTGGATCCATGCACCAACCTAAAAATAATTCATGGCTTGTCAACACTGAACAAAATCCTGGCATACTGTTCTGTGTGGATACAGCCAAGGTACAGAAAACATGAGAGAATATGTAACTGGAAAAACAGTAAACTGTTCCCCCCTCTCCTTTGCTCAGAATAGCTGTAACTCAATCTAGGCAAGGAGAGCAAATCTGCTGGTGAGTTATGTCTGTTCATCCCAAAGGAATGAAAATAAGAACTATATTACATTGCTGACTATTACACATTATATTTAATGATACCATGATCCAAGAGGGATTTCTGTATTACAAACGTAGACCTAATAATGTTTTTGCTAATGCTAATATAGAAACAATATAATTTACCCATTTCTTCAACCTTCCATTGGTAAAATTATGTATATAGGAATGAAATTAATGGATGTGTGTCTGAAAAACAGACAAGGCAAAAATGTTTAGAAGTCATCTTCCTAGTCAATGAACCTCTGTGAAAGATTAATGTAGTTTGAACTTTTATTGAGGAATATCATTTGTGCACTGTCACATTTAGCACAAATGGTGCTTCAGTCACAGTTCAGTAATATTCCAGCATATTATTTCCAAGGCATTTGAGAGTTTAGAGAATTATTGAAGGGCATGCTGTACTCATTTGGTAATAAGGCAGAGTGCAGTTGCAGCCTCCATATGATTTCAACAAATGGAAATCTCTGTTAATTTTGTTGCACACGGAGGACGATTGTGATAATCACCCAGGTGAAATAAGCCCAGCTGGAGAATACAGCATTGTGCAAGGTCTTTACAAAGGCTTCTATTTGAAAAAAATAAAAATAAAAACAAAACACCAAACACAATAGAAAACAAATCCACAGTCACCAGAGGCTAGGAGGCACAGAGGTGTCCTCCCTTGAGCAATGAACAGCTCAAGGTTTTATGTTGCCTAGGCAAAGTAACATACCTAACCCTTCTGCTCCTATACCAGTGGGTGGTGGCAGCAAGAGAGAATTAGTGAATGCTGGGGAATTTCCTACCCCTTTTCATGGGTAGTAGTCAGGCTTTGGGGGGCTGGAAGTAAACTCAGTATGACACCATGACAGCAAAATTGCTATATGTAATATCTTATCCTCACAGTGTCTATGAGGAAAAACTAAGGGTACCACAGAGGCTAGGTTTATTACACAACAAACACCAATAAGAACATTATGGATGACGTCTAACCAACCCAGGTGACTCAATCCATGAAATACTCTTCAGGTGTACTGAAAGCAGATCAGCTTTTGAAGAATATCACACCACAGTTTATGGACACTTGGACTTAAACAAAAAATCTGTGCAACTGTGCCAGTAAACGCAAAATAGACAGAACTGTAGCAATGCCCTCCTTTTGGAGGTCTAATTGGTACCAGTGCTGGTTTTGTTCTGGCACCAAGTCAAGGCTTTCCATTAAAGCCTTTGGGGCTCAATTTATTATAAGTGTACATGGACATGGTTTTTAACTGATGTAGCCTTTTAAGCTGTTTTAATCCTTTTAAAGCTTTTTAAAATTGTTTCAATCTGGAATCATTTTAAATTGTTTATTATCTGTGTAGCACCCTTAAATCCTGCAATAAAGGATGCTATATAAATATTCAAATAGAAAAATACAATCTTAAAAGAAAAACTCCCTTCCTGAGAGGGATGGGTAAGAATGGGACAATTCACCTGGAAAGAAATTTCAGTCTTACTTTTGTTGATTTCTCCACTACCCCTCGCTGATACTTTTTTGAGAAGCCTGATCCCACACCTGGCTTTCTTTTTTTTAGTTTTCTTTGGCACCTGATTTTAAATTATTCCCTTTTGACTTTGACCTTTGAGCCTCCCTTCAAGGCCACAATGGGACCTGAAACTGAAACACACATTTTTGTTAGACAGATCTTTCACTTTCTTTTTGCATTAAGTACAAAACAACTGAGACAGCAAAAATAAATGGATGTATTTATGTATGTATTTGTATTTCTATTTCTATTTCTATTTGTATGCCACCTTTCTCTGAGAGTGGGACAGAATGCAGCTTCCAGAAATAATCAATTAAAAACATTTACAATAAAAAATTAAAAACAATTAAAATCACCACATAAGAACAGTAAACATTTCTAAAACAAACAAAAGTTTAAAAATCAATAAAACATCCCAAGAAAAAGCTCTCCTGCTTACATATTAGAAGTGTACTTAAACAACAACATTTTTGCCTGCTGGCAAAAGGAAAGCAGGGAAGAGACCAGACTAGTGGAAGAGAGTTTCAGAGGGTGGGAGCAGCCACTGAGGAGGCTCCCTCCCATGTCCCCACAAAACGCACCTGGGATGGTAGCAGGATTGAGAGAAAGCCTTCCCCTGCATATCTTAAAACTCTGGCAGGTTGTGTTACAATGTAAGACATAAGCAATTCAAACCATGTACAAGTATAGCCAATAAAGTAAACTTGAAACAAAAAAACAAACAATCTCTGCTAAAAATTTAAAGTTTGGAGAAAAATATATTTATTTATAGGCAGAGGACCAAAAGAATCGGAGTCAAGGGGGATGTGGAGAATACCATAATCTAAGTGACGTCAGCGTGTCACCATCAGGACTGGACTTTGGAGCCAAAATCCAGAGCCTTATTCAGAAGAATGATCAAAAACAGTCTCAACCCCATTTGCAAGCTTACAAACGAAGTGAACCAATAGAGAAAATGATCCAAAGGCAGAAGAATCCAATAACACCATCAAGTTTAATGTTACCTAACTGTATGGCCGCCTAGAAGGCCTCCAATAGAATTACAGCAGCCAGGCTTCCACATCAGAAGAGCGGAGAGGTGATCTAACCAACACTGTTTATGTTCACCACCTACATTTCCATTCTCCAGTTCCAGGATAACTTCATTCAAAGACAATTACATTTGATCAAACAATCATACAATGAATGAGTCAATCAAATGACTACCCAGTTTCCCCAGTCAATACTGAGGCATTCTAACACAGGATTATATGCTGCTCCATTTCAAAGACTTCTTAGAACACCCAAAGTGTTCTTTGCTTTCTCCTGGGGCAAACAAAAACAGATTTGCTTTGTGACAGTTTGAGACATTCATGGATCATCTTGATAAGCCAAGACTTAGGAGTCTCGTTGAACAAAACAATTGACCTTCAGGCATAACTCATAACTTTTAACATCCATAAACTGCTCTGCTGCATTTATATTCAGACTGATTAATATACAACAGGGTTCTTTTAAACACATGCACACACATTTAAAGCTAAGTACCATTTGTGGCTAATGAAAGTTCAACTATTGGTAATCAAGTCTGGGTTTGATTCCCCACTCAGGCATGGTAACCCAGTGAGTGACCTTGGGCATGTCATACCCTATTAGCCTCCAGAAAACCCTGTGATGGGTTCACCTTAGGTTTGCCATAAGTCAGAAACAACTTGAAGACACGCAACAAATCGGGTCCAAAATCTAATTTCTAGATTCTACTAGAATTTATTTTATTTTACTGAATTTATACCTCACCTTTCTCCCAGGATGGGATCCAAGGCAGTTTACAGAAGTTTTAAACATGATTTAAAAAATGTCTTTACAAAAGTTAAAAAAGAATTAAATAATATTATTAAAAATCAGGGTTCAAAAAGTTAAAAACACTTTAAAATATAATTACTAATAAAAGATTAAAAATAAAAATTAGGTGAATCCTTTGATTCAGAAAGTCTGCCCTAGGTGGAACTAGCAATTGGATTTAGATCTAGAAAACAAATCACCTAGCAACAAATATGTGAAAACTAATACAACAGTATTTACAGCCATGAAATTTAAGTCATTCTGTCTAATCAGACTCAAGTTCTCTGAGTTGTTTTTAGTTTGAACTTTATGTAACGCTACATGTACTGTAAGGAACTACATTAGATTTTAAAACTTTATTTGATGAAAGAGACAGGGAGGTAATTTTTCTTGTAAACATAGTAGAAGGGAGAGAAGGGTTACCCTTTCACAACCACTCTCACTGCAATCCTGAACTAACATTGTTCCAAAAACACCACATCTATAATGCTTTGGCAGCAGCTTTAATCAGCACAAAGGGGAGCTTTTAAGATCCTTGCCACCCACACATCATAGCTGTGCAAGGTAATGGAAATGACTTTTATCAGGGCAGGATTCCTAAGATATTATTAGTAAAGGGACTGTTTTCCAGACAACCATGTTTGTTGCTTTTTCCAAAGGGTTCCATGAACCTTAGGGGCAGGTAGCTCTCTACCTATCAAGAATGATTTCAAGTTGCAAAAGAAATTACTTCAATCTCTGTTTTCACAATAATAGCCTGCTCCTTCATTGTACATCAGACTCTATATACTATTAATATTCATTCTGAATGGTTACAGATGAATTTTTCCAATGGACGTACAGGTATATTTTACATGTATATGTTTTGCTTTAAACCTGGATGTACCCATTCTCCCCTGTTTGTTTTATGTTGTTAAAGCACTATATAGTATCTTCCAACATTTCAGAGATGAAAACCTCAACATTTGTGGCTAAATGTAATCAGAGTGTGAACAAGATGGCAAAAGTCATTGGTAGCAAAGAAGGTATAAGCTAGGAGAGGCAGCAGCAATATTCTTTTGCCTGAGCCTAATAGGAAGAGCAAGATTTTTCCCTCTCTCCTCTTCTTCCTCTCTGTCAAGTTAATCAAATGCAATCCACTTTTGCCCTTTGGACTCAGTAAGCGGCAGTGGAAGTAAACTGATGACAAAGGGGGAAATTGGGAAGAGACTGAAACTGGGATATTTTAAAAGCAGTTGAGAAAGTGGGACAATGGAAGATTAATCTGGACCGTCCCTGACAAAATGGGATACTTGGAGAGTATGATATACTGGGAAATGCAAATTCATGCTGCTAAGCACTGGATCAGGGTAAGGCCTTTTTAGCAATGGTGAAGAGAAGTAGATGTATCTATCTATCTACCTACCTACCTACCTTTGTTTAATGCATGTTCATTTCTTGCAGTTTCAATTATGTGCTGGATCCCAGTGTTCTCACACGGCTCATGGTATCTAGCTGCTACCTCGTGCTGCAAGCTCTTCTTGAGGGATCTGGTGTTCCTGGGTGTTGCTCATGGCATCTAGTACTCTTAAGTACTGCTGCCCATGCAGTGCTGCTTATAACATCTGGTGCTCCCAGAGGCTGTTACCTCTTGCTGGTTGTACAGAGCTGTTCGTATTATCTGGTGCTCTCCAGTGCTCCTGCCTTGTGCTGATGAAGTGGTCTAGCTAATGAAATTGATGAAGTTTCCCTTTCTGATACATCAGAAGAGCAATACTAATGGTTTTCAGTGGCCATGATGCCTTCATTGTTCATTTTGAATAAGAAACAAAGCGGTTCCACATTATAGGTGAATATCAAATAACGCTCTGGATCCCAGAATGGATCACTCGCATTATAAACAGCCTACTGCATTTTTTGTCATGGAGACAGGGAACTGTTGGGAAAGCTGTAATACTTTAATTTAGCAGGTGTGTGTATATGCCTTTAATTTTCTCTCTTGAGTAAACAGTACAGGCGAATTTGAAACAGCTTTTCGGCTTCATCCAAGACCCAGATGGAAAACTGTGAAAGCTAAATTTTGAGGGCATTCAAGTTGACAGCTCCTCAAGAAGCAGGCTTAATACAACTTGTATAACGAGACAACATTTTGTGCAGGGCCCTTTACTAAGAATCCAGAACTTTTTACATCCATCCAGGAGGCTCACTTCAACCTCTAAAAATAAAGAACATGACAACCATTTAACAAGAGACAGGACAGAATGCAACTGTCTCTTGGGGGGGGAAGGGTAATTTGAGGCAGCCCACCCCAACCCAGCGTCCTTCAAATGTGTTAGAGTACATCTCCTATTATCCCTGAGCCAGCTCTGCTTATAATTGTAGTCCAGCTCATTTGGAAAGCATCAGGCTGGGGCAATGCTGCTTTAATGTATACAAAGGTGCAGTTATCCAAGCTGAAGGTGCAATAACCTAACCAGGAGTTAAATGCAAATTGTAGCTTCTCTTAGGCCATTTCTACACTAGCCTGTTATAGTGCTATTATTCCACTTTCAACATCCTATGGAATCCTGGGGTTTGCAGTTTAGGGAGGGGCCTCAAAAGAGAAGAAGGTGGTCAGCCTCTAAGAAGGAGTTCTATGCCAAGAAAGGGCCCTCTCCTCAGCTGTCATCCAGCTTTCAGAATCATAGAGTAAGAGCTGGAAGAGACCACAAAGGCCATCAAGTCCAACCCCCTGCCATGCAGAAATGCACCATCAAAGCATCCCTGACAGAAGGCCATCTAACCTCTGTTTAAAAGCCTCCAAAGAGGGAGACCACCACACTCTGAGGCAGCATATTCCATTGCTGAACTGCACTTACTGTCATGATGGAATTTCTTTTCCTAGAGTTTGAAGCTTTTGCTCCATCTTCCATATGACATGCCTTCAAATATTTAAACGTAGTTTATCATGTCCCCTCTTTAATCTCCTTTTCTGCAGACTAAACATAGCAAGCTCCCTAAGCCAGAGGGCATGGTTTCCAGGCCTTTTACCATTTTGGTTGCCCACCTCTGGACATGTTCCAGCTTGTCAATATCCTTCCTGAACAATGGTGCCCAGAACTGGACAAAGTATTTGAGGTGGGTGGGGCCTGACCAAAGCAGAATAGAGTGGTACTATTACTTCTCTTGATCTAAACACTATACTTCTATTGATGCAGCTTAGAATTGCATTGGCTTTTTAGCTGCTGCAGCACACTGTTGACTCATGTTCAGCTTGTGGCTCCTAGATCCCTTTCATGTCTATTTTAGTCAAGGTAGGTGGCACCCATGTTATATCCATGCATTCTATTGTTTCTGTCCAAGCGTAGTACCTTACATTTCTCCCTGTTGAAATTCATTTCATTAGTTTTGGCCCAGCTCTCTAACCTGTTAAGGTCATTTTGAATTCTGATCCTGTCCTCTGAGATGTTAGCTACCTCTCCTAATTTGGTGTCATCTGCAAATTTGATAAGTATGCCCTCTATTCCCTCTTCCAAATCACTGATAAAGCTGTTGAATAGCACTGGGCCCAGGACAGAACCTTGTGGCACCCCACTAGTCACTTCTCTCCAGGATGAAGAGGAGCCATTGATGAGTACCTTTAGGGTTCAGTCAGTCAACCAATTACAAATCCACCTAACAGTAGCATTATCTAGCCCACATTTTACTAGCTTGTTTGCAAGAATATCACAGGGGACAATGTCAAAAGCCTTACTGAAGTCAAGATATGCTGTATCCACAGCATTCTCTTCAACTACCAAGCTACTAAATCTATTTAAAAAAGAAAGAAAGAAAGAAAATTAGTCTGGCATGACTTATTTTCGAAAACCCCATGTTGACTTTTAGTGATCACAGCATTCCTTTCTAAGCGTCTAGCCTCTGTGTTTAATGACCTGTTCTAGAATCTTTCCTGGGATTGATGTCAAGCTGATTGGGCATTAATTGTTTGGGTTCTCTTTTTAACCCCTTTCTGAAGATGAGGACAATATTTGCCCTCTCCCAGTGTGCTAGGACCTCTTCCATTCTTCAAGAATTCTCAAAGATTATTGCCAGGGGTTTTGAGAGTACTTCTGCCAGTTCTTGCAATATCTTTGGATGCAGTTCATCTGGTTCTGGAGATTTCTATTCATTTAGAGTACCCAGGTATTCCTGTACTCCCTCTTTATCTATAATGTGCTGTGTTTCCCTTACTGCATCATCTGTTCCATTTCCCCCAGCTAGAGAAATGTTTTCCTTGGGAGAAGACAGAGGCAAAGAAGGTGTTGAGTAGTCTTGCCTTTTCTCTGTCCCTTTAGCATTTCACCATCTTTCTTCACAAAGAAGGTCCTACTAGGTCCTTGTTGTTCCTTTTGTTATGAATAAAACAAAACAAAACAAACTTTTTATTGGTTTTCACCTCCCTGGCAAGCCTGAGCTCATTTTGCTTTTAGCTTTTCTTTCTTTCTATACTTGCTGGCTATTTGTTTGAATTCCTCTATGGTGATTTCCCCCTTTTTTTCCATTTCTTGTACATGTCTCTTTTAAATCTTAGGCCTTTTGAAACTTCTTAAGATATTCATTCTAGATTCTTTAGACACCTTTCATTTTCCTCTTCACCTTTGAGAAACTCCCACCCATCATGAACTCCCTTCTTTTTTAGTGTTCCTGACCACGAGATGACACCCACTATTTCCATGAGTTTACTGAAATCAGCTTTCTTAAAGTCTAGAATGTGTGTCTATGTTGCACTGAATGCTTGAAAAACACATCAAAGGATGCATCCACAAAGCACTACTATAGCATTTCAATGCTTTAACTGCCATGGTTCTGTTCTATGGAATCCTGGGATCTGCAGTTGCATTAAATATTTAGAATACTCTGCCAGAGAGCACCAATGCATTGAGGCTGCTGCTGTCGTTCTTGCATACCTTCATTTCCAACTTATGGCAAACCCTCTCACAGGGTTTTCTTGGCAAGATCTGTTCAGGCTGCCGTCATCTGAGGCTGAGAGAGTATGGTTGCCCAAAGTCATCCAGTATCCTTCCATGGCTGAGCAGGAATTTGAATCCTGGTTTCCCAACTCCTAGTCTAACACAAAAATTATTACACCATCGAAGAGCAAACAGAAAATCCCCGGAATCCTTAGGGTAGAGGCATGGCAATTAAACTGGGATCAAAGTGCTATCATTTTCCAGGGTGGATACAGCCAAAGATTGTTTGAATGGAGCTGCTCACTTTCTTTTGGAGACAAGCAGTGGGGCTGCCTGTATGCATTTCTACTACAGAACATTTAGTGTGCATACACAACTGCCAGAATTCAGGGGCTTCCCATTAAGATGGGGGATGTGTCCAAATACGCATATTCCAGAGCTTAGAGAATTTATTTTTTGGATATTGCTATTCCAAAGACATTCCAGCCAACAAGTAATTTTGAAAAAATCTGGAGTATTTCCCCTGCTCACAGAAGAAATTCCAGCTTGGGCACTGAAGCTACCGGGCTGTATGGAAGAATTTGCATTAAAATTAATGGAACGGTTCCAAATAAATGTGCTTACAGCAAGAGTATAAATCCATTAATAAGGGTTTGTATATATGCATGTACAACTTTGCTATAATTTACCTTGCCAAATCTGAACAAATCACCTCTTGGGGCATACAACAGGCTGGTGGTGTTTATCAGGCTCACAAGGGAGAACGTAATTGAAAGCAAGCCACCTTAGGCAGAGTCTACAGAGAGGGGTTTCAAGAAATCATCCTAAACTGGCAAATGACCAAGGCTGAATAAACAGTTGAAAATTAAAAAGGGGGTTATTTTAGTAGGCAAAAAAAGAGTCAAGACAGTGTTTTCCATATTTATTGGAAATATCCCCTCCCAAAACAAGCATTAATTGTTCAGTAGTCTAAAATGCTTTGCCCCTTGCAACAAGCCGATGTCATTTTTCCCTTTGTCTGAGTAAACTGCAGTCATGAACTTGACACCAACATGGTTATTCAGTTTTCTAAAAATGTGACAGGCACAAAAAAACTTTCAATGGAAGTTGAAAGTAGTTGCTGCTACTATCAAATTCTAAAAAGACTGCTGTTTTGCCTGGCAGCTATGGCAAAAAGACCACACAAAAAGACCACATGTGTGGGTTTAAGAAGAGTTCAAATGATACATTTACAATGTTATAAGCAAATATTGACAAAATGCTGCAGTTGGTAGGAAAGTCTGAGAAATATCATGGGGGAAGGATGTTTCCTCAGTTCTGTACTCTGCTGCATCGTGATGTCTCTCAATATCTCCCAAGGAACAGACTGCCCAAAGTACCAACCTTGCTCTTTCACCCTACTCCTTGTCAATCCCATAAATGAGGCAAATGGAAGGAAGCTCCTGGACAAAACATCTCCTGTGGGGAAAAAAAAACTAATCCATCTTCCCCATGTCCTTATTAGCTGCACAATTTTAGAAAGCCAGGGTAGAATTGTTCTTTATTTCCCTCTCTCATTCTCTTCATGACTACTCACCCATACACATTTTTCTCAAAGATAGGGGACACCTATCATTGGTCCTGTTCAACCCAATTCCCATCCTTGGCCATCTGAACTCAGATAAGTGACTCAAAACCCTTTGCTTGAGTCACCTTGCAGTGTAGCTACCTCTTTGATTGTCCTTTGCTTGTCACAAATGGTGGCTTGGATTGCATTTGTCCTTTGCAAACTACAAAGTATATGCCATATAGGTAGGGTTTGGGTCAAGACATGGATTCCATTTGTGGAAGTAAGTTTATGATGGTACAAAAGCTAACTCCAGGATTAAAACAGTCCCTAATTCAAGACTGATATGTTGAATAAGGAAATGATTAAGAATCAAGGAAAAATACTGGTAAAATAATAGAAAGACTCTAAGAAAATCTACCTCTGTAAAATGCCTAATAGCTACAGTTTCTATAAATTCAAACAGGACCAACAAAAGAAGTTCTACTCATAAAGGTAAGGGGAAATCTTCATTTTAAAAAGGCTTATTCAGATGTGAGCATGGGGAACAAGTCATGCCTACAGGGTTCTCTTAGGAATGGGCAACTGAAACAAACATATTCCAACACCTTCATGTGCAAGACATAAACCGTCACCCTCTGCATAAAATTCAGTGTTGTGCCTGGCCTCTCTGATTCACACTCTGCTATACATAAGTGTCTTCTGTTATACATCTGTTGCGGTGCAAGTGATTTTCCGCACTTTCTAGATCTGACTCAGTATTTGTACTTCTGTCTCATCACTGTGCTGAAAACATCCCTGCCTGTACCACTCTGTAATTGGTATCAAAATATTTGGTAGCAGAATCAACAACACCCACAACTTTCCTCTGTGCCTTCTGGCAGTATGGAACATTCGCATCTTCTTGCACTTTTCTGGGTGCTGCTGGCTTACTTTATTTTGCAGAATGAGCAACACTGTATGGTCCCCGTGCAGCTCTGTGATGCCTACACATTCTGGCAACTTTCACAGGCACCTTGTTATTCCAAAGGATAATGTTTTATATAAAAGATAATGTACTAGATAAAGGCCATCAGGGACCATAGGGACTAGTGAAAGGAAATTGCAGCAGAAGTCTAGCATCAAAAGTATAAATGACAACCAGAGAGAGGCTAAAACAATTCCATCCTACGTGGTGAAACATTCAGGTTTGACAAAATAGAAAATCACACCAGGGAGAGATGCAATGAAATAGCCCATTACCATAAACATTTTCCAACAACCAACAGCTCAGCTCTACTCCACGTAATGCTTTGTTATTGAACTAGCTGGCTTTCAGATCTTTTTAGATCAAGTGGTAGCCTGCATGCCACTTCTCTTGAAGTACAGCAGTGAAACCCACCATGTTGCAATATATTTCAGAAGATGAGCTCTCAGAAAAGTTCTTTCCTTTGTGCTTTAAAACCACTATCATAAGGATGGGGAAAGAACCGTTCATACTTCAGTTTCACTAGCAACTATGTTGGGCTGGTTCACTTTGCTTTTTAATAAAAACTGTTTGGATATGCTGTATTAATCTTTGCAGGCACTCCTGGCAGAAATTGAGTTGGTCTGGTGAGCAACAAATACCCTCTATCAATATCAAATAAATCTGAAGAGGCTTTAGCTGTAGCAGTAAAATTGTTTCAGTAACATGCAAATACATTTTGAGCATGTCTCTTCATCTAGCTCTGTTTTTCTTGAATACTACAGTAATTGCTCATACATTATATTGTAAGACATTGGCTAATATATATTGAACAGAATACAGAATAGGGAGGGGAAACGTGGTTCTCTAGGTGTTTGTTGGACTGCAGTTTTTCTATGAATTCTCACATTGGTTATGTTGGCTAAGCATGATAGGAATTGCAGTTCAACATCTGGAAACCTGACCATTCCCCCCTCCTATCATAGGCCTTCCTTCTTTAAAGGATAGGTACTTTCATTTCCATGACTTCAGTTCCATGATTCCAAAGGCTTGTTGCAGGTCTGTACTACTTGTGACATTAATAGTGCAGCATTTCAAACACCGTATAAAAGTTGCATTTGTTTATTTGTTACAATCCAAGGGGCTCAGAACAACATGCATAACTCTCCTCCTCACAACAATCCAGTGGGGCAGATCAGGCAAGAATGAGTTACTGGTCCACAGTCACTCAGTGAGATTTATTTATATTTATTTATATTAAAATATTTACATGCCTATATTACAAGATCTCAACATGGCATACAAGATAGTACAAAGAGGAATTCTAGCTTACCCTTATTCCTGAAATACTAGTGTTGCCCAGGCAAGGATTCCTCCCTGCAACCGAAAGTGTTCATGTAAATCTACTACTTACATTATGAAGTAGGAAAATATTGGTTCAGTCTGCATTAAAAGAATGTTTTTGCATGTCGTTCATCATCTGAGCGGTCTGAGCATAGGAAAATACTTTAAAAACCACAAATCAAGCAAAGTAATAAACCATTTTGGTACTGACCCACCTAGCATTCTCCAGCTGGGAGCTGTTGTTCAAAAAAAGTAACTTTTCCAGGGCTTGCTTTCCACTTGCTTAATAGTATTATTGCCTCATTTGCTTGATCAGAGAAACGAGCCACTATATCCTGCTGTACTCTTTAATTTTCCAGATAAACTCTCATTTCACTGGAAGTTAA
This sequence comes from Ctenosaura bakeri, assembly GCA_948474755.1. Classification (NCBI taxonomy): domain Eukaryota; kingdom Metazoa; phylum Chordata; class Lepidosauria; order Squamata; family Iguanidae; genus Ctenosaura; species Ctenosaura bakeri. Next base: position 61,038 of record CAOLHI010001004.1, on the reverse strand, counting down.
ACATTAAGTCCTTAAAGCCTTTGAAAGCCTTCTTACACAACTGCTTCTCCGTTCTTATAAAATTTGTACCATGTTTCGTCAACTCAGATTTGGATGTCAATGCTCATTAGAACATCTTACCGCGTACCAACACCCAGAGTCAGGGGAAGGAAATGAGTCTATTGGCTTCCTCTCAGTGCAGAAGTCAACTATTCTAGAGTGCAGAGGAAAGGTGTTTTTAATCACTAGGAGAACATCCAGATAAAGAGTTCTTAGAACTAACACTGTGCAAAAGATATTGTGCAACAGTTCCATCTTTTCCTTCTTGATGGAGTTTTAAAATTTTATTTATCTTAATACTTTTTCTTTGTGGAAGGACAAAGAAGCAGCAGTGGGGAAAACACGGTAGAGTGACAATTGAAAGACCATGTCAAGTGGACACACACAAACTCCCATACAATACTACCAATGAGGCAGAACATTTATTTGCATGATACAAGACTCATCTAGCAAAACACTGTTTTCTGTGGCTGGGCAACGGTCATAGCATCCTAAGTACAGCTCCCAGAAGACATGAGCAATAACAAAAATAGGGGATGGAAACCTACATTCATTTATTTACCCAGTGGTGGAGCTTGGAGTGTGTGGAGGGGGGCGGGAGGGGAGCTACGGTGCAAGGAGTGTGGCCACTGTGCGGGGTGTGTGGCCGCAGTGTGCTAGGGCATTACTACAGGCCAGGACGCCCCAGAAACATTGCTGCCCGGGACAAATTGCCCCCCCTGCCCCCACATTCCTACACGAATGAATTTACCGGGAGGGTGGAGTAATAGTACCATTGGTGTGTATAGCTCAGAAACATGGATCTCTTGGTGAACATCTTATCAATTTTGTCATCTCAATTTTTTTCATAAAATGGTGACACTTTACATTACTGCAAGCCTGTAATTATCATGTTTACCACTCCCCAAAAAAGGAATAATTTTAAAAAGTTGCCACTAACTATCTGCACACACAGTAAATACACACTGAGGGGCTATAAACAAGTACCCTTGTCAGATAATACTTACTGATTCTCCTTGAGAGACGATAACAAGGATCTGCTGGTACAGTACAGCCACACATAATGATGGAATTGTTAGAAAAGGAATCAAAAATACAGTATCTAAGTCTATAATGTATTCATACCTGCTATATCTAGGTCTTAAACACAAACTTTAGAAGATAGTTATGTCCATACAGTATAAGGAGACCCTGTTTGTGATAGATGATGCCACTATGATTGAGGAGCAACTGATTGTGCCTGGGACCAAGCCAGTGAGTGGGATAGATGATGCCTCTGAGATCGAGGAGCAACTGACTGTGCCAAGGACTGGGCCAGTGAGTGAGCAAGTCAACTTGAAAACATCCCCTGCACTGGAAGGTCAAACAGAGTTGCCCCAACCAGCTCATGACGGAGAGGGAACCAGCAGTGATGCAGAGGCAGCCACCTGTGCCCATCAGCCCTCAATCACGAAGAAGGCTGAAATGGGCTGCTCAGAGGGAGGCTGCATGGACTAGGTTGAGGAAACAATAACTAGCAGTACCTGCTCACACTGGCTATTTAAGTATGCCGGCGTGACTGCTCTTTGCTTGCAGCAAATTACTAGCAAGCCCTCACAACCTTCGTGTCCCCCGCTCCCTGAAGCCCTCCAGATGGATCCTGCCTCCTGAACCTTTGGACTGGACCTTGACCTGGCTCAGCTTGTGTTTTCCTGGTGTTTGGTATATTCAGACTCTCCCTGAAAGTATTCCTGACCTCTCTCCTCCCTTGCTGGCTGCAGCTTGGCAGGGAGAGATTCCTGACACTGTTCTAGGTTCCCGTTTTTGGGATTTTTTGTGGTCATTTTGTGGTCAAACACTTCGATGGAATTTGAAAAAAAACTGCAAACTTTTATATCATCATCACCACCCACCATCCCTCTTTTTGAAAACTAGAACTCAAGGCAGCTCACAAGTATTAGGGGAAAAAATAGAGATAAAAGCTGTAAAAACATACTAAAAGTTATAATAGAAGTAAACTATCAATAGAATTAAAAAAAAAGATGTCCATTCAAAAACCAAGAAATAAAAACAGTAAACCACATTATTAAAAACTTTTTTCTTACAGTCAGTCAAAACAGTCAAAAGCCAGTCAAAATAAGAATGTGTTCACCTGCTGATGGAGGAATAGCAAGGAGGGATCCACCCTAGTCTCTTTAGGAGGTTCCAAAGCCTAAGAGTAGCCACCAAGAAGGCCCTTTCCTAGGGTTTGGAACTCCCTTCCTAATTGACAGGTATGAATGGAACTTCTATCAAAAAGACAAACACTATCAGTTGTTGGGGGCAAGCAAGAGGGCATAGAAGGAATCTCACTCCATGCATACAGCTTTCCAAGGGCATCTGATGGGTCACATGAATTTGGAACACCTCACTAAGCAGATTTCTGCTATAAGGTAACAAGGAAATACTCAAATACTGAACAAGGAAATATTCAATATTAAGTGTGATAATGATTACTCTGTTTCCAAGTTGATCTAAATGAGGGTTAGAGGTGATTTCCAAAAGAGGAAAGGATGAATTTCATAACGTAGACCATACACCTTTTAAAAATAAAATAATCTTATGTGTCGAGAACTGATGAGCCATTAATGATATAGATTTATATAATTAAAAGCGTGTGAAAAAAGAGTTATATGGAAAATGTATGAAACTCCTGGGGCATCCATCACAACTGATAAGCAGCAAATCCTAAAATAAGCCAACAGTAGTCATTCATACAATGGGCAAAATTAAGTCACCACAATTACTGGATTTTTTTTTTAAGCACTGATGTAATCATGGATACTGCTCATGAAATCCAAACACGCAGCAGGCTTCTGACATGTCCTGTGGCACATGTCTGGCTACTAAAAAGAAGCAGGATGGAGACAGTTGGGTCAACCCAGCATGGTATTTCAGCCATGCTGAGTTGGCCAAACAATCTTGTCTAGCCCAGCTAAAAAGCTCTTCTACTAATACAGTCTTTCTTAACCAAAAGGAGTGAAAGAGAGAGAGAGAGAAACATTTCCAGAAGTCACAGAAGTGGTCATACAAGATTTCATGCAAGACATTTGGCCAAAACAATCATTTATACAAATACAGCATTATGCCAACCCTGAAGTTTCACAGTAGCAACCCTGACAACATTGATGCATTAAAATCACAGACAACAAATTCTGGTCTCAGTTATCTTTTGATGTTGAGGCTGAGTCAGGCTGGGTTACTGTTAGTCAAGTTTCTCTGGAATGAGACCATGGGAACAATAAATTATCGAAGAAAATTACAAATGGAACTAGAGCTCAGTGCTATACCTCTTTTGAGTCTGGTTGCCCTTGTTATTGTAGTATGCCTTCAAGTAATTTCTGACTTATGGTGACTCTGAGGCAAACATTTCATGGGGTTTTCTGGGGATGCACCCAAGGTCACCCAGTGGGTTTGCATGGCCAAGCAGGGAATCAAACCCTGGTCTCCCAGTGTTCCAATCTAACACCCAAACCACCCTGGCTACTGGTTGCCCTATCAAATAGAAAATAATTATACTGCTGTGAATCTCCTCTTTTAAAACATGTTTGCCTTGTTTACAAATTTAGCAATGATCTGAAACAGTTTATAATGTCCAAAGGCCTCGGTCAGGAACACTGCAGTGCCACATTTAACTCCTCCCAGGTGCATCTCTTGTCTTTCCTTCAAGGACTTTGGCACTGCCATTTATACGGATGCTAACTGATAAGGAAACAAAAAGCTTGGCCTGCTCCTGCCTCTCATTCTGTAGCCTGACTTTTAGAATTCAGCTCATCATCAGCTACTATTATCTCTGCAGAACAACGAGCATTATCACTCACAGCTAAGTACAGACACAACTGCTGCTGAAGGCATACTGAAGGCTGGTAACTGTTCCTGGTCCTTAATAAAAATGGAGACTCTAGTCAAGAAATGAGAATAAGTGTAAGACTTGAAGGGCAGCCATGTAGGAACTACAGAAGATTCTCAAGTGTAAAACTACATCATTAAATACCAGAGTCAGAATCATCCAGGCCATAGTATTTCTGATTTCTGTGTATGGTTGTGAAAGCCAGACAGTGAGGAAAGTTGATATGAAGAAAATCAACTTATTTGAAATGTGGCACTGCCAAAGAGTTCTACAGATACCATGGACTGCGAGAAAGACAAATGAATGGGTGTTAGAGCAAATCAAGCCAAACTTCCATTAGAAGCAAAGATGACTAAAATGAGTCTGTTGTACTTTGGACATATCATAAGATGACACAAAATTGTAATGCTTGGTAAAGTGGAAAATAGGAAGACAGACTACTAAGAAACCACAATTATGAGCCTGCAGGATCCAAGGAGAGCAGCTGATGGCTAGGGCTGTTGGAGACTTCATAGCCTTATAATAAATCAAAGTCAACTTGACAGCAAACAACAAAAAACTATTTTAGAGATTTAGAGAGAAAGCTTTGAGATGATAGGCAAGTTTTACATTATTGCATAAATAATAATTTAACTTATTGCATAGGTTAAATTGGGGGATGCGTCTAAAGAATATTAAGTGTGATTATTTATTGTAATTATATAAAGATTAATCTTCTATCCTTTTAGTGCATACACACTGACTGGGGCAACTTACAGTAATTCTGTTGTAATTACACCTTACTTTTTGATACAGATAGCAGCCAAGATTTCTCAAAGACTCTCAACAGCTCTTTATTTTGCACAAATAAAGCTATTTTCTATAGCTTACGCACAGACAAAGCAAAAAGACCAGTTCATTCTTTATAGCAAGGGTGGGCTATTGTGACCCTTGAGATATTTTTGCACAAGAAATCTATCAATCCCTCACCTTCAGCTATGGCTGCTAGAGCGACTACAAGTAAAATGTCAAAAATAAAAAAACGGATGGAGACTCACAATTGCCCACCACTGTTTTGCACAAATTGTTGCTTGCCCAGTGTAGAATGAATTGGATGTAGATCTTCCTGACTAATAATCCTATGTGGTCTGAAAGAGGAAAAGGACTGCCCCTTACAATATCAGACGGTTGGGCTCAGGGGAGCATTCCAGTGCTCATGAGAACCCTGGAACAGGATAGGAGAGAGAAGAGGAACTTTTTTTTTACTCTCTAGAATCAGATAATATTGCCATCAGATCTTGCCAGGTTGGCTGAAGCTAACTGAAATGGAAGTTCAAAAACATCTGGAGTAAGCTCCAGTGACTAGACTCTAAGGAAAGAATAGAAGACCTATGTTTCTCCAGATGTGTTGGCTTTCAGCTTCCATCAGTCTCTTAAAGCATGGACTATGGTAAGGGAATATGGGAATATGAACTTTTCACCTCCCCTCAGAACATCTGGCAATGAATACAGGTAGGATGCTTCAATAGCTAAATCTCATTACAAGGGACATTCCTGGCCACATCTATAAAGGCTTCATTCTGTGGGAAGTTTTCACTGAAAGACATCAGAGTTGTGCATGAACACAGATTGATCTTCCACAGTTCTCATTCATCTAGGGGAATAATAATACCAACAAAATTTCCAAAATGCAGACTCAAGGCAGCTCACAATTTCAAAATATACAATTAAAAATATACAAAAAGGGATTATTAAAATAGAATCAAACTATTTACAGAATTAAAACTAAAAAGCTCCTATATGCATGAGTAGCTTGGTTGTGCTCATTCCTTGAGATGTCGGATCTGGCTACAGTGCACATGCCTTGATTACATCCCATTTGGATTACTATAATGCACTGTACATGGGGTGCCTTTGGAAACTGTTCAGAAATTTCAGCAGATCCAAAATCCTGCAGCCAGGTTGCTGACTGGCTGCAGGTTAAGGAAAGAAGCAACTGAAACAGTTCAACTGGCTGCTGATCCATTTCTGAGTAGAATTGGAAGTGCTGGTTATGACCTTTAAAACCCTACATGGCTTGGATTCAGACTATCTGAAAGACCATATTTCCCTAGATGAGCCTCTCCAAACTTTAAGATCTGAAAAGGAGGGGGTCCCACAACCATCACAGGCACAGTTAGTAAGGCACAAGATAGAGACTTCTCAGTGGCTGATTCCAAGTTATAGAAATCAAGTTGTTCCCACCCTACTGTCTTACTACTGGCAGGCAAAGATCTTTTCATTTAAAGGAGACTTTGTTTTTTATATGTTGCCACAGATGAAAGTTTTAATGGGGGCGGTCAAGTGTTTCAGTTTTAGTATGTTTTAAATGTGTTTTTAAAACTCCTTTTAACTTGTGGTTTTATCTTGTGTTTGTTTTTTTTAAGGGTTGTTTGTGCTTTTACTTTTGTGCTTTTACTTTTGTATTAAGAATTTTTGTTTCAACTATATTGTGTTTTCAAGAAGCTGTATACCACCTTGAATCCCAGAGTGGAATATAAACAAAATAATATAATATAATATAATATAATATAATATAATATAATATAATATAATATAATATAATAAAACGTGGAATATTCAAATATTTCATACACTTCCAAATACTTATCATCAGGGAGGGTACCAGAAAAAAAAAGCCTGGTTCAGATCACTGAAACAAAGGAATCAGAAAACATTAGCTAAAGGTAATATATAATATTTTATAATACAAAATAGCAAAAACAAACTAAAGGTAATTCTATAGAAATTCAACCAGTCAAAAATTCATAAGCTTTGTTGTAAGTGCATAATCCATATGATCTGCCGTGAATAATTTTTTAAAAAATTACAAAGAATTGATATATTCATTTCTGTATACGTGAAGGTCAACTAGAAATAAATCTTACGATAATAGAAAACTGATAACAAATACTATAAAAAAGTCAACAATATGAAAGAGTCAGATGTCATTTGATACGTTCTATCTTTCTCAGCCACTAAAACAGATATCACTTGTTACATGAATTCTTCTTTTTCTTATTAGAAGTCAAAATTGAGCCCTTTGATTGAGATTTTGCATGCAATAACAAATGCTCACTACATCCTGTGTCAAATATTTATGTATTCACAACAAACCATATGGATTATATACTTAGAAGAAAGCATATGGAGTTTTTAGGAGTCTGAACTTATGCAGATTTATCTTTAGTTTCTTGATATAATTTACATCATAGTATAATATATATATATATATATATATATATATATATATATATATAAATAAAAATATATATTATACACATGTGTGATAATTATCTTGAGTATACAGAAAATCAAATCCTAAATCAAAGTATGATGTGGCACCTTGAAGACACATTTTATTCCAAAAGCATTCATAGCCCAGAGTCCACAAAAGCATATGCCATACAACATTTGTCAGTCTTTAGGGGATCACCAAGCCCTTTGTTAGGGCTGCTGCACTGGCTGCCTTTCTCATTGATTCTAATTGATTCTTAAAGAGTATACAGAATCTATTTGCTTATTCTCTTTTTCAAAAAGAGGAAAAGGAAAGAAAGAGATTATCTTTGCTGTCATTGATCTACTTATTGCAAAATACTAGAGTAAATGATAATTCTTTAAAGAATCAAGCCTAAGTACAATTCAAAAACTTATTATCTACATCTTGGATATTGAAATGTATACAATAATATTTCTATGCTGCCATCTAGTGCAGAGTCTTGAAAATAACAGGTATGAGATTTCTAGTATCATGCAAAATAGTGACTTTTTGGATTAAAAGATACTTAACAGAATTCCCTCCTATCCTACGTGCAAAATGTATTTTGAGGACAGATGTGAAAATTCTGCTTAGGTGGTGATCTAATCCAAAAGAATTCACATTCACTAGATAGATGCATTTTAATTTTATTTATTTTGAAAGACACAAAAATAATTTTAAAAAAAACTTTAAAATTCAAAAACAGTAATGCTACAGTTGTGCACTCAAAACCAAAGAAAATACTGTAATAATGATTTCACCCAATTTGAATTTCATACAGGTTTCAAGAATGTACAGAAATTATGCAGTGCAAAAAGCAGTTGTTCATGTTTACATCAAAGTAACCCACACCATGCAGAGACTGGATTAGTGCCTAGATGCTTTAATAGGTTGGATGATATTCAATAAACAAAAAACAATACCAATAAAATGAAGACTCTGTGAACTGGTAGATCTCAGGTCCAGGAACTCAGTAAGCAACAAGCTCCAGACAGGCTGCCCTCCCCATGAAGAAACAGTTATGTAGCTTGGGAGTACTCCCAGACCTAGCTCTATCACTAAATACCCAGGCAGACCTAGTAGTCTGGGGTACTGGGGCCTATTAGCTTGCTACCTATGACATCTTCTAGAAAAGGATAACCTAGCCAACAGCAGTTTGTACTAACTGGCTACATTACCAGTTAGACTGGTGCAATGCACTCTACATGGGGCTACACTTGAACATGACTCTGAAGTTGCCGCTAATGTGAAAGGTATAAGCTAGGTAGATAACAGGAACATTACACAGAAACTGTATCACATCTATTTTAAATGAATGCATGGGCTGCCAAAACACTTTTAGTCTAACTTCAAGGTGCTTGCAATGTCATTTAAAAGTCTAAGCCTCAGTACTTGAAGGAGGGCCTTTCCCTGTGTCCAGCCGCCTGAGGACAGAGCTCTGCTGGAGGGGCTGTGAATTGTTATGAGATAAAAGAGGGCTTTCTCTGCTAGTGCACCCTGGTTACAGACTCCCTTCCCACCTGAGACCCAATTGCTGGCAACACTGGCTTCATCATGTTTCTAAGTTAAAATACGGCATTTTATTATTTGGGGGGTCCAATGATTTTATCCAATATGTGCACATAAGTGCTTTTAAATTGTTTTAGCTTGTTTTAAATTGTTACATTGTTTAATATGTTCTATGCTATTTCAATTTTTTTAAAGTTGTTTTCTGTTGTTCCAATTTATCATACACTGTTCTGAGAGTTGTCGATACATGGCAGGATATAAATATTTTAACATGTGCATGCCTACACAGAGTGTTTAACAGGATTTACTCCCATGTTCATGATTCTTCAGATAGTCGCCTCAGAGTGACTTCTGACAGAGCTCTACAAGACTGGTTGATTAAAAGAGAGCTTAGTGTTACAAGAATGAACTGCAAGTCTCTCTCACTCGCTACACCTCCTCTGACATGACTACAAAGCATGTGGTAACTTTTGCTTCCATTTAACCTTAACTCCTGATTCTGCTGCTCCAGAGACTAGGACACGGAGCAACTGCTTCAAACTTGAGCAAAAGAGATTCCGTCTAAACATTAGGAAGAACTTCCTGACAGTATGAGAAGTTTGAAAGTGGAATACACTGCTTGGGAGTGTGGTGGAGTTTCCTTCTTTTGGAGTTTTTTAAACAGAAGCTATATGGCCATCTGTTGGGAATGCTTTCATGGTGTATTCCTACATGGTAGAGGGTTGGACATGATGTCCCTTGTGGTCTCTTCCAGCTCTATGATTCTATGAATAAGAGGGCTTAGATCCTGTTAGGCTTCTAAACCAGTATAAATATGCAGGCAAAGGGGGTGGCAAGAAGAAAGGTATCAGAGACCTAAAAGCACCAGGGGAATGTCATCAGCTGAGTGCTCTGTTCTTCCCATGCCTTGCTTCTAAGGGAGGGAAGGCGAAGGCCCATGGAGTCAGGGCATTCTCATAAAGGGAGCTTGGACAATCACTTGTTTCATGGTACAGGCAGCTGTCCAAGCCACACTTCCCCAACTCACTTGGCTCCGAGGCTCTTTCCCCTCCTCCTTGTGCAACCCTGGAAGAAGTACAACTACTCCTGAAACAGGATGTTATGCGAGCTGTGTACACCGAATGGATTCCAGTTGAATTCCTCTGGTTAAATACTCTGCATTTTAATCTTCCTTCAGGAGTCAGACTAAAATTCTATAGACTTTATCTGAGAACTAGGCCCATTCAGTCTAACTGGGCTGCCCTTGCTTTGCATGCATGCCTTCATACTACATATGAAGTACTTGTAATTCCTCAAAGCTCTCTCAGTCCAAACTGACTGCTCTCCCTGCTGGGCATTCCTGCAAACTACATGCCTGCCTGTTAGAGCTGTTGGAAGGAGCAAACCCCAATGGGTTATCTCCTTTCAGCTGCTGATAAAAGCACACATCAAGCTGGATCCATCTTTCTGAAATGCTACAGTAGTGTTTCTAGATCAGAAATAGAGCCTATGAAGAATTTTGCCACAGCAGGTTTTCCCTTTTATAATCTGAAACTGAGCTTTCCCAGTGATCCACCCAGAATCAGAATAAGGTATAGGGCTCCTAAGCCCTGACTGTCAGGAAGTTCTTCCAGAGGTTCAGGTGGAATCTGCAGGAAAGGAGATTCCACCTGAACCTCAGGAAGAACTTCCTGACAGTCAGGGCTGTCTGGCAGTGGAATATGCTGCCTCGGAGTGTAGTGGAGTCTCCTTCCTTGGAGGTTTTTAAGCAGAGGCTAGATGACCATCTGTTGGGAGTGCTTTGAGGGTGTTCCTGCATGGCAGGGGGTTGGACTGGATGGCCCCTGTGGTCTCTTCCAACTCTACATTTCTATGATTCTATGATTCTATGAAGTCCGGAAAAACAAGGTGCAAATGGAAGGGTATGCTTAGGAACTGACTGAGTGAGTCAGACAGGGTCAGCCTACAAATGCCAACAGAATAAGAAGATAGTGAAGTAGAAGAAAACTGAGGTGATACAAAGCACCTGAGATGGTACTGTATCATTCTAGACTACAAAGGACAAGCACATTTTTGAAAGCTCTTAAGAGTGCAAAGAGAAATTACATTCCTGTATCCAGTGGCCACACCGGCTAGGGGATTAGGAGAATGGTGATCCAAAAAGTTATTTTACTAAGCTTTGGCAGGAACTGATGGGCATCATACGTATCCCTCAAACTATGCCTTTAAACAGTGCAACAGCCCACCACACCGGAAATGCAAGTGTGTCAGCAGAAAGCGTGAGGCAGTATGGTGTAGTGGTTTGAACACTGGACTATAGCTCTGGAGACCACCATTCAAATCTCCACTCAGCCATGAAAACCTACTGAGTGACCATGGGCACATCACACACTCCCAGCCCCTAAAAACCCTGTGATAGGTTAGCCTTCTGGTTGCCATAAGTCAGAAACTACTTGAAAGCACACAACAAAAACACCAGAAAGACTGTAATGAAATTCAGTTTCTAAAGAAAGAAAAACATCATGACACCTGCCTGCTGGAATTACATCTATGTTCATGGAACATTTTTGTTGTTATTGTTATCAAGTTGGGAGGGGATTCCAAACATGCTCAGAGGTACAATCACCTCTTTGGCTCAATAAATGAACCACAGAAAATGTAAATCTACATTTGAGGGCAGTGCTTTAGCTCTAATCATACCCAGAATAAAAGGATTCTAATTGACACTTCACAAAGACTATATGCATAAAAAATTTACATCTCCTCTTCTATATATTTGTTAAATTTATATCCTGTTTTTCCTCTAAATGAGTTCAACACAGTGTACATGGTTCTCCCTATCCATTTTATCCTCACAACATTCCTGTGAGGTAGGCAGTCAACCAATTATATTTTTTTTCCAGTGACTATCATTGTTACAATTAAATGAGAGCTACTGTTCTCCAATACATAAAAATTAAGCAAATAATCTCTTTTAAAATAAGAAACAAATATCAGCCAGTACAGTTACCAACAGCAGTATATTACAACACATCTTGCTCTATGCATGCAAAGAAACAAAAGTGAATTTTCTTCTTCAATTCAGATGACAAGGCAAATGCTACACTACACAAACTGATTGTCACTTCCACAGCACAGGCAGCAATGTGTCTTGATTGGTTCAGCAAGTTCTAATAACATTCCTCCCCTGGAAGCTTGAGAACTATTATTTGTATCACATGAAAACACTGCCCAACCCAATTTATATAATGTCAACAATGAACACAACACTTTATCAAATACAAGACAAAAGGTACCTGCCTCCAAGGAGTTTCCAAGAAGAGGGACAGAACTAAACACACTGTAAACCACATCTTAGGATTTAATGTGGACAGAGTCTAAAAATGCAAATAGCACTTGAAAATTACTGGAGTCACATTGTTGCAGTGCGGAGGGGGGTGGAATTAAATTTCTCCTTTACTACAGCCCATATGAAAAGCATTCCCCTGAAACTGTTTGAACTGGGAGGAAATTCCCTCTGCCTGGTGAGATACAGCAGAATAGAAACAGGAGACATTTGTAGTAGTGAAGCTGAGAGATTAGAGTGTGAAGCTGTTTTCTTCCCCACATCCTCTGAAAGGAGCAAGGGCCATATTTTTGCAATGTTAGAAAGCAAGGACAAGAACCATGCAGTTGTTGAATCACAACTCCCAGAAGTCTTCACCACTGATTATGCCAGTGTGGAGTACCTGGAGTTGCAGTTCAACAACATCTGGAGGGCTGTACAATTCTCAGCATTGTTGTAAAGGTACAAACAACAGAAGCTAGTAACAGACTAACCACAGGAGCAAGGAAGAGAGAGTGAGTCAATGATAAAACCAGGGCTTCATCCCTGTCCAACAGGGTGACTGGTAATGTTGCAATAGGTAAGTGTAGAAAAGACAACCAATGTTGGGGAGAAACAACTGAGTCCCTGCACACCAAAGTTCAAGAAATTTATAGTGCTGTACAAGCATTTTGTTTTACCACCTCACTAGATCAGACTGAGAATGTAAGAGAGCAGAGAGAATTTGATGCCAACCATGGTACACGATTAGAATCAGTAGGGCAAGGAGGCGATGCTCCAGAGCTCGGAGGTAGTACTAGCACAATTGAATCAAAGCTCATCTACTGCACACTATAATCCACAACCTCAGTTTCTGTTAACAAGTAGTGTATTTAGAAGATTGTGTCTGTGGTCATGACAGCTTGGATTTTGCTTCCATGGAAAAATAAGAGTTCCTTATGGCTTTGCAAGAGACCAGATTTCAATATATACACGTGCCCCCTGGTACAAATACAGCTGTGAAAATTCCTGCTCTCTCAGTTATGACTACGACACCATGCTGATCTTTATGCATTTCGAAAGCAATAAGCTCACACTTAGGAGACAAGTACCCTGAAAATACTCTTAGAAGACCAGAAAAGTGGTAGTTCATTATATTTCACTTTTATTTTACAGTATTTGAAAAGCTCTTTTACAGATACTTCAAATGGGAGAGCTGCAATACTGACCAAAAAATGCATATCTACAAATTGAATACATGAGTTTTAACATCTACTTTGTAATGAACCATTAATATTCAAAGGGTTATGACATGTAGTGCAGTGGTTGTGCGGCAATGCAAAATGGCCAAAGAGAGAAAGAAACAGAGATGTTAAAAGTAAACATTGTGTCAGGGCTATCTAACAGGGGGCTTTGCAAACATGTCTCCTATTGTAACATTCTAGACAGCAATATGCTTAGTAGTACATATTTAATACAATACATGCCTTAGAAAGCTTGTATTCTGTGCGTGTAAACTTCAACCCAAAAAAACTAGATACATTAAAAAAAAACAAGGAAAAAACTAATCTGAAAGTAAATTTCAAATGTTATTTCAAATGGACACTGAATTTAAGAGAAGTTTTAGTTATTATTGGTATTTTACATTCGTCTCTCCTCTGCACATTGTTTTCATTACACTGACAACTACTCGATGCTACTTAATTGCTGCTGCTGTGCAAGCCACAGAGATAGGACTTTCAAAAGGGCAAAGCGGTATCTCAAAACATTTAACTCACTTGATGTACTCAATATCTGTACGGATTTCATCACAAAAAGGAACATGGTACAATCAGATTTAAAGTAGCTAGCTATACTTCTGTGGTGCAAAGCAGCACTAGAGTTGTTCTAACACACCGAGAAAAATCTCAGCCTAGATTTCAATCACTTAAATTGCTCTGCATAATATTTATTTGCCTACTGAAACTTGATCTGTATTAACCTTTTTGGAAGCTAAGCGGAGACAAGATGCAGTGATCTAGGCAACTGTTAACAACTACAATGTCTGCCCCACCACAAGGTGAAACCAACTGTGCAGGTATGGGTTGGTTTGTTGGTTGTCTAGACCAAGTTAGTGCACTTTTGGAGATTACTTCATCTTTTGTAAGATGCCCACTCTTCCCTGGGGACACCAGACACATTCTTGTGCTATTCCCAGCTCTGTTACAGGCTTTCATATGGATCCACATCTCATACCTCCTGCCTTAGTATAAGGAGGTAGAATATAAAAGCACGCTTATCAAAGGCAACAAGGATAATAGTTAAATTTCCACCAAGCAAAAAATGTTTCACATGTGGGACAGTGGCACTATGGCATACTCAACATTTTATTCCCCACCCTTCACACACTCACACACAATGTTTTTTCAGTTTTTCATCATTTGACTGAAAATAATTTTTCAACAAGGCCATCACCATACTTTCTACCACAGACAAAATCTGCAACAAGGTATCACTGGCACAGACCACAAATTCTGACACCAGAGCTCAACCGAGCTAAATTTCAAATAGCTGTTTCTGATCATATTTAGAGAATCGCCGCCATTCTTAACAAGCATTATTACAACCATTTATTTACTGTGTAACATATGCAAACTTTTTTTATCTTAACTTCTTATTACTAAAGTTCAGACTGAGAGTGGCAATGGGCTGTCAATTAAGGGGTGGGGACTCCAAGACATTAAGGACTTATTACCTTCAAGTCTGACACATTCCCTTGCAAAGCAACAAGCGGAATATACACACACTGGTTCTGAACAAAGTTGGAAGAAAAAAAAAAAAAATGGCAAAGAAATCAGGCTATTCCCTCTAGAGCAACCATCCAGAGGAAAAATATATTCTGAAATAAGGCAAAAATGAAAAAAAAAAAGGCATTTGAATCCATGCAAAACTCAGACTAATAATTTCCTGGAACAGATGTCCTGAGATTTATGCTGAACAGACTCTATATGTATTTATCATGAATTTTAACTTAAAGCTTTATACACTCAAAAATGTTTGGTTGATCATGGACTCATTTTAAAAAGGGAGGCAATAAAACATATGAGAACAAGGGTAGGGGTAGGAGAAGGAACAAACCTTGATTTGAGGCCTCTATCCTTCTGACTGGCCCAAAAGGCCATATGTCCAATAAAATGTAAAACACAGCATATGTTTTGTGTAGTCTAAAAATCTGTTGTGATAACTTATTGCAAATTGCACTTGGCAGTTCACCACACCAATGGAAAACTGGCCCCCTGTTGGTTCACACAGTCTTTTAGCCTTGATTTGCAGTCACCAATAAAAGGACCTAGAAAGAAAGTTTGCAGCTGTGCTCAGCCAGCTGGCTGCACCTTCTGGATGTGACCCAACACGGGACACTGCTTTGTCTTGTTCTTTGGAAGGACTTTCGTCTTCTGGCAAATACTCAGGGAGGTCAGTGTTCTGTTCCACTTCCACCGGCGTATCTTGGAACGGAACCAGCATCTGATTATAGGAATATGGGACACCCATTTATCAAGAGGAAGGACATTTTATACAGAGATTTTCAAAATTTGGCCTTGCTACTGAGCTAACATTTCTGCAAGTGTTGTTTAACATACTAGCCAAACTTATTCAGAATTTTAACAGTGAAGTACGAGATAAAACAACTTCATTTTAAAAGATGCACTCTTAATTCCTCCAATCAACTAGAATAAGATACACCATTTTACAGGATTTCACCTTTTATATTAAGCAGAAACTTTAGGGATATTGTCCTATTAATTACGTAAGTCCCTGAGACCTTTGTCCCAAATCGCCTCATCATAGTAAGAAGAGCTGAAGGCCTAAATAGTCCAGCATTCTGTTCTCTTACTTCCATAAATGTATCTATTCCTCTTTGTAAGCTTTAAAATGAAATTACATAAATGCATGGAGGTTGATCTAACAATACCTATTAGTGAGGCTATCTCTCTATCTCCTCCAGTATCAGAAACAGTATCTTTTGCTGAGAAAAGCAAAACAGTGAAATGCACACACATTTTGCTGGCAGGCTTTCCATGGCCAACTGCTTGGGCACAGAACACCTGACTAGAGAGGGCTTTTGTATGATCCAGCATGACTCTTACTTTCTGTTCCAAATTCCATACAGCATGGGAAGAAGGTCACAGAGACCTATTTAATTTCTCAGATAGCTTCCCCCAAATTTCTGCTTAATATAGTTACTGCAGACTCTCTAGAACATTATATAATGTCTGCAAAACACTTCATTATGCTTCATATAAATTATTACCTGGAACCACAATTCTATACTGCTAAACCTCCAACAGATCTTTAACTTCTACTAGGAGTTCCATAAAATGATGGCATGAGGAGTTCAATATATACATAAATTCTCTGTTCTCTTTTTTAAGCAAAGGAAATGCCCCATACATTGCTTCTCCCATTATGCAACTATTCTGTGCTCTGAGTCAAAACAGACAGATCAGTGATGGAGATCTTCTGGCCCTCCAGAATCTGGACCCCAACTCAACATCATCATACCAGGCTAACAGTCATATGGCGAATATTGTAGTTCAACAGTATTGGGATGATCAGATTCCTCAGCCCTGAATTAGAAGATCATGGGGCTTCATTATCTGCAGGAATTGGATTACTGCTAGACAATGAATTGATTGTTTTTATTTTTATTGCCAATACTACTAAGACCTTGCTTTTTATTTCTGAGGATTTGTCTCTCACCTCTTCTCCACTTTCACTTTTCACAACTTGCTGGGCTTTCATAACTTTGGTGGATGCTATTGCTGTTGCCAGTGCCTACACAAAGAGCAGAGATTAAAAGTAGGTTAATAGGGCTCTAGCTAACACCAAAGACTGTGACAACAAACCATACCAGGTACTTACCTCTGCTTTCAAATCTGATCTGATTCGGACTACACATCTCTGAACGGCCATCTGAAATGTGAAACTGATGACCCCCTTGATTTTCAGCAAGGCCTCTTCACACAGGTTCCTCCGAGACTAAAATTTAAGAAACATGGATTACGATCAGCCCCTAAATAACCATAGGTATGAAAATAACCATAGGTATGAAAGACACAGATACTTGAAAGATTATCTACTATAAAACAACACTGCTATAAACAAAATGATGCACAATGATCTATTTTAGAGGAAGCAGAAGTATTGCTATGAATTTAGCCATGGAGAATTAAAAAATAACATTTCTGCTTACGTTCTGAAGACCAACCAGAATGGAATCAACTGTGAATAATGAAAGGAAAGTGCTGAAAAGCAAAGAAAGCTTTTCTCCGTATGATCAGCTAAACAGTCCCCTGTGGTTAAGTTCTGACTGACTGAAATGCTCATTGATGAGCAGTTAGTGTTTAAGTTGCTATTTATCAGACACCTTGTATCCATACTGACTGAATGCATCAAAGCAGCTGTTGTATCCTTCAGCTATCTCATCTGTGGCAGCTCATGGACATCACTGCACTGCACAAACTGAACTCTGATTCCAAAGGAAAATGTCTGCTCACAAACACACAAGCAAATGTTATCTTTAAAGCAAGTGACAGTGCCTACTGTGCAACAACACTACATTGACCTGCACTGGTTGCACCTGCTCTGCGTTATCCCAGCATGCTTTAATGCATTCACGACACTGCAAGACAATACAGCAGTACATTGTCTTGGAGAGCTAGCAAAAGTGTTTCTTTGATTTATATCAAAGCCTTTCTACTAGAGCTGGGGCCCAAGGTGGTTCACCACAAGATTAAATCAGATGCAGATAAACATTCAGAGAGTTTATTGAAGAAATTATAATGCTAAAATACAATGGAATTAAAAGCATTTTAAAAGTGCATCAATAAAGCAGAACATCCAGCCATCAAAAAGCCCCTTCATCAGAAGCCAATCAATTACCAAAAGCCAACAGGAACTAAATGTTCTTTGTCTCCCAGAGGAAGAACAACTGGGAGGTATCCTCCTGAAGAAAGGAGTCCCAAGGCCACTGAGAAAGTCCGCTCTCTCATCACCACCCTCCTGCCCCAGAAGGTAGCAGGACCATAAGAAGACTTCTTTGCCAAAGATGTTGGAGCCCAACAGATTTCTACTTGGGAACAAATCTTTCAGGTAGGCATACCCCAAGCTGGGCAAATATGCTGGAGCTATGGGTCAATATTCTGCCTCTGAGACCACCTAAACTGCCCCTCTAAACCCCAGACTTCTTTCACACCGAACAGCACTGGTGAGCACTTATTAAGAGAGGAATTGTCCCTCTTGGGGGCTTCTTGTGGGGGGCAAGTCAATGTTCTTCTTTAAAAAATATGATTTGAGAGTCTAGTGGGGTTGAAGGCTTCAAAACAGGTGGGGGGGAAGAGTTGCATGCAGCCACAGGGGCACACTTTGCCCACCCCCTGCAATGCACCTTAATTACAGACACACTGAAAACTTAACACACCATCAGCATGCCCAGATTGTTGAGAGTTGTAGACCAAGTGTGGACTTCCCAATATCGCTCATAATTTGCTATGCCAGCTAAAGATGACAGGAATAGCTATTTAGCAGAATAAACAGGACCACACTTTGCCCACGCCAGCCTTAAACTGTGAATTATTTAGCTTATAGATGAAAAGGTCCCAGACAATCAAGTGTTATTCCTGTGAAATACAAAACACAGACGCTCAATTATTACTCTACTTCAGGGAAAAAATCAGTGTGGACCTAGGTTACTTTGGTTTTTCAGCTACCTAGAATCTTAAAGAAACAAAAACTGGGGGGATAAAAAAAATGACTATTCCTTTTTTTTTAAAGTAAAAATACTGTTAAAAGTCCTAAGATGCTACAATTTCATGGATGAACATAGGTCTCTATATTAGAAACGTTCCTCTGTATCTCAGAATTGCCACAAGTGCCAGCTAGGTTACACAGCAGCACTTGGAAGTCAAAATGACTTAGGCCATTTCCTCACTAGACTGTTATAGCACTATTATTCCACTTTCAACATCCTATGGAATCCTGGGGTTTGCAGTTTCGCGAGGGGACACTGGCCCTTCCCTAAACCGCAAACCCCAGGATTCCATAGGATGCTGAAAGTGGAATAATAGTGCTATAACAGTCTAGTGCGGAAATGGCCTCACAAATGCTGTTTTTCACCCATCTCTGAGTACTGAGGTAACATGCCATCAAAATATGCCTACAAAGTGAAATCCAAGTGTAGATTCTTTCTTCCCAGAAACCAAGATGGTGTCAAGGACAACACATGTCAGAATCTTCTACTACGACTATATCCTCCTTCATACTGAAGAAGTATGCTGGTGTCCCACTGGCCACTAAAGAAGAACTTTAAATTAGGCGTGTCTGCATTTCTTACTCTAGACTGCTTACTAGAAATTAACATCTTTACCTCAACATGAAGGAGTGAAATTGCAAGGATCTGCATTAGCTCTGTTTATGAGACAGTACAAGCAGCCCTAAGATGTGCTGACCTTAGAACATTTATAGTGGTAATGTGTATTTAAACTGGCAGGCAAAAGAGAAACAGGCAGCATTTTCCTGGCTTTTAGAAAAACTTAAAAGACAGTGATGGGCAAACAAACGAACTACCCAGTCAGTAAACATAACAGGCACAGGACTGCTGGAACTGATTAGACCTGGCTTGAGGAATGTGGGAGGGAAGAAAGATAGTAGACAAAGCAAGAAGGAAAGGTAACTCTGGAAGAGAAGAGATGCGCATATGGTTATTATTCATTAGATTAATAATCAATGACTTCATTAGAGAAGATGGGACACCGACAAACCTGGTTCTTTAACAGGCTTAGTTGGCAAAAATATACGCCACTGTAGCAGCACATTAGGTCTGATTATTGAAAATGGCTACAAAACTGAAACACAGAGACCTAAGGGCACTTGTGGATAACATCTTCAAACAGTCTTACATGCTGCTTGGCAGCCATAAAAAGGCAAACATGGCCCTGGGGTGTTATCTACAAGGGAATGGAGGATAAATTTATAGAAGTTATTCTGACAATGCATAAAGACTCCACTGAGACCTCATTATCACAACGGTTGTCTGATAGCCAAAAAAAATCTCAGACAATGAGAAAAGATGTCAGGAAAACCCAGTAAGAAATGTCAACATTTCCTTTGGTCTGAACCTATAAACTGACAAATTATTCTGCAAGTTTCATCATTCTGAAAGGAAAAGTAGCGAGGAAAAATTACTCCTTGATGACTTGGTTGTAGCTAGAAAGATACATCAATTCCAATATGGAATACTACTTGCTGTCAAGCTGGAAAGCAAACAAAATAATTAACAAACGTTTTCTGTACAGGAGGAGAAATTTAACATATCCAACTATATAGACAAACCAAAAGATCTTTCTCAAGTTAATTCCCTGGGAGAATTTAAAACTGTGCTTCATTAGTACAGTAATTAAAAGCAACTCCTACATGTTATTTGTAAAACAGACTTAATACATATTACCACCTTTATAGCATTTAGTATGTATGATTCTTAACTGCACATTTAAGATGTGCTTGAGAAAACAGTTGCCTCCCCTAGATCATCAATTCCCTGCATGGGTTGTAGATCAGAGTACTTGGGAATTCCTTACCAAATCATCAAGGCCATCTATGTGTAAAACCACTGTTTTAGCACGTTTATTTGTACTTCCCAGAAAAAACTGAGCTTTCCGACGTCGAGAATTCATCTCATTTACATTGTCCATATCAGACATGCTAGAAGACTGAAGGATATCGTAGATCTCAGATGCTAACAGTTTTGTCTCTCCTGGTGTTGTGGTCCTGAAGCAAAGAAAATTGAAATTTGTATTGATCTTTATTTTTCATTACATTTCCTTTTCCAAATTTAGACCATGAGGATCTTTGAGGTTCCTCAGCAAACTGATTCTTTCTTATCATCTCTAAGACAGAGTTACTGAAAGGAGGAAATAATGCTAGCAAATATCCATGCCTTCCAAGCCTTGTCTTCTAATCTCTTCTAATCTCAAAGCCTAAACAGAACTATTATAATTGGACAGAGAAACTCCCAATGCTTTGACTCCTCCCTCATGGAGCATTCCCTGGCACATTTGGACTTTGTGCATGAACCAGGAAGAGATGGGCATGTCAACCAAAGAGCACAGACTGAGGACTTAGCTACTGAATTGCACTTTATATTAAGGCTACCACTAGTGTTCTAAAATGTATCACCAGAAGGAGGCTGAAATGAAGAGGCAACTTCAACCCATGGCTCCTTCTTCACTCTATGACTTCAAACCATTGCACCTTCTTCACTCCAACTCTTCTCCCTTTAAAAAAAATATTGGATGTCTTTCTCATGCTTTACTTTCCAAATTCCAGCTTTTTTTTATTTGCTTCTATCACAATCCTACATTTCTCCATACAGATGAATGGTAATGTTTACTATGAAGAGATGCTTTCTAGTGCCTTATCAGTTTGGGCCAAACAAACAAGTACTTATTCATATAGCCCATCTTGTGTTCCCCACAGTTATTCATTCATGAATACAGGGAGGGGCTGCAGCAATGTGTGGGGCTAGTTTTCTCCACTGGCAATGGCCCAGCCAACTGACAATGCTGCACAGTAGATGCACCATCAGCCTGAGTCTGAAGTCCAGTTTTAGAAAATGGGGACAAGACTCTCACCACTGTATCACAAAGCCTATGTACAAAGATACCAGCTGCCTCCAGACTTAAGCTGACTGCATGTCAACTCAAGAGAACTGCCGACACGCAAAACGTCAAGAGAGCAGAGCAAACCACACACATTCTTGTACCCTCTTCATACATTCATCAATTAATGCCTGCAGAGGCCTTTTCTTGGCCACAGAAACCGGGTGGAATGATAGGAGCTGGCTCTTTCATTTCTTGAATAAGTATTTAATTTTTGATTGTACTGTGTGGAAATTTATGCCATTTTAGGGCGGGGGGGGACATTTAATGACACAAGCAATGTTTTAGCTGACAGAGGGACCAAGGAGCATTATTTTCCTTAGGGCAAGTGCACACATACCCTTTGGCGCAAAGAAATAGAAAAAAGAAGACAGTCCACTGCCAATCCTCCTATATTTTACCCCACAGGTACTGACCTCCACCCACAAAACTGTCAGTCTGGCATCTCTCACATACACTAACATCACATTAAAATATGCTGTCTCTTTTTAAAATAGCATCTTGAGCTATCTTTGCTTTTCATTCCAACAAGCTGTCAAAAAGAACTGCATATCACACAGGAGCTTGTTTCAGCATTTTTCCTTCGCAGCTTTTCTGTCTGCATGGAAAACTACTGCCTTTTATCATTTCAGAACTCAGACCATGTCTGACTACCAAGTCTGATATTTAACCTTGGACTCTGCTTGTCTAATAATAATGGATTCTTTTCCATTAGTACTGCCTGAAGATATGGATAGGATCCTTAGAAAGGTGAGAGCCATCACATGCCCACTAGATCCTTGCACTTCCTCATTATAAAGCCCAGAGGGGGACTGGCCAAGTGGGTGAAGGGAGCTGTCAACTCCTCCTTACAAGGGAGGGTTCCAAAATGCCTAAAGAAGGCAGCTGTGAGGCCTTTACTCAAAAAACAACAACAAGAAAAACCCTTCCCTGGATCCTGTGTAATAGATAACTACCAGTCAGATTTTTGGGCAAGGTAATAAAACATATGATTGCCTCCCAGTTCCAGAGATTCCTGGGTGAAATGGATTATATTGACCCATTTCAATTTGATTTCAGGCCTCGTTATAGAATAGAGATAGCCTTAGTCACCTTGGTGGACGGTCTAAGCCAGGAGTTACATGGTGGAGTGTGTTCTTGTTGGTTCTGCTGGACCTCTCAGCAGCTTTCAATACCATCAACCATGGTATTCTTCTGGGCCACCTTATTGGGATGAAACTTGGAGGCACTGTTTTATTGTGGCTCCACTTCTTCCTAGAGGAGTGAACCCAGAAGGTGGTAATGGGAACTTCAATTCAGCCCTTTGGCCATTGGTCTGTGGGATCTCTCAGGTACAGAATCCCTGTTCTGTACTACCCCATGCTATTCAACTTCTACATGAAACTGCTAGAAGAGGTTGTCCAGAGGTTAGAGTCGAGTGCTACCGGTATGCTGTTGACACCCAACTCTATTTCTCTTTTCCACATAACTCCAAGGAATCTGTTTCTGTTCTAAACCCATGCCTTGCATCAGTAATGGACTGGATGAGGTCAAACAAACTCAAGCTCAATCTACACAAGACAGAGGTGCTCCTTCTCTGTCAAAAGGTAGATCAGGGAATACAGATACCACCTGTGCTGACTGGGTTGTGCTCCCCTGAACACTCAAGATTGCAGCTTGGGTGTATTCCTAGACACCCTTGAACCTGAAGGCCCAGGTTTCTACAGTGGCCTTTACACATCAAAAGCTTGTGCACCAACTGCACCCATTACTGGAAATGCCTGATCTGGCTGCAGTGATGCATGCCTTGGTTACATCCCTTTTGGATTACTGTAATGTACTGTACATAGGGCTACCTTTGAAAAAGCGTTCAAAAACTTCAGTTGGTACACAGATCTGCAGCCCAACTGTTAACTGGGGCTGGTTACAAGATCATACAACTCTCCTATTACAACAGCTACATTGATTGCCTGTTTGTTTCTAGACACAATTCAAGGTGCTAGCTATGATCAATGAAGCCCTATAAACCTAGCCTAGATCCAAGCTATCTGACATACAGTATCTCCCAATATAAGCCTATTCAGATCCTTAAAACCACAGGCGAAGCCCTTCAGTCCCATCACCTTCACAGGTATGGCTGCTGGGAAAAAGAAAGAAGGCCTTCTTAGTGGCTACCCCTCCACTCTAGAACTCACCCCCAGGAGGCTAGAATGCCCCCCTCTTTAGTGTCCTCCCATTGACAGGTGAAAACTCTTAGTCAGTCAGGCTTGAGGATTGAAAAGGGCTGTAAGTGTGACATTGTTTTAGACTGTTTTATAGTCTTTTTTGAGTGTATGCTTTTTATATGATTCTTAGTTTAATCCAGTTTTAATGTGGCTTTGTGTATGTTTTTAATTGTAATCTTTTTAATATGTAAGCTACTTTGAATTCCAGTCTTGGAAAAAAGGTGGGATACAGACAACAAACAACAACATTTTTTTCACTATCACCATGATGCATCATTTGTTTAACTTGATACCCTGACAGCTACACAGCGATCTAGCTGCCATCACCTTCCTTCATCCCTCCATGAGCTACTCTCACAAGCCCACGTTTCACAGAGTATCTTTTATCCAGAATTCTGAAATCTGAAATACTCCAAAATTCTAAAATTTTGGAGCTACAACACGTATGTACCTGTAAGCTGCATTTTTGAGGCTGGAGAGACCCATGGTAATCCGTGAAATGGTGGTAATCCGTACCTCCTTCCATTTCACAGATCCTCACATCTCTCTCCTGCAGAACAAACAAGCAGGAGTGCTGCAGCTTCTGCCTTGAAGGTGGAGGCCCGCAGTCAACAGCCTCATCACTGTCACTTCCACTATCATTGTCAGACTTGCCTGGAATTGCTGGGTTCCTATCAGTAGAAGACTTGGGTAGAAAAGGCACTGACTCTGGGCTCTGGAAGTGGAAGCAGGAAGGAGAGAATTTTTTTGTTTTTTGGCGTGGGGCTCTCCTCTGGACCAAGGCTGGAGATGCTGCATCCCACTCTAAACCTCACTTTAGCTGTGAGATGGAGGAAGGGTACTGGGAGAAGCCATTGCCAGTGCAAAGTACGGCTGCAAACTCAATTATGCCATCTCTCTCCTCTCTTCCACTCCCTTCCTCTCCCTGGAACCATGAGAGCCCAACAAATGCTTACCTTTGGGTCAACATATTAGAATTTTTTTAAAAAAATAACAGTTATTAAAATGGTTAGCAAGCAGAATTTATAGTAGGAGGGGCAACTTTGGTGGATCTATGGGATAGTTTTCCATCCAAAAGCCCTGGCAGAGGCCACACCAATCTTCTCAGAAAACAGAGAACCACCAGAAATCAATTTCCAGTTTCAAAACAAACCTTACATGTCACTAAAACAACATGTAGGAGGGTCATGAATGTAGGAGGGTCGTAATGAACTCTCTTCATGAGCACAATACCCCGTTTTTTTAAGGTTGTGGTTTTTAGGTTTGGGAGTGTTTTTGTGTGATTTTTGAGTGGTGCTGGACTCCAGGGCAACGAGAACTCACCTGAAGCCAGTCCTCTAGCTCACATCAGTTCCACATGGCTGTAGCCTGCTTTTCCCCAGCCAAGCTGCCCTGAATGTAAACATCACATGCACTTAATAAAGCCAGTTTCCCAAAACACTTAATTCTGATTCATAAATTTACACTTTATTCATTTGATTATTTTCTTGATTTGTTCAGTACGCATTGGGTGGTGTTTTTTCATTTGTTTGTGGGGAGTTTTGCTACATATGTGTTAGTTGATCCCTACCAGATGATCCCTATCAGAATTCATATAATTTTGCAATTAAACACCCCTTGCAAACTAACTATTCCTTAAAGGATTATTCTTATGTAGTTCTTTTTTATTCTTGTATATTAAAGAAGAAGATTAAAGAGAAAAGTCTCTCCAACAAATCTGCTAAGATATGCTACTGATATGGTTCTCTGTGTCCATGATATGTGCATATCAGAATGTATGTCATTTCAGACAAGTGTCTGGAGAGAATAGTTAATAAACCCTGAACAGCAGGCTCTGTGAATCTGCTGTAATTCATGAGGGGAAAGAATATAGTACAGTAAACATTGCTGAGGATGCTTGAGTGGTAGAGGTGGCACAGAGGTGTATTTCTTTATTTCACATGGCTTGTGTCAGAAGCGTCCCTCAACAACAGTGAGAAGGGAACAGCAAGCCAAACATCAGCTCTGACCACATCTACCAAGGTTCCTGACCAAGCTCACCAAGAAACCACAGCCCCCAAACCCATTTAGATCTCAGGAGTAAAAAGTTTACTTACCCATGCCTCTAATCTTATCAATAAGGGAGAGATTATTCATATCACAGATCTAACAATAATACTTCAAGTAAGATGCACATCTGGGCCAAGATCCTTTCAATGTTGTATAAGCCATAATTACACTGGAGCCCACAGATGTGTAACTAGCAACACAACAAGCTCCAAGGCCCTGATCTCATCCACCGTCCAATGGTCCACCTGGCGCCCTCCCAGCAAGGCAAAAGTAAGATGAACGGCTATGTCTACATGGCTGAGCTATTACCTGCATTAGGGACTGCACTGAAGCAACTTCTGAAAAAAGTGCAACCACTTGGACAGTAATTTTTACAACAGCACAGAGTCTCAACAGGATTCCAGTCAAAGTGTCAGATTATAATAAATTATTGTACTGTAACAAAACCACATTAAGCAGAATAATAACAAATCACAACAAGCAGAATAATCAGCATAATTATAATAATAATCTTTGTTTTCCCCCCAAACATTTATAAAAGTTGTCTCAACTGCTTTGTTGTTTAGATATAAACCAATGCATGTAAAAGGGCTACACATTTTGAAGAGAAAGCAGATCATTGTTATTGTCCATTTTTTCACCATGTGCTTTCAGGTATATGGTTTCCCCAATAGTAACCAACAACTTCATGCTCCCCTTAACAAGTATTTTAATAACTGTTTTAAATTATTTCTTCTCTAAGTTTCAACAGATAAATTCTAGAAGAACACATTATATTGCCTATTATGTTTTAATACTGTAATACTTCTTTTTTATGGTATGCTCTTGGTTTTGAAAATCCAAGAATATCTCTAGGCTTTCTCCTCCAAATTCCTTCTGAAATCACAGTTCTGTGCAATCTCAGTTCTATTAATCAATAACTATAATTACTACTATATCATTTTCTTCAACACTCTGCTTGTAGCTCTAAAGTGTGAACTTTATGATTGCATCTCAAGTTCTCCATGTCAACCAGTTTTTCCTGCAATTTCTTCTTGTTATTAGCCTACTCTTGAGGGCATCAGGGATCATCTCAAAAATCAACCACAGAGTATACTGACATTTTGAATACTTTGTTAAATTATCACTTTTAACAATTAAATAAGAGAAATGAGCTTTGAATTAGATTAATATTAAAGTGGAATATACGATCCAGGAAGGTGGTCTCAAGTTCCCCTTCAATCAATGAAGCTATCTGAGTCATCTGTTCCTTCCCTTATATTTTTATGCCATTTTGAAAGGAATCATGGCTTGAATCTTGTTGTTAGTGTTAACTAGAGGAGACCTGTTTAATCAATAGCATTCACCTATGTTTTGACTCACTAGTCATCAACTGATTCAGCAGTTCTCTTCTAGTTTGAAGTAAACAACAAGATCAGGACTATGCCACCACACCATTAAGCTTATGCCTCATAACCCAGTTTTTAGATCCAAAACAGTAGTAGACATTCCTGCCATCCACTGGTGAGGTTCTCTGTTGCCTTGTCTTTCAGATGCAGAAGCTAGGTTACAGAGAGACAGCATGGTTTGGAAGAGGTTTTAAGCAGTTGTGTGCCAGCAAGGCACTCAAGACTCTAGCTGTTTTCCTACGTGATGACCTAACTCCATCCCCTTCACAAGAGACATACTTGTAGTAACTTTTAAAAAAAACAGACACAGTCTATTTAAAACTTTTCTAGTTCTCAAAGTTTAATTATTAATGAGAGCTACAAGCAATTAACACTGAGCGAAATTAAAGTTGATGGAGATGGTTAGTTTTACTGAAGTGTGTGTGTCTTAGCCTACCTGCAAGGGACTCCCATGCAATTAAATACATATTAATTGAGCTGATCATCTTAGGCTAGTAGTAAATTGGAAAAAGCACAGCTGGATTTAGTTCAGCATGACACTGGCAAAGGCAAGACTTTCTTGTAAAAAAGCAGCTTCTAGTTTTGCTTTCATTATTTATTACTCACTATCAATAGCTACTGTTATCTTAATTGCCCAGCAGTATTTTCAACTGTTCTATGCAAGGATAGCCATTATAATGCTGTTTAATGTCATTTATGGAATAACACACCTTGATTTGTAAAAAGAATCACTTTCCTATAAACACAAAATGAAAGTACTTATCTGCAAGCTATAAACTTAATTGTATCTGGTTTGCACATTATGAAAACCTATTATTATTATAATATTCATTTATATCCCACCTTTCTCCCCAATAATGGGATGCAAGTCAGATAACAACATATTTAAAACAACACAAACAATACAAAAGAGCATTAACAAAAATACAAATACAAGTTTTGAAAAACAATTAAGTAATTTATGAAGTTAATACATTAAAAATATTAAAAGACTATATACAAACCTTAAGAACAGCACTGCACAGCATTAAAAGCCCAACCCTAGTCAGTTTGTGAAAGCCTGATGGCATAAAAACACGCTGACCTGCTGACAGAAGGAGAGGAGGGACAGGGCCATCCTAGCCTCCTAAATTCCAAAGTTTGGAAGCAGACACTGAGAAGTCACTCTCCCTTGTTCCACCAAGCAAGCCTGAGAAGATTATGGGACACACAGAAGGGTCTTTCCAGACGATCTTAAGAGTCTGAATGGGCTCATAAAGGGAAATAGTCCTTCAATTAGCCTGGACCTGTAGCCAACCCCAGCTGAACAAAGTGGCTGCAACTCTTTGGGCTAACTGAAGTTTCTGAGCCCTTTTCAAAAGCAGCTCCATGTACAGCACATTATAATAATACAAATGGGGTGTTACCAAGGCATGTACCACTGTGGCCAAATCCAGCTTCTCCAGGAACAAGACACTGTTGGCATATTAGCTTTAACTGTGCAAAAGTATTCCAAACTACTGCTGAAACCTGGGCCGCCAGACTCAGAGCTGAATCAAGGAGAACCCCCGAACTGCAAACCTGCAATTTCAGGGGGATGTAACCTCATCTAACACAGGTTGAATCTCTATTCCCAAATCTTTTAATTGATCAGGAGCATCTCTGCCTTGAATGGAATAAGCTTTAATTTGTTCGCCCTCATTCAGCCCATTACAGCTGCCTGGCAACAGTGCAGCATAGGAACAGCCTCCTTGGAATTAGGTAAAAAAGAATGATAGAGCTATTCCTTCCTACTTACTTAGAAACATTTAGACTGTAATCTTATGCACATTTAAGATGCAAAACTGTATTGAGTGCAGCAGGAGTTACTTTAGACCAAACAACATATAGGTATATATCTGTTAACAAAGATTCTCTCAGTGAAGCTAATTTATATAAAATATTTTTATGTCTTCCTCATCCTTTGTCTAAATGCAATGGGTTTTTTTAGCAGCATTGGCACTGGGAGGATGGAAGGAGGGCTGAAGAAACAGAGGCCACTTCCACCCTACACTGTTACAGTGCTATTATTCCACTTTCAACATCCTATGGAATTCTGGGCTTTGTAGTTTCCTGAGGCCAAAGAGCTCTCTGACTGAGAATTCTAAATGCCCCTCCCTAAAATGCAAATCTCAGGATTCCACAGGATGTTGAAAATGGAATAATAGCACTACAACAATGTAGTGCAGAAATTGCCAGAGTTTGCTGAAACATATTGCACTTGCCTTCTCTTTTTTTCTGGTGGAGGAAGGTATGCTCTTCTTTCCATATTATTTGATGCCACATTTTCTGTTAAACAAGTGATGCCCAGAAGCACATCTACTTTATAAACTGACACCTGTATCATTATATTTTTAGGACATTCTGGTGCCTCCTGTAAAAATTCTAACATGTTACCTCCAAGTCCTCTTTTGTTGTCTCTGTAGCTTAGAGTGCATTTGTGCCAACATTAACAGAACAGAACTGTCAACAACCAGGAAAATCACAAGTCACCAAAACAAGAAAATTAATATTCTTCTAAAGATTTCAGAATTACAGCTAGCAACTTACTTCATTACCTGTGGGCCACTAGAATCATTAAGCTAAATCTAATTTTTAGGCCTAACTAGAATACTGTTATTGAATCAATGGGACTTAAATACATGTTGACCTAACAAATTCTATTCATTAGATCTAGCTGGCTTTACTGTTATTAAACTGTTTGAGGGTGTGTTTTTTTTCAATCTTCTCTTGCCCCTCGGACACATTTACGGAATACTGATTGAATTAAAGATACATTGTTGTGGCTGTGGGCCTTCAAGTGAAATCTGACATCAACATCTACTAGCATTAATTATGTGCCATTACCACAGAAGGCATAATGTACTTACTTTTGTACAACAGTCTGTAAGCTCAGCATCATACCCAGCTCACTCTTCATCTTCTCTCTGTTGGCACGACACTCTGCTAAATAGCGAAGAGCCTATAAGAAAGCATGAATCATAGTAATTTGCACTCACTTCCAATGTTCTAATAATTTTTTCTTGCTCCTCCCTCAAAAATAGACCAGAACACCTGTGAAGCCTGGAAAAGATTTTAAGCAATGCTAAGATTAACTTTCTGAGGTCTCTTCCAGATTGGTCGAAAGATGCATGACTTCTTCCAATTGAGCCCCTTGGGTTTTGCTGGTTGTTGTCACCTCGAAATTCACTAATTCTTTTTTGTTTTGTTTTGTTTTTTGTTTTTGTTTTTTTGTTTTTGCAGGGCTGCTTGTACTGACTTATTGGACCTGGACTAGGTCTCCCTCAAAGTTGTTGTTCTTTTTTAAGACCAAGTCATGGTTTGCTGATGTCCTTGTTCTGAAGAGTACATTTTCTTCTCTAAGTTTTTTTTTACAGTGACAGAATTATAATACAAAAATGCTATTTCAATAATGCATTATAACACTATAACTCTAAAAAAATTAAAAAGAAAGACAAGGAAAAAGAAGGGAATATCATGTTCTAGTATGTCTCAGCATTAAACAGAAACTAACTTGAGGGTCTGAATAAAGTGTAGGAGCTGGTACTGGTAAATGCAGGAAAATAGTCTAGGACCACAGTAATATTGTTTGGATATTTAAAAACAGAATAAAAAAAATTAGAACAACAAATACTGTAGCCTTCCAATACATTTGTTCCATCTGATGAAGCTCGAACTTTCATTCCAAAGATATTTGTCATATACTTGCCATACACTGTTCAAGAAACAGTAGTGACTTTCCATAATGAGTCAAGATTGCATTCAAAGGAATGGCCTTTTGATATGGCTGGCTATCAGCAAGTATATCAAATATAAACTGAAGTTAACAAAGTAAAATCTAAGTGTCCTTGTATGACCTAGAAAGTCCTCATTCCAGTCTTGTCTCAGTCATAAACTCACCCAGACATAAACTGACCCAGGAAGTCTTAGGAAGAATATGATCTTGTAGCCACAGTGCTCCTGTCCAAACAATACAGGGATAATGCTGATCCCCTCAGTCCCCCTTAAAAGGCTGATGTAAGAAATTACTGGGATAAACATTTGCAAAGAACTTCAACCCTCTGAGCACTATAATAGATATTTAATTAGCCATTTATTCCTGAAAAGAAAAAGTCTGTCGTTCCTGTCAAAAAAAAAAGTATGCATTTAAGAGCCAAAAATCTTACTGTCTAAAGCTTATAGCCATGATACCACACATACACACGTGTTCAGAAAACTTAATGTGTCTAGTTCTGATTAGACAGAGATTGCATTGAAAATCTTACTAGAATTTCACTAACAGACTTCTAAGTGATTTATATATTAAAGAAATACAAGACCATTTCCAGCACTGACTGTTTGTATGGGACAAAAGTCAATAAAGACTGCCCAAAGTATTCAATTTTCATTTTTATTGCTGAAGCAATATTTCTTTTTTTTTAAATTATTTATTTGTATCCCGCCTCTCCATATGGATCGAGGCAGCAAACAACTTACAAATAGCATGTATTTCTATACATGCCCCCAAAAAGCTGGGTACTCATGTTTATGAAATGTGTGTTTCTGTGTGTATTGGATTTTCCAAAAGAGGAGCATTTTCGCGTCATTAAAAAAAAAAACCCAGTGAAAATATGAATACTTTCAGTGAATTAGTCGCCCAATAGCAATTGGTATCTTCCATAGTTTTATTTAGTACAGTAGGTTCCCTATAACCATGGGAAATACACTCCAGGACTTACCATGAATAGTGAAAAATGTGGATAATACCTATAACAGTGTTTTTTCAAATGAGATGAACTATGGGTTCTCTTAGACTTAGCAGGATCCCAGCATCACGATTCTTGCAATTTAGGGCCATTACAAAAACACAAGGACTCAAGCGGACAGATTTTACCAAAGACTATACTGGATAAGGACATGGACTTTACTGTGCATGCACAACGATTTTTGCAGAAGGACACTGTATTGCAATCAGATCACAAAGAATAAGCAAGAGCCTTACAAAGAGACTGTGCAGTGTTAAGAGCACGTGTGATACTGAAAGGAAGGAAGACAGCCTGGACAACATAAGACAGCACGATACCACGAGTGAACAGGGCGCCATCTGCTACAATTTTACATTCTCTGCCATTTTCCATGTAATATTGTATGTACTGAATTGTATTTTGCTGTATTATTTTGATTTCTATTTTACTACTATTAAATTCGAAGCACCTATTTTTGGACCACATATACCAGTCACAAGATTATGAGGGACTTACTGTTTTACATTTTACTTGAGTTCTGCATACACCAGTGGTTCTTGACCTTTTCTTTAGCAGGGACCACCTGCAAATATGTTCCCAGGGACTCCTGAGACCTATCTCAAGATTAAATTTAGATTTAAATATTCAAATATTTGTTGCAATTGTCAAATATTTATTTATTTATTAAAGGCTTCTGGAGATGACGATTCAAATCCCCACTCAGATGCCAAGTGACCTTGGGCAAGTCCCTGTTGCTGCTACAGCTGCTGGTATCCAGCAGCAGGCTTCACAGACCCCCCGTGAGGACTCTGTGGATCTCCAGAAGTCCCCAGATCCCAGGTTAAGAACTGCTAACATACACCAGTTAGAGAACAGCCAGATACAAAAGGACCTTGCACCAGTACTCAGTCAGCTGCCTACTTGTTTTTCAGTAACTTTATGTTTACTCATTTCCTAACTGCATTGATACAGCACGTCCACAGACCCAAAATACAGTGTTCATTTTTTAAAATCAGTATTCTTAACATACATTAATGAACAAATTAAACAAAACAAATTAGCTATTTGTCTATTACTGTATCACACAAAAGTGACTAGCTGGGTTTTCATTATATTTGAAGGGCCTGATTGGGATGGTTTTACTTTACATACAGGCTAGATGGCATACATGGAACTCATTTTGGGAGTCCCTGGGGGGACACCCAAATATTTGTCATTCACATGGCATGCATTTGAGATTTCAATGAACTGAGTTTCAAAATGTATTCTGACAGATGAATAAATAAAATGTAAATCTCTGTCTTTTTACTTTTTACTCTATTTATTATTGCATCACACATAAAAAACTGGATACTCTTGAATTGGGAGGGGATGTTTGGGATGGTTTGATTTAACATATGGGCTATGTAGCATACAAAACTTCCCCTGGGCAAACCCCAATTATTTTTTCATTCACACAGAGTAATGTGCTTGGCAGCTGACTGGGAGAGGCATGTTTATTCAAGAACATGAAACTGATGTGCAACATGGTAAACATTTAAGGATTCAGAGAAATAGGCAGCCAACAACAACTGAAAGTGAATTATTATTATCATAATGTAGTTATATAGCACCACCACTGTACACAGTGCTTTACAAGAAGAAGAACAACAAAACAGTTCTTTGCCCTGAGGCTTACAATCTATAGTGTTATCTTATAGTGGTTTATGATTCTCCCAACCAATGCTGTGAACTATACTAGTAAAAAACAAACTGCTTAAACTACAATCCTATATCCACTAATGTTGGGATAAGGTTACTCAGGAACATATATTTACAAGACTATCCAACACATCCTATGCAAAATTACACTTTTGCAATACTTGAAAGATACTATTTACAAATGCAAAAATATTATATGATTCACATAAGCCCACACGATGGAGTACTCAAATTTATATTCTTTTCCCATTTCTGAATTATTCTCTATCAATATTTTTAGAATCTCATCAAAACCGTAATTGGAATTTAATATTATTCCAATTCCAATTTAAAAGCTTCAAATATATTGAGAAACAATTAATGAGCTATTGGAAATTCTTTTTTTTAATATAATTTTACTATAGTTCACCATATAAAACATACATTTCTCACTGTACATTTACCGAATTGTTACAGTTATCCTCCACTCCTCTCTGGATTACATAAACGGTTACATCATTGACATACTATCATTATGCATCACAACAAATTTAACACAATACCAAGATAGCTCCTGCATTTCAACCCAACTTTACATGTTCCATGATATTTCTCTGATTTTCTCCTTCTTGCTATCATATTACCATGAATTAGGAATTATTTCCTGTCAAAACCCCATCTATGTCCAGCACAATTTGCCATTCTTCATTGATATCATCATCTGATTTTCCCTTCAGTCTCTGAGAGACTATATCTGCATTCCAATTTTCAATAAAAGTTGCTCACCATTGCTCTATTGCGGGTATTTGTTCAGTTTTCCATAACCTTGCATATTCAATACGAGCTGTCGTAATCATGTACAGTAATATTCTCCAGTATTTCTTTATGCCAGTTCCATCTAATATATGTCATATTTAACAGATACAGTTCAGGTACCTTATCCAGTTGAACCCTTAATATTGTACATATCATATTATGAATATCATCCCAGTACTTTTTAGCCTTAGGACATGACCACCACATATGAAACAGTGTGCCAACATTCTCCTGACACTTCCAACATTGCCCTGTTCCTGTATGAGCTACTGGAAATTCTGAACTGCTAACTAAATTTTTAAATATTTCCTCACATTGGCTCACTATTCTTCATGAAACATGTTTCTACAACAACAATATGATGAAGCATAATCGGTGTTACACTTGCTTCCGTCTGGAAAGATATCCAATAAGCAGCTGTTCCAATCAGAAGCATAAACTTTGAAAAGTCCATTTCCAACCTAGCTCCCACTGGAGTCAAAAATGTATTCTCTCTTATATTAGTCAGAGTAACAAGGGCCTAACTCTTAAAGAGCAAATTCTTATTTAAAACACACATTTAAGTGAAATGACATTTGACTGACCAAGTTGCATAACCTAGCTGCGAACTAGCTAAACCTGTACATTTTCCAGTTCAGACTCAGGTAGGGAAAGAATATTTTCCCTAGTATTATACCTATACATGATCTGTCTCTCAAAAAAAAAAGGGGGGAGGGAACTGTGTCACCATTCCCAGGCTACCATAATATTCAATATACATTGCTAAGCTCTGGTATCATTCATAACTTGCAATAAAAATGTTAAAAATATTTTTAAAACAAGTCCAAATATGAAAGTTCACCATTTCAGATGAAACTCACGGTTCTCATAATGTGTCAAACACAAGCACATATTGCATAAATATCATATACTATGGTATCACGTGGAGGTCACTAAGCCATGAATGGTCTGCCTTTGTCAGGAAGGAAGGTCCAGATTCTAATCCCTACTAAGCTATGAAGATTTACAGGGTGATCTCTCTCAGACTGGCCTACTTCACATAGCTGCTGTTGTGATGTTAAACATGTGGATGAGAAGGTCAGTACACCACCCTGAATTCATTAGAGAATAGGTGAGATATAAATATAACTAATTTTAAAAAATAATAAAACTTCTAGAATTGCAGAGGATGTCTCCTCCCACTACCTTCTGATTCCTAAGTTATGCGTGGAACCAATTCAATATAGGGCCACCAGGCCCATTTTTGAACACTGCCCAGAGGTTCCATTCCCTTGTTCATCTTCAAGCACAAGTCATCCAGTATAGCCATCAAGGCAGTTCTTCTTCCAAAAGCAGGAGAAAAGTCTAGCTGAAAAGACTCTAGATGGCCAGTTCCATCTGGAAATGCTTTGCTCTGAGCCACCATATTTGTACACCATGGACAAAACTGGAATAACTACCCCCGCCTTGAATATTACTTTTTTAACCAGACTGATTTAACCAATTTGTCTGGACCAAAATCCAAACCAGATCTTGGAAACTTTAGTTTCTGAGACTACAACTTCCTGAACACTCTAGTGTCCATACAGGCTAGGGGGTTTCTGAGAGCTGGAGTGCCAAAAAGTATTTCAAAGCTTTCATGCATACATAGATGACCTGCTGAATATCTACACCAATTCCATCAATGACATTAAGACAAATAAGGTGAAAGGCAAAATCCAGAAGCAAATGTGACAGAGTACTCAAAACCATGAAAGAAAATTGAGGTCCATGTCACACCCAAATTATTCTCCGCAGAATGTCAAGCAAGAGCCCTGGTGGCTCAGTGGTTAAATGCCAGTACTGCAGCTACAATGTTGTGAGTTCGATCCTGCAGGGCTCCAGGTTGACTCAGCCTTCGATCCTTCTCTAGGTCAGTAAAATGAGTACCTAGCTTGTTGGGGGCAATCAGCTAACACATTGTAAAGCGCTTAGGGAGTGATTAGCATTTATAAGTGGTATAGAAATGTAACCGCTATTGCTATAAGCAAGCTCATAATAACTGGCTTCCAAAATTATTTTCACTTCTTTTCAAGGACATAGTTGTCCATGGAACAACTCTCTTGGAAGGCATCAGATGCATTGGTGACATTAAAAAATTAAAAGGCCTCTAAGTTATATTCAGTCATGAGGATAAGTATTTGTATTCATCATTGTTCTAGCCACCTTCTCACCCATTTATTTGTCCTCAGTGACCCACTGAAAGGTTCTACAAGAAGGTATTTAACTGCATTTGAAACTCTTACATTCAGGTGATCTATTTTGCAAAAGAACTTTTGTTGTATAATATACCATTTCTGTCTAGATGAAACTTCCACTTGAGATATTTTGTTTCGCATTTGTTGTTGGAACTGGTACATTAATGTACAGCAAGGTTTTAAAAGCCAGCAAGTGACAATTCATTATTAAGATCTCAAGTATAAAATGTTGCTTGTAAAACTGAACTACTTATCAACAATAATGAAAACCAACACAATAATGAAAACCAACACAACAAGTTAAGGAAACTGATTATACTTACAAGTAGCGCTGAATGGACAACTGGAGGGTTGGGATGGTCCAAAAATAAAATAAGGCCAGGGAGACATCCTTGATCTTGGACAATTGCTCTTCTGTTCAAAGGATCAGCTGCCAGATCCCGCAGCTGGTTAACTACAGATAACGCATCAGGTTCCTCGTTCATTGTGGTGTTCATTTTTCTCTCTCATATATAAGACTCTGCTATAAAAGAAATGTCATTAGTAATATCAAAATATTAATGAAGCTAAACAATCAATGTAGCCCTTACTACAATTACCTCTGAACTGTTCCCATTAGATTTTCTTATGCAGTTCTTATGGCATCTCTGTGCAGGGAAATTAAAGACTGAGCTTTCAAAACAACCACTTGTGAAGATGGACCTCTTCAGGTACATCAAAAGTGAAGAAAAGTCAAAGAACATGAAAAAATTTATTGTGATCATGATCAATATTTCTACCAACATCAGCATTCTGCAAATGTTCAGTGAGGAATATTAAAATTTACGAAACACACAGCCACCACCACCTTGTTAACACAGAGTGTTTATACAGATAAGATATTTGGACCATCTATCATGACAAGGATAACCAGTCCCATCCAACACCAGGTAAAAGGAATAAATAGGTGAAGAGACAACTGGAATGGGAAATGGTATATTCTGGACAATGTCTCACTGCCCTAGAGCTATTAAAACAGGCTGAGCTTGACACCTTATCTATAAGACATCAACTTCATTTTCTGGCACCAGCTAGAACTTTTAAGTTTCCTCAGCATTTAAAGAGCATAATCACATAACTACAATATCAGTAATCTCTACCAGGTATTTTCTCTATTTTTTTTTCTATTTAAGCATATTTCTTCAAACTACAGATTATTCCTGCATATCTTGGGAATTCAATCCCATTTTGGATGAAAACAAGAAAAATATTAAAGTTATCTGCAGAAGTACTGATGAGGTCCAGGCCATCACACTAACTTATTCTAATAAATTTTACAATCTAGAATTGTTTAATTTAGGCACATGGCTCTTTTTAAGAAGAAGAAGTGGGGGGAGGAAGTCCTGTCTTTCAGAGCATATGCCTTTTTGTATTCACACACCAGAATATAAAAAGTAACGTGAGAATTAGCCCTGAGTTTTTACTATTGTCAAGTCTCAGGTCAGTATTCAAAATACAGTGTCATATTACCATATAACTTTTCAAAGTAACTGATTTAACATGGGGAAGATAATGGGCTCATATGCAGTAAATAAGCCAGAACTTCTCTGGATAGCTGAACACAAATATGTGATTCTTTGGAACCTGACATGTGCCTAAAGATTATCACAAATGCATCTACTTCTGTTGAAAGGAGTATTAGGATAGAAGTCCTGGAAAAATTTAATCCTATTTCCAGTAACAATTTCCTCATCTGAACAAGCAGTTTTGGACAGCAACACAGGACAAGAAGTAGAAAGGCAAATGTTCTCAACTACTGCATGCTATCACTGACAAAGCCAAACAGAACAAGTGCAGAAACATGGATTTCTCCAAATAAAAGGAACAACAGACTATGTTGCAGCAAGACTTCAGTACGTTGATAAGATGTGCATTCTAAAAACACTGTACAGTTAAAAATCTGCACTTACAAAGATGTAAAGATCCAATTTTGCATATTCATTATACAAAGGATAATGATAAAAATATACAGTGTCTCTTAACTCAACCACTATTTTGTGACCCTAAAATAAACAAACGAGAAAGAACTGGAATTTGCAGATTGTTTTCCCAGGAACCTTATCAAACAGTCCTTGCAGAAAAAAACAACCACAGCAGACATTCTTCTGAAGAAAAAACATGTATTTTACTATCACTCTTCTCCTGCCCAGCACAGCAGTGGGAAGAAAATCCAGGGATGTACTCTCAGATCACAAGGGATATTAGGCTTAATATGGTCAATGTTCCCTATGAATTGGTTCTGCATCTTTAAACAGAACTCAGAATCCTCTGAATGCACGGATGTTAGTGGCAGATATCTAGAAGTCCCATATTGGGGAAATATAATCTGTAAAGAGACCTGAGAAAGTGGAGAGTCTGAAAGCCACTGAGCTAAAACACTAACTCCACGATTCTTAGTTACTTTAACTGACAGAAAGATCAGGTTGATCCACTGGGAGAGGCGGGATAAAAATAAATTTTATTATTATTATTATTATTATTATTATTATTATTATTATTATTATTATTATAATAATATAAGTCAGGGTTCTCTACTCTGGTACCCACCAGGTGTTTTAGACTACAAAGGCAGGAATAAGCAAATGCCACACCAAACTGTTCTCGAAATCAGAGCATCTGTTTGCATGAAAGTCTCTTCCAAGGATATGTTTAGGATGAACCCTAAATACCTGCATCTGTGTTTTTATTGGAATCAATGAACCTTGGTACAGTATAATATAATTCAGTATTTCTGCAAGATGTCCATTTAGATCTACACAAATTTCACAGAAGTAGTTCAGTCACAATTTGAACCAGAGACAGGCAAGAAGCTCATATAAGAATTTAAAATTCATGTAGTTCATCTCAACTAAT
The DNA here is from genome assembly GCA_948474755.1 of Ctenosaura bakeri. Classification (NCBI taxonomy): domain Eukaryota; kingdom Metazoa; phylum Chordata; class Lepidosauria; order Squamata; family Iguanidae; genus Ctenosaura; species Ctenosaura bakeri. Next base: position 21,380 of record CAOLHI010001004.1, on the reverse strand, counting down.
CTACTCCCAGCTAAATCATTGCTAGAATGTTTGACTTCAGTGCTTGAAAGGATCCCACAACACCATCCTATGTATGTTTATTCAGAAGACTCCCTGTGTTTAGTGGGGATTACTCTCAAGTAAATACCGGTATATGCAGAAATGCAGTTGAAATTTACCAGTTACTGGAAACCATGCCCTATGAGGATAGACTTAGAGAGCTGGGGATGTTTAGTTTGCAGAAGAGAAGGTTAAGAGGGGACATGATAGCCATGTTTAAATATTTGAAGGGATGCCATGTAGAAGAAGGAGAGGGTTTGTTTTCTGCTGCTCCAGAGACCAGGACAAGGAGCAATGGATTCAAGCTGCAGGAAAGGAGATTCCACCTGAACCTCAGGAAGAACTTCCTGACAGTCAGGGCTGTCCGGCAGTGGAATATGCTACCTCGGAGTGTAGTGGAGTCTCCTTCCTTGGAGGTTTTTAAACAGAGGCTTGATGGCCATCTGTCGGGATTGATTTGAGGGTGTTCCTGCATGGCAGGGGGTTGGACTGGATGGCCCCTGTGGTCTCTTCCAACTCTACATTTCTATGATTCTATGATTCTATTAACTCAGAAGATCTTTAAAGTTCAGCTGGAAGAACAGGAATTCTCCATATAGTATTCTGATTACACCGAAAAGCCATAAACTAGAAACAGGACCAGTTATTTTTACCTACAAATTGAGTCAACTATTCACTAGATCAGAGCTTTCCAAACTTTTCATGTTGGTGACACACTTTTTAGACATGCATCATTTTGCAACACAGTAATTCAGTTTTACTAACAAACCAGAGGTTAAACTAACCCCTTACAAGAGATATGGGCACATACATAAATTGTAGTAACAAAATGTAGGGGGACAAAACATATCTCATGAAAACCTTTCATCCATATTTTTAAAAATATATATGATTTATAACATACATTTCCAAGGCTCGGGTGTGGGGGTCATTCTCAGTCCAGGGAAGTGACACACCTACACACTTCAGGCGACACACGAACACACCATTTGGAAAGCCCTGCACTAGACACTTGAACATCATGCATGCATCCCCAGAAATAACTTCAACTGAGCATATAGCCACTTATTTCCAAGTGTTCATAATCTATGACACTGGTCTTTTCAGCATTTTATTTGTTTGAATTCCACCAATATTAACGGCAACACAAATTTTAGGGCTAAGCAACGCACACAAAGGTATAGCCTTACTCCAAAATGCTTGAAAATAATAATAATAAGTAGTAGTAGTAGTAGCTGGTTTTGGATTATACTTCCCAGAGTCCCCTACCACCAAGGCTATGCTGAAGCATTCTGGGAGTTGCAGTCCCAACTCCTGTACAGGAATCAACTCTGATTTAGGGTGAAAGTGACTAAAGGTGAAATCCTAAATGGGTAAACCAAGGCCGTTGCCACACTAGGCTGTGATAGTGCTATTATTCCACTTTCAACATTCTATGGAATTCTGGGGTTTGCAGTTATAGGGAGCGCCCCCTCCCTAAACTGCAAAGCCCACGATTCCACAGAATGTTGAAAGTGGAATCATAGCACTATCACAGTCTAGTGAGGAAATGGCCCAAGTGAATCCAACGGGACTTATTTCGGAGGCCATTTCCGCACTACAGTGTTAAACTGCTGCTGTTCCACTTTCAACGCCCTGTGGAATTCTGGGGTTTGTAGTTTACTGAGGGCAAAGAGCTCTTTGGCTGGGAATTCGAAGTGCCCTTCCCTAAACTACAAACCCCAGGATTCCATAGGAGGTCGGTGGTGGAATAGCAGCACTTTAACCCTGTAGTGCGGAAATGGCCGGAGTCAAGAGGCAGAGGCTGACACGGCCATGGCGAACACGAGCACGGAGAGCTGTGAGAAGAGTGTGGTTTAAAGCACGGGGTCACTGGAGGGAGAAACACCAGAGGGCTCCTCCCCCCCACTCTTGGCAAAGCCTCTCCCCTGCCCCGCTCCACCCCCCACCCCCTGGTCCAAAGTTCCCCATTACCCGCCTCACTTTCATAGGACGCCGAAGGGGAGGCGGCGCTCGGGGACTCCCGCCCTGAGGGAGGAACGGCCGGTCCCGTATCCGCGGTCCCGCTGCCGCCCTTCCGCAGGAGCAGCCCGGGCGGGAAGAAGGCGCTCTGCACCCCGCGGCGCCCGGCAGGATTGGAACCTTCTGCCCGCGGAGGCGACATCCACCCGGCCGACGGAGCGCCCGCGGACCTCCAGGACCTCGGCCTTCCCCGGGGCCCGATTGGCTGCAAACAGGACCCCCTTCGCTCCACTCACAGCCCGCCTTGTTGCGCCGCTCGCTGATTGGCCGGCTCGCGCACGCTGCAGCGCCCCGAGGCATTGTGGGGGACACCGGCCGCGGCCTTGAGGGGGGGTGGACATGGCGCGAGGGGACTACAAATCCCAGACGGCGCTGCCCGAAGTCCTGCGCCTGGGATTTCGTGGAGCTGTTGGTTTAAAATAAGCACGCGGCGCCCAGGGCGGGTGTTGCTGCGGCGTGTTGGTGCCCGGGCCTGCCTCTTGAATGACTATCCTTGAAAGTGGCCATTTCCGCACTGGCCTGTTCTAGCGCGATGATTCCTCTTTCAACCTCCTCTGGAATCCTGGGGTTTGCAGTTTCGGGAGGGGCCGGCCGGCCCCTCCGAAACTGCAAACCCCAGGATTCCAGAGGAGGTTAAAAGTGGAATCATCGCGCTATAACAGGCGAGTGCGGAAAGCGTACTAATGTAAGCCTCTTGCCGGTGTTTCCTCGGAGGCTCGATTGAGGTTTATTCCCTAGCAAATCCCTTGCTTCGGGTTGCAGCGTGGCGGGTCTGTGTTGTTGCTGTGGGCGTTCGTGGCCATTTCCGCACTGGACTGTTATAGCGCGATGATTCCACTTTCATCCTCCTATGGAATCCTATAGCCGTTTAGGGAGGGGCCTCAGAGGCTGGCCTGCCTTGTTTCCCCTGTAGTCAGCTTCAACATCAGAAAACACTATTGTTTGTTTATTTATTTATTGATGTATTTAATTTATATCCCGCCTTCCTCTTCGTACAATTAAAATAGGCTACTTGCCTGAGAAAACCCTGTGGAATTCATGAGGATGCCCGAAGTCGACAAGGCGCACAGCCAGCAAAACAATTATTTGTACAAAAGTTTTTAAAACATGAATAAAAGATCTCCAGGACACCCTGTTTACTAACAGCCCTGTTCAAGTCTTGCAAACTTAGGGCAAACTTAGCTTCCTGGATCAAGGATCACCTGGATCCAAAGGATCCACCGATCCAAAGATCCACCTGGATCCAAAGGATCCACCTGATCAAAGGATCCACCTAAAAGGATCCACCTGGATCATCCAAAGGATCCACCTGGATCCAAAGGATCCACCTGTGGATCACTCAAAGGATCCACCTGATCAAAGGATCACTGACCAAAGGATCCACCTGATCCAAAGGATCCACCTGATCCAAAGGATCACCTGGATCCAAAGGATCTTCGATCTTCCTTCTGCCTTCCACTTTGCCCAGCACGACCAACCCTCCGCTATGGAGGGACTGTTGTAGCGAGGGAGCCTCACCGGCAGGTGGCGCTCCAACACGAACCTGCATCTCTAACGCAGTGGGGAAACCTTCGCCTCAGAGATGCTTCGCTCCCAGCCACAGACGGGCTTTCGTCATCGTGGAACCATAGACTCGGCCTCGGAAGCCGGCCGCCGCCGTTCCTCTCTCTATGGTCAAACGACCTTCCTCTTTTCCAAATGGGGAGAGCCTCGCTCCACCCTCTCCAGGAGCGACGCTGATTGGCCAGAGTCTCAGCCGGCTCACTTGGAGGACTCGGCGGAACGGTGACTGAGGCGGAAAGATGAGCCGGTCGGGTCGAGGCGGCTCCTGAGGAGAAAGAGAAACGAGCCGCACCGGCAGGGCGGGAGCGGGTGAGTGCGCGCGGAGGGGCTGCCCGCTTTCGTGCCGTTGGGCCGCCGTTGGGCCTGACGGCTCAACTCTTTCGGGAAGCCCTGGAAGGAAAGGACTTGCGAGTGGCGCCTGTGACCGGCTCTGGGCGGGACGAAGGGAGAAATTAGCCGTCCGAGGACGAAGACACGCGGTCTCGCCGCCCGAGAGGCCTCGGAGGCGGTTGGGCCGCCGCCCTCAGGCCGTCTTTGTGGCGGGGGGGAGTCATTGGTTTCGCCCCTCCCGCTGCCTTGGTCTCTGCTATGTGGTCTTGTGAGCGCTTGCAGTTTCTCCTCTCCTTTGTGCAGTTAGGCCTTAATTGGAGGCACGTCCCAGTCCTCGAGGGTGCCAGACAAGAATCTAAACCTGGCTGTTGGCCCCAACCGGAGCTGGTCCATCGAATCAGTTGATAAATGCTGAGCCAGTACTGGTGTAAATCCCATGGATTCAGTGGGACTGTTCTCTCTCATTTCCACACTGGACTGTTCTAGCGCGATTATTCCACTTTCAACCTCCTATGGAATCCTGGGGTTTGCGGTTTCGGGAGGGGCCGGCCGGCCCCTCCCGAAACTGCAAACCCCAGGATTCCATAGGAGGTTGAAAGTGGAATAATCGCGCTAGAACAGTCTAGTGTGGAAGGAGCCCTCGTTTAGACTACCAGTAGGATTCGAGTTAGAAATAACGAAGGAGAAAGGGTTCCTCTGAACATGTGCGAGGCCTTTCAGTGTTGGGTAATCGCAGTCCACCTCCCTTAGCCAGGATGGGTGGGAGTTCGCCATCGGCAGAAAGGTCTGTTTTCTGGTTAGGGCACTTCTCAGAGGTACAAGTTAGGCTTGGCTTTTCAGCAGTAATCGTGAAAAAGGTCAAAAAGTTCCGTTGTCTGGTTCTCCTCTGTCAGCCGTGCCGTCTGTATATCACGCACTGTAACACCAGCCAGCAAATGCCCAACAAAAAGATTTAATTGAAAACAATTAGACTTACATGTTTTTATATCAGCTTGTATTGCATTATGCGACTTGTTGGTTCCCCGTGTCAGAAACATGGGTCTGTGTCTGCAGTGGGGCAGTGGCTAACCTTGAGAGTTAAATTCCCTGACTGTTCTCTCCTCTGTTGTGTCCTAGTAAACAGCAGTGTGGGCCTATCCTGCCTTTTCTCCTGGTAGCACATTAGAATCTGTGCCAGCTCTGGGGTTAAGGTTGTAAACAAAATACAGAGATGAAGAGTGCAAAGTATAACTCTTGACGGGACTCCTTCAGTAGTATTGAAAACTGTTGCCACATTTGGCAGTTTATGCTTGAGGAGAAAAACAAACTGCTATTGAGCAAAAACTTGAACTTGAAAGGTCACAGAAATTCAAAATGGCCCTTTTCCGTATGTCAGTGAAATATAAGACCAGGTTTTGGTTTTCTTTAGTATTGTGAGCAAACTAGTTATAGAAAAAAAATAGTACTGGGTTGCTCTTTTTGTGGAAGTTGTTTATCAAACTTGAGTTGTGTAGGCTGAACTGCTTAAGAAGTTAAAGTTATTGTTTTGTCAGCTGACATAGGCATTTTGAGATGTATATTTAGAGATATGAAGCAAATGAGATGTACAGTTGGCCCTTCACATTTGTGGATTTGCCTTTCATGGATCTGGTTATATGTGAGTTTCTCTAACCACTGCCCTTCACCTCAAATTTCTTTTTTGCAGGAGCCTTGTTGGTGGCTCCAATCAGGCTATGCAGTGCTTTAAAAACCCACCTCTGGTCCTCTTCCTCCACCAACAACTGCCCGATCAACTAAGGGCAACTCACAGCCTAATTTCTCAGCACCACAAACCCTTTCCCAGTGCTCCCCACACACCAAAGAAAGGGGATGGGTGAGAGAGAAGAAATATAGGGCCACCAAGCTGACCCATCCACCCCCTCTCTCCTTTCCCTGACTTGGTTTGGGCACTGGATGTCCATTGTCCCCACCATGCCTCAGCCCCCTTCCCACAGACACATACATTTGGGTATTTGCTTTTTTCCCATCATTGTGGGGGTCCTGTACCCCAACCCTAGGAAATGTGGAGGCCTGACTGTAGTTCTGTAAGTTACTAGGTTCTATGTTTTGTCAGAGTTCAGACAACCCTTTGGGAAAAACACCATAGTTCAATAGTATAACTCTTGTTTTGCATGCTGAAAGTCCCGGGTTAAGTCCATGGTACTTGCAGGTAAAAGAATCAGGTGTGTTGTGGCAACCAGTTGTTGTGTCACAAATGAAAATACTCTGCATATTTTTAGAAGTATAGGTTAAGCACATTACAGTTGACCCTCCACATTTACAGTTTTCATGGATTTAATTATTTGTCAGTTTCTCCAACTCCTACCCACCCCCAAGCCCTTCTTTTCTGGGGTAACCTTCCTTCTCAGCTGCTCTGATCAGGCCGTGCAGCCCTTTAAAAACTCACCTCTGGTCTTCCTCCTCCTCCACCAGCCACTGCCTGGCCAGCTAAGATTGGATTGCAGCCTATTTCTCAATACCATAAACCCTCTCCCCTGCCCCCCACAAATCCAAGGAAGGAGATGGGTAAGAAAGAGAAAGTATAGTGCCACCGTGCTGATCCATTCTCTTTTGCTCTCCTTTCCCTGATGTGGTTTGGACCCTGGATGCCCACCATGCCTTGGCACCCTTCCCACAGACAAAAACACACACATTTTGATGCAGCATTTGCAATTTTTCTACTTTTGCCAGGGTCCTGTGTCCCTAGTGATTATTTAAATGTATTTATAATGCGTTCATCTTTGTCATAGCAAATTTACAGAACTTTAAAATGTGATCGTTATGCTTGCTAGAATGGTTTTTTTTTTAATAGTTAAAGATGTCTAGCTGAAAATAAGTCTTGCCAGACTAAATGGCAGTTCAAGGTGATGGAGAGGGGAGAGACATGTCTGTACATATCATACTATCATGTTAGAACAAAGTAGAATTCAGATGTGCTGAACTGGTAATTTTGGTTGATTCTCAGTTCTAGCTAGTTCGTTTTATTTCATTCAGTCACACTTAAGTAATATCAAACACTAGTGAAAAATGAATCAGGATCATTGGTATGCCTCTGAGAAAGGGTGAACACTCCCTCTTGCCTGTTTTTGCTTCTCTGGTATATAGACTGTTGGAAGGAGCCCCTACCCCTGAGCACCCATGGAAAGCTCCACTGAAAGGGATGTTATTGTTTGTTTGTTTTTTTCGGCAAAAAAAAAAGAAAAAAGGAAGGTGCCAAGGTCTTTTAGGGGGTCTCAGGTGCTGCCTTGGACTTTCCCAAAAAGCTGTATGCAGCCTGTGAGTTGCATGATTCCTAAACCTGCTTTAGGATATGTTGTGATGGAAGATAATGTATTAATGCATAAATTATATTGAGTTTTTATTATCTACTGCAAACACATAAACTATGTTTTACATGCCATCTCTCAGAGATACAGATGCTGCAAAACTATCATGTATAAATCATGCAGTTGGGTTGCAGGCTTACAATTTAACAGCAAAGCACCCAGAACAGGGAAAATATTTCCTGTTCCTGAAAGACTATGGCAGTTATTTTAGGTTTATTAATAGTCTTTACTGGATGAGATTCCCCTTTTAGATTATCATCCATGTAATCTTATGACACGATACATCTTTTTTTAAAAAATTCTATAGTCCTCTATGTTTATATGAGTGGGGATGATGTTTGGTGCAGCAGCAGAACTTAATAAGGAAAAGGGAGAAGGCTATGTGGCTGTCCAGCATGCTTTCAAGAAGAGCCAAATGGAAGTGAGCAGCTTAGAAGGCTCCCTTTGTTTCTTTCCTTATGATCTGGCCATTCTTAAGAAAACATTCTTTTTGTAGGGAAGTGGGAAACATTCATGCAAGAAAATGCTCCCAGGTTCAAAGGAATGAAAATGAAATGGCAGCTAGAAGTGCATACCAGGAATGGCTGTTTCCTGGTGAGAAACTGCAAACTAACATCTAAAACATGTCATTAATGGAGCATCTAAAGGCTTTGTGAGTGTTTGCCTGTGCCAAGTTTCCACATAGAAGATGTTATTCTGTAGGAGTGATAAACAGCTGACTAAATCAACTTTCTAATGAAAACGCCGATCTATGAACCTTAACAGTTCTTGTTTCATTTGTCCAAAATGACTGCTATTTACTAATATGTCAGGTTTTGCTCTGTTTCTTTTTTCCATAATGCAGCTTAGAAATTTCACTAGTTAGCAAAGTAATCACAACTGTTCACTTGAGCACATTTTTCTTCACAATACCGCAAGACTTTTTTTTACAAACCATGAATTTTTTTCACATTATTACTATTATTATTTGTAGGAGTACTTAACGTATGTCTGATGCTTTAATGAAATATAAATCTTTCAGAGTCTTTTTATTAGTTTAAAAGGACATGGACATCCAGAACTGTAGGACTCATTAAAAACATTGATTCATGACCATCTTACATCTTGGAGTGCCATTTTTCTTAGATAATTATAATTGCTTCAGTAAACTTTTTGGTTTTTGTTAAAGCAGAAAGAGATCAATTTCCATATGTAATTAGTTTAAATCAGTGGTGGGCAACACGCATTGCATGTGCCCCCCCCATTTTTGTGATCCTGAATGCCAACCAGTCCGACAGTGTGGTAGCAATCCCACCATTTCCTGTTTATTTTCTAAAACAAATTACAACATGTAGCTGTCCAGTTGCTGTTGGACTGCAACTTTACCCGTCACTCTTGACATATGTTGACCAGGACTGATAGGTCACAATCCAGTACCATGAGGAAAGCCACAAGCTTAAGTCAACCTACTACTAAAATAAGGTGTATAGAAGAGAAGCACCTTGGTTTAAAGGAAAATTGTGCTCCTAGACATCTTCTAGATGTGCTCCTCCTATGCCTTATTTTAAAGGGGAATAGGGGGAGCTTTGCAGCAAAACTGCATCTCTCAAAACCATCAATTTTGGAGAGCTTCCACACCACTTAAATGTGTATTTTTGTTATCGGTAGTCCTCTGTGACCCCTAGAGAACACGCTTGCCCTATTTTCAACTATCTTCCTCTCTAGGAAACCAAGAAGACACCTTTTTATAACTAGGAAGTAAACTGCAAGTAAAGAAATAGAATGGGGATACTGCTCCCCAAAGTTCCCTGAGGGGCCAGTGGAGTCCCCCCCAAACCCCTGGAAATTATTCATCCCTGTTTTACACTGAATAAGTGCCAGTTGTATAATTGCAAAGGAAATTCTGAAGTCATAATTAATGCTGAATGTTTCTTCTTTGAGACAGTTTCTTCATGATTTGATATTTCACATAACACTTCTTGTTTGCCAATATTTTCTTCCAGAGTGACTATGGAACATCTGCGTCCCAGCAAACTAAGGTGGTTCACTTATAAATTTGTGAAGACTTTCTATTGTTCTAGATGATCTGCTGGATTAAACACCTGTTTAGAGTGATGTTAGAACAAGCTGGGTTGACTATGGAATCGGTAAGTGTGATGCGTATAGTGAAATACTTACACAGCTGGAAGCAACAGCAGCATACTTGAAATGGGTCACAGAGGGAGGTACCATCTTGTCCCTGCTTCTATTCAGACTTGGTTGTGGTCACACAGCATGTTCACACTGTGGTCATGTATTTACTTGTGAATGTCAATGTATTGCACAGGGCCCTTGTTAAAGCATAGTATGTGTTTATTAGTACATAGGTTTGTAGTTCATTTTGAGGCATATTTACTCAGCATTGAGTGCTTCTATATTCACTGGGGCTTACTTCCAGGAAAGTGTATTTAGTCTTAATTTGATTTGCACATATTCTTAACCAAACTATTTTTATAAAACTGAGCAAGTAGTGTCAGACTGTAATAAAGTAACCTTTTCAACCTTTTTAGCTTCTTTGGTCCAGTAAGCCTTATGGCCCGAATAGAAGTATTGTGAGGAAAATAGGCACCAACCTTTCTCTGATACAGTGCCCAAGGGTTCAGTTTCAGGTAAGACATTGAAATTTTTGTTCTAATTAGAGTAAATGATTAATCTGCCCTGGGATATACTTAAGCATCTGTGGATTTTAAGGCAGTGCTGAATATCTCAAGTGAATATCATCATCACCACCACCATCATCATCATCATCATCATCATCATCATTATTATTATTATTATTATTATTATTATTATTATTTTGATAACAAACTTGAGTAAGTCAGAAGTTGGATCTCAATTTGAAAGCAACACCTCACCTCCCAAAAACAGTGCAACAGTTTCTATATACCAGGAGTTCCCTGGATGGGCACAATGTGAACATATTTGGTAAACAAAATTGAGAACATCAGCCACCAGGATGTACTACAGGTATATCTCAGTTTACAAGTGGATGTGTTCCTGGACATTTAACTGTTGGAAAAGATTATCCACCTTCAAAGCAGTTTGCTAAACTGGCAGGTTTTGCATAATAGATTATTTCCTTAGAATTGATTCTGTTATTTTTATCTAAAATTGTTATACTCCTTTGAAGAAGAAACATGACTTATGGAATACTTATGTAGAAGGATCCTGCCAGTAACAAGCTCAACAGTATTAAACCCAGGAGAATTTGAGGTAGTATTAAACATCTGTGTACAAGTCCACCTGAGCACATTGAGTGAAATCACAGATCTTTGCCTATAACAGTTGTCTGAAAGCTAAATTAAGTAGCAGTAGATTGCTTAATGTGCTTCTACTAGAAGTTTATACCTAGAATGAGGAAATTTTGGCCCTCCAGATATTTTGACCTCCAGTTTCCAATAGCCCTAGTTGGGAAGGCAAAAGGTAAGAAATTACTGAAATCGTAGACTGAACAATCAAATATTCCTTGCCTCACTCTGTACTTCAAAAGAGAGTTGGCTACATAAAGAAAGCTGTGAAAATTATGAAATATTGATGGTGTGTGTTTGTCAGCTTCCAAGACACCTGCTGTCCAACTGTTTTGCATGTTTGTGGTATTAACTTGTTGCAGAATAACTTCTATTGATCACTAGGGTCTCTTATTGAAATTACTGTGAATGTTTCCAATACAGCCTAGAATTTGGCTCTGAACCTGGGACATTATTACTAAAACAGGGATCTTTTGTCTGCAGCCCAAGTAGCAACTTCCATGTCTGGTTTAAGACTTGACATGTGGAGTGAGTAAATAAGCAGTTGGGCATCTTTCACTGCGTGTCAAGATTTCCATTTATATTTCTGCATAAAGCTTTGAAAAAATGGAGTTGAGCAGTGATTTGATAACTTGTGATTGTGGGACTACTGAAAAAAATTATTATTAATATATATGATACAGTTGTTGTTGCCAAGTTTTTCCATGCACTCAAAGAAGAGAACTAGCTGCCCTTAACTCCACTCATTGTTTCTACTCAGTCTCTTACTTGTCTGCATAGAAGTAAACCTTGCTTTTTTGGTGAGGTTTACTCCTAGGTAAAGGAGTATAGAATTGGAGTTTTAACCATGATAAAGCTACCATGTTATTCAATTCTGTTCTGAAAAGATTGAAGAGTTTCTATCCGTCCCTTCTAAATATTATTCTAGATCAGGGTTGGAAATCATGCATGTAACAAAACAGTGAAACAGGGCGGATGATGGGTGTCAGCACAAGAAGATGGCAGCAATTTGTCCATTTTAAGGCCAGATGAATGTATTTGAAATATCTCTTCCAAATAAGCACTGTTTTAACTTTTTAAAGATAACATTTTAAAAAATACGTTTTTATAACATAAAAATGATATCTCAATTTTTTTGTAAAACAAGTCTTTCTGTGATTTTAGCTCCACAGTATTTGCAAACTGAGGGTGCCACTGATCATCCAAAGATCTGATTTTGCATGCACTTGTTTCTTATGCTCCATTTCTGATGACAGGTTTAAAATAGATCTGTTCCCTTTTAATGCTAAGCAGGCAGTTCTGAAGTGATGGTTAATTAATGTGATTTTACAATAAAACTCATTCTTCAGATTTGAAAGTGGGAGGGAGAAAATCTTTCAGTGAAGATTACATTAGTCATGAATTCTATGTTTCTATTGTACTCAACTGACAGTAGCACTTAATTTTACTGGAATCATGTGGGTTGTAACAATTGGTTTTGAGAAAATAATGCATTCAAGAGTCAAGTCACAAATTTAAAGTTTAATTTGTAATGAACAGTCTGAGCAGCTTGGTGGTGTGTTGTGTGATCCATTAAAACAAACGTTCTGTTCTTTTTCTAGAATAAAATAAAATGTCCTTTTTGGTTCATACGACTTAGTATCTACTTGGTACACTGCTTCCGATCTCCTTCAGTGAAATATCAGTGAGAGTTTGATGTTTCTGTTAAATGTAGACAAACTGGCTTGGTTAAACACAGGCATCTTAAGAAAAGGACAAGGGGGCATAGTGCTCTCTGTAAATGTGACATTTGGAACAGGTATAAATAGAGAGGTTCACTTCAACGTGCTTCAAAACCTAAGAGCAAAAGAGTACTTGTAGATCCCTAAAGATGTTTCCCCCAAAGTGGGAAGGGGCAAGAGGAGAAAGTATGCAAATATGAAGTAGAGATATTGCTTGCCATTTAAAATAAAGTGGGTTTTGGATCAAAATGATTTTAATTCTCCTTTCTGAATAAAACAGAACAGTAGTTAATGTGTCACACAGTAAAAGAATCAACTTTTGGTGCTTCCTACAAACTCAAAAATGCACTGGCTGTTCTCTAGTTTCTCTCTGCACTGGAACTTTCTATAGCACTCTCTTTCCATTTCTCTTCCTTGCTAGCTTTAACTGTTGTATCAAAGGATCATGCACTGAACTTGCTGTAAGTCAGTTTTGTCTTTTCTCTTTAAACTAATTTATACTATTAATGCATGTTTATGTTTAAATTTAACCGCTATTAAGAGCTATAGATTGAATTAATATCTTTGACCTTAATTTTATTATTTGTTTGTTTGTTTGTTTGTTTGTTTGTTTGTTTTTAGCTTAGGTTACAGGTTGATGATGTGTAGAAACAAGTTTTCTGTCAGTCTTTGTTTTTGCTTCAGTAGCTTCCTTCCTAGAAACTGAAATTTAAGCAGATAAGTAATTATAAACCATGGTTAGTCTGTACATTTAGAATGCCAAGCCATGGTTTGTATCCTAAAATTTGGTTAATATAAACTGTGCTTTGTCGTCATGTCTGAACTGACCTGCAAAAGAAGGAACTTAAAACTATACTGCAACTTGCTTTTGTACCTCTCTTCAAAGCCGTGTCAGAATAATCCAGCAATGTCCAGGCGAAGGACTACTGCGACTTGTAGATGCCATGTAGAATATATATAGCAAGCTTCAGTTTTTGCTCCAAGTTTTTAGAACTAGAAGAATGTTTAGTAAGCTTACAGTTGGCCTCATGCAGGACTAGAGCGACTTCTACATTTCCTAAGCAATAACATCAATCTTTTGCATATCTTCTTGGTGGTTTCTTAGCTGTGTAAGTATATCTGAGAAGTTTGGGCATCACAGTTGATGTACACAAACACACATCCATCTGTTGGCTATGTAGTATTCATTTATAGTATAGGTTTCACACCTGCAGTATTTTGGGGCTTATTTACTTTACTCCTGTTTTTTGCATACAGCATTACTAAGTAGAACAAGTTGAATGGCACTCAGTAAGAGCAGGCCAGAAATTTCTTAGGTGGTTCTATCATCTGTTTAAAAACTTCTTGATATGATTTCTTAATCTGAATCTTCATTTGCTTGAAAATACTGTTTTCATCACTTTGGAAAGAATTGCTAGGTATTTGGTGAAATCGTTAATACAACAAATAATAACTTTTATTTCATTGATTGCATTGGTATTAAAAGTCCTACATTAATGCTTCTGCAGTCTGCTTTGAAATCTTTTTCTCTGATGTGATTTGTGTCTTGTTTCTTTCATAAAAAGAAAATTGTTTATAATCTTCCACTACCCTCACAGAAGGCTGTGGGAACATTAACCTAGTGTAATATGGTATTATTTCTGAAAGCCCAAGAAGTTACTCTAATTTTTTAATATTATCTACTCTATCTAGCTTACTTCTCAGTCTACAGATGGCAGTCATTCTAACCAAGTGAGAGAAGATGGAATAGTTTCTCTTGCAGATGTAGGATGGGTTGCTGAAGAGGAAAGTGACACCTGTACACGGCTCAGGTATGTATCTCAAGTTACGCCTACTGTGTTTCTTCAAGTCAAAGTGTGACCAGAGTACTTAAATTCAATTGATAAACTATTCATTTGAATACTGGCAAATGTTGTTGCTGAGGGAAGCATAACATGATAGTTCCATAGGCTTTAGAAAGCGATCACTGGTTTCTGCAACCAGGGCTCTTTGTAGGACACATAAAGAACAATACAAAAATAGGCACTTGCACTACTTCAATTACTCTGTGTAGGTGGGATCTCTCCTGACTTAAGCCCAAAGGAATGCCTCTGGGATGGAAGAGATCCAACTGGTAGTAGGAAGAGTAGGGAGTGGCGTGCTGGTGGAATGGCTAGGGTTATTTCTTGTTCCATTAAGCAAGAAGTGCCTATGGAGAAACCTGCAAGGAAACTACTCTTCTCTTCTGCCCTTAGGTAGTTCAGTATGCCACTTTTGTAATATTCCTGAGATCATGCCTGACTGAAAGTTTGTGTTCCCGCATTGGTAATGACACTTGAAATGCCTTTTCTTTTTCCTGTTGCATGTCAGATTTACAGAAAAGTTAAAGACATAGTAGCATCTTAATGAAAAGATCAGATTTTCAGCATTCATTTCGATGTGAAAACTGGCTATGCATAGCGGATTGTGTGAGATGATTTTTATATAAAATTTTATGCGGAACATACCCTGTACAAGTGAGCAGTGTCATGTGAAGCAATAACTTTACTGATACCATTTTTAGCAAACTGCATTCAATTTGTATTTTCACAATTAAGGTTTGGCTTTTGTGCTAACAATTTGAGTTTTATGGCTCAGTTGTCTTTTGGTGATTAAAATGGCTAATGAAATTTTCAAAAGTCAGAGTAATCCCCTCCATGTGTTAAAATAAAAAAGAGCAAATCTTGTACATACAAACAATAAGTTTGTAAAATCCTGAAAAGAAAAATGTAACAAAGCGCATTACATGACAAACTTAAAAATGTGTCCCTCAATTTAGATAAATTTGTAGAATCTGAAGAGAAAGCAGAGTAAATTTTCAAAGGGCTGCATAAGCATAATGTGATACAGGTCTTTCAGATCTTTTCAGTGCTTAGTGTTGATGTGAGAAAGTAATAAACCTGCTTATCAAAAGTCAGTTTCCCATGTTTCAGAATTCTCTCTGAGAAGATTCCTACTGTTATATGTGCAGTAGCAAGAACTCTTGTTTTAATGTATGTAGTGTTCCATGAAGCCCATTGTCTTTATTCATACCTTTGCTAATAGATTGGAATTTGGAGTATAATTCAATTCAGCAGTTTCTCTTTCTAGTCTTCTTTTGTAATTTCTTTGTTCAATAACCACAACCTGTGAATCACTTACTGTGTGTCCAGGAAAGTTGCAATGTTCTGTAACTGGGTTTTTGAGAAGTGCCATTTCAAATGTCAGATTTGTGTCCATTTATCCTCTTGCATGGAAACTATCCTGTTTGTCCAATGTAGCATTTAGAGGGACATTGCTAGTGTTGTTGTCTTCATTGTTGTCGTGTGCCTTCACATTGTTTCCTACTTTTGGTCATCCTAAGCCAAATGTATCACGGAGTTTTCTGGTGGCTGACAATATGTGACATGCCCAGGTTCACCCAATGGGTTTCCGTGGCCAAACAGAGAATTAAACAGAGTAGTAGTCCAATGTTTAACCCACTATGCTATGCTGGGTCCTATTACTGGCATAGGATGATATATATCACATTGAAGGAAGAGTAAGTAAAGATACATCTAGTGTTGTGAGTGATATTATTGGCCCCTGTAATATTGCTCCCAGAGTAGATGTGGGGACAGAGTTGTCTTCTGGGTTTTTGTGGCAGGGTCTTGTCCCTGTATTACCATTTATGTTATGCATCCTGTTGTGAGTGAGTAGTTGTTTTAAGATTTGTAGGATGTCTGCAGGACAATAAAGACTTGCCTCCCAGAGCTTGTGAGAGGCCCCTGTTATTCTCTAGAATTTGGAAAGCGGGTTGAAAAATATACCTTGGCGTTGCTTCTTCCTAATTTAATTGATAGTTGGTTTTATGGCAGTAAGCACTGTCCTTATGTTTCTTACTTCTAGGTCAGAAATCTGGCCGAGAGCTCAACCACTCTGTGCAGATGAAAGCTGTTCAGGAAGAGACCCAAGTGCTCAAATCTCAAAACAGTCACAGGAGAAAGAGGAATCCAAAACTGCATTGGCCACAAATGATGCAGCTTTGCAAAAGATCAATGAATTAGAAAATGAACTTGCCAGCTTAAGAGCACAAATAGCCAAAATTGTAAGCTTGCAAGAAAAACAGAATTTGATGGCAGGTACTGTTCTTTTCTTTTCTTTTCTTTCTTTTAATGCCGATCTTAGCATTATAAATGCTGACCTCTGAAACATGAGATACAGTAGCCAACTTATTTAACTTGCTGGGGTGAAAGGACTAAATACAGCATGCATCTTGCTGTTCAGTCCACCTACACACAGACTGGACTATTCATATGTTCTTAATTTGTTGCAGAAACTGTAGACTCAAGATGCACTTGAGACTTCATTGTGTTATCAGACTTTTGTTGACTTTATAGGTGCTGAAACGACACTTGTCTGGTGATTATTCCAATATCTGAAAACTCAAAAGCTTATTGTTAATACGTCTGTGCTGTGTGACTACTTCCTATTTATTTACTTCTGATTAGCGACCCCAAGCATTTACTGACAGGCTATTTGGGGGAAGAAATATAGAAATTGCATTAAATCTTCTTCTTTTTTTTACTTGTTTTCCTTTGTTTTGTTTGTTCTCTATTAATGTGCCTTTTCATAGCAAGTGCACATGACGGGGGATGATATTGGAACAAGAAAGGACCAAGAAAGGAAAACTTTGTTTTTCAGCTAGCAAGGACTTTAGTGTTTGGCTCTAAGTTGTCTGCCAACTGCCCGTGACCACTGCCAAAATCAGCACAGGCTATGCAGTTGTAGGTTATAGAGCACTGTAATAGAGTCTGAATAAGTGAAATAATCAAAAATCTTATAGCAGGAGAGCAGAACTTTCTAGTCCTGAAGACCTCATCCAGTGTTGGTTGGGGTAGGGGGCAGTGTGCAATGCATAGTCATTTGGACACACACCTCAGCCTGCAGTGATTTAAAATCTTCCCTACCTGCTGAAATTCAGGGATTGTGGTAAATTAATGGAAGCAGAGGCCTATCTCATCCCCCAGGTGGTATAACAGAGTTTATTGTTTTAGTGCTGTCCTGGCATTGGAAATACACTGAACTTAGAAGCGAAAGAGTGGTATTTTTCCTGGGAGTGCAGAGAAAGTGAACAAGAGCCTCCTGTTCTGGGGAGCTACACAGGGGCTCACCAAGAACTGCAGCTTGTACATTCCTGCATTATAAGATGACTGAAAACTCTTACTTGCATAATTGTCACACAAGTATTCCATTATTCTGTCTCCTTCGGCTACAGTAGTTTTAACATAATCCACGTTGTTGTGTGCCTTCATGGTGGCTATAAGGTGAATCTATCATAGGAATTTATTGGCAGATTTGTTCAGAGGAGGTTTTGCCTTTGCCTTTTTTCTTCTCTGAGGCTGAGAGAATATGACATACCCAAGATTACCGAGTGGGTTTCCCTGGCTGAGCAGGGATTTGAACCATAGTCTCCAAAGCCTTAATCCAACACTCAGACCACTATACTACACACAATTCTCAATATAATCCATAATCCACATCAGTTAGAGAGAAATTGCAAAAGGTATTCAATCCTAATAGACCTTAATCAGGTAATCATGGCAGGGGGTTGGACTTGATGGCCATTGTGATTTCTTCCAACTCTATAATTCTGAAATGGTGTTCCAAGCTATTTGGGTATCCTTTAGTCTTCCAAAGCCCCCTCCCCCCGCCTTAGAAAACAGATCTACAAGATAATGAGCATTTATCTCCTGCTCAGTGTCACAGTTAGATTTGCATTGTCATGGCTGCTCAGTCAGGAAATAGGTTGCATCAAGTTGACTGGCATGGCTGCTGTATTGGTTTGCAGTGAGATAACTAATGTCAGTATATTACTCCAAGGCCAGGTTGCTGATATACTACAAAGAATGTCCAGCAGCCACTTCCCATAGCTTCTTCCACTAGAGAGGAGATAGTGCAGAATGGAGACATAGTACTGAGACGTGATAGGCATTTAGCTAAGTGCCGGCTTGGCTGATAAAGACCACATTGCTGTACTGGAGGTTGCTTTTGAAACGTTAGCTGCTGTTTCCTGAGGAAAGATTCTGTGGTTTATTTAAGTCTGCCATGTTGTTACAGCTGGAATCAATTCTGCTGCATCAGCTTCTGTCCCAACAGCAGCACCGCCACCACCTCCACCACCTCTGCCTCCACCACCACTGCTTCAGCAGACCAGCACCGCCATTGACCTTATTAAGGAACGTAAAGGAAAAAGAATAAAATCTGGTCAGACTTTGTTAGATAATAATCAAAAGAAGCCTGAAATACCAAATATGCTAGATATCCTCAAAGATATGAACAATGTAAAGCTGCGATCCGTGAAAAGGTGAATGCATGTTTTCTTTTTCCTCAGCATAGTTGTAGGAATTAACATCAGGAATTTCATCCAATTGGAAAGTTACTAAACAGAGATGAGCGCACCCATTCATCTTAAGTATGTCTTCATGGAAAATAACAGTGAACTATATCACAAAGGGATAGTTTGAGGGAACCCTGGTGGCACAGTGGTTAATGCCGGTACTGCAGCCACAAGATTGTGAGTTCAGTCCTGACTCAGCCTTCCATCCTTCCGCAGGTCAGTAAAATGAGTACCCAGCTTGTTGGAGGCAATTAGCTAACACATTGTAAACTGCTTAGAGAGGACTTAGCTGATAAGCAGTATAGAAATACACATGCTGTTACTGTTGCTATCACAAAGGGAATTTCCCCCTTGCACAGTAGCAGACTCTTTCATATTAGGAAGATCTCTTGCAGTGCCTTTCCCATCTCTTTAAGCCAGGAAGAATACTGAGGCACTTCCATAGGGAAAGATAGTTGCTCTTCAAGGTGAGAAGTACTATGACAACACACTGCTCCATATTTTCTGAGACCATTTCCGCACTAGACTGTTATGGTGCTATTATTCCACTTTCAACATCCTATGGAATCCTGGGGTTGCAGTTTAGGGAGGGGCCTCAAAGGCTGCAAACTCCAGGATTCCATAGGAAGTTGAAAGTTAAATCATAGCACAACAACAGTCTAGTGCGGAAATGGACTATGACGGAGTATTACACTGGAGGCCCTGAACTGGGAGAAGGCCTGTTGTTAGCTCTGCCAACATGTAAGATGGAGAACAGAACTGTAGATGGACAGAGTTGGTACAAAACCCATCTGTATGCAACTAATTGTAGATTCTGTGGCTTCAATGTTCTGTGTCCTTATTTTGAAGGCCAGATGAAAGCACAAAAAGAAAAACAACTGACCCAACTGATCCTGCAGCAGTAATAGCTGAAGCTCTTAAAAAAAAATTTGCATATCGATACCGCAGTGACAGCTCAAATGAAAGTGAAAAACAAACTACAGCATCTGAAGCCAGACCGGTAAGTGCTCTGTCCAAAGTGCAATTCACTAACAACCAACACTTCATCTTAAACTGAGTAGCAAATTTTAGATCCCCCTTCCCCTTGCCCACATCCTGCCTTGAATTATTTCAAATGAAACCAGAGTCTGATGTCACAGTTTGAAGTGGATTTCCTGGTCCTATTTTCTTAGGGGAGTGCCATGCCAGGTCTAACTGTAATGCAAAGCTTATGCTACGTTTTTAGCTTCTGGCTGGTTTAGCCTCGTTTGGAGGATAGGGGCACTATGTGTACCACTGTAAATACTGTGCCCTTCTTGCCACACCACTGAGACAAGATGGTTGGAGAATGTTACCCCACTTTACAGCAAATTTGGGATCCCACTCACAAGCATCTGGGCATATGATTATAATTTGCTGCATTCCCCATTTGAGTGTGTATTTCCCTATAGTCCACCACATATCAGGATGCTAATTACACTTAAGAAAGGAAGCATATAAATAATTTCC
The DNA here is from genome assembly GCA_948474755.1 of Ctenosaura bakeri. Lineage (NCBI taxonomy): Eukaryota > Metazoa > Chordata > Lepidosauria > Squamata > Iguanidae > Ctenosaura > Ctenosaura bakeri. Next base: position 1,231 of record CAOLHI010001004.1, on the reverse strand, counting down.
TTGTTCCCTGCTCCCTGCATTGGGATAGCAGCAGGGAAACAATGGTCTTGAGCACTGACTGGATGAGATTAAAGTACCCTCCATCTCACTGATGGTGCTGAAAATCATTAGGGTGGGTACCTGGAACTTTACCCCAATTCCAGCAGTCATATTCAAAATCACTGAGATATAGGTGACATTAAGGCAGAGATGAGTAACTGTTAGAGGATAAGAATCCACATTAGTCCCCAGGTAACTGAGTGAGAGGACTGCACAGACAAGCCTATTGTTGTTGTTGTTAGGCCAAGAATGCCCCCAAAATGGCCCCTTGGGGGTGCTGGAGATTTTCTTTACATTTTTGGGGGCCATTTTACTTCCAGGAGATGATCTTTAAGAAAATTATGCATCAATACTACTGTGTCAGCTAGCATTCCTGTTTTTAAAAGCAGGCCTCTCCTGCTGGGGGAGGGGGATGCATGGTGAAAATGCCTATGTTCCCTAGTGGCCGTTTGGGGGCAAACAAATAAGAACCCTGAACACTGTACTTTGCCCACTCCTGGGTTAAATCCTCTGCACCATCTGGGCAAGAGAGCCTGTGTAACATGAGTGGCTGCTGGCTTCTCAGAAAACGTGTAATGCAGTCCTCAGGGCCACAGAGGTTCCTCGCCTTTGGTTTAGCTTTTCCCAAGGGAACAAGGAGACAAGTAACAGTGGCCAGTCAGCATACAGAAGCATGCTACTTCATAAACCAGCATTTTTAGCATTTTGCTTTTATGTCTAGCAAGTGGAAGAAACATATACAAGAGTTTCTTTTAAGATTTCAAATATTGCTATAGTATGCAGCAGGTTACCTCATCCTGATGACTTCCAGGTCTTTAAAGTTATTTAATTTGTGAGACTATTCTAGCATGGTTAATACTGTATAACAACTGTAGCCCAAAATGTCTTAAAGGTACCAGGTTGATGTATGAAATTATTTTCAATATGCAGTACTTGTTCTTTTTCTCATTTTCCTTCTCAGTTTGGGCCACACATGCTGAAGTCTACCGGAAAAATGAAGAGTCTAATTGAAAACTGCTAAGCAGAAGAAATTTGCTGCACTACAAAAGGACTTTTTCAGGAAATCAGTTCTTTAATTCTCTGGTCCTGAATTGAAATGTGCCTCTAATTTCCACTGACATTCATTCTAAGAAAAAGCAAAACACTTTTGTGGAACAAAAATGTCCTTATCATGTTGGATTTATTAACACTA